>OU343160.1:221026279-221028779 GCA_910595825.1 Philhelius pedissequus | reverse complement strand
TGAGAACCGACTCGTACATTTGTGTGACCGATGGTCCGGAGAGAAGCAATTAAAACACAGATTGTGATTAATTGAAGGTTTGAGCAGTGGACTGTAAATTTGTTGCGGTACCAATGTCGGAAACATGTGGCAGACTTGAATTTGGCGAAAAACCTAACATGCGTAGCCTGAAATTATTTGAAGTATTATTGTCGGGGACATGTGAAAAACTTGGCTTTGACGGAGTAAAACTGGTTGTTCGATTGGGAGTATCAATGCTGGAAGCATGTGACACTCTTCCATTGAATGGGACTACTGAAACTCTGTTGTTCTATTGCTCCATAGTCGTACTGTCAGTACCTCTGTGTAACAGGGTATGATGTCGGTTTCCGCACGTAATGCATGAGAGCCGACTCGTACATTTGTGTGACCGATGGTCCGGAGCAAAGCAATTAAAACACAGAGTGTGATTCTGAACAAACTCAGCCTTATCCGAAACAGGCATCGCTAAAAATTTGTTACAACATCGAAGATGAAGATGAATTTGGCGAAAACCTAATATGCGTAGCATGTAAATTTTTTGTAGAATTAATGTCGGGGACATGTGAAAAACTTGGCCTTGACGGAGTAAAACTGGGTGTTTGATTGGAAGTATCAAAGCTGGAAGCATGTGACACTCGTCCATTGAATGGGACTACTGAATCTCTGCTGTTCTGTTGCTCCATAGTCGTACTGTCAGTATCTCTGTGTAACAGGGTATGATGTCGGTTTCCGCACGTAATGCATGAGAACCGACTCGTACATTTTTGTGACCGACGGTCCGGAGAAAAGCAATTAAAACACAGATTGTGATTCTGAACAACCTCAGCCTTATCCGAAACAGGCATCGCTAATAATTTGTATCAACTTCGAAGATGTGTACCAATGTCGGAAACATGTGGCAGACTTGAATTTGGCGAAAACCTAACATGCGTAGCCTGTAAATTATTTGCAGTATTAATGTCGGGGACATGTGTAAACTTGGCCTTGACGGAGTAAAACTGGGTGTTTGATTGGAAGTATCAATGCTGGAAGCATGTGACACTCGTCCATTGAATGGGACTACTGAATCTCTGCTGTTCTGTTGCTCCATAGTCGTACTGTCAGTACCTCTGTGTAACAGGGTATGATGTCGTTTTCCGCACGTAATGCATGAGAACCGACTCGTACATTTGTGTGACCGATGGTCCGGAGCAAAGCAATTAAAACACAGATGGTGATTTTGAACACCTCAGCCTTATCTGAAACAGGCATCGCTAATAATTTGTTACAACTTCGAAGATGTGTACCAATGTCGGAAACATGTGAAAAACTTGGCCTTGACGGAGTAAAACTGGGTGTTTGATTGGAAGTATCAATGCTGGAAGCATGTGACACTCTTCCATTGAATGGGAATACTGAAAATCTGCTGTTCTGTTGCTCCATAGTTGTACTGTCAGTACCTCTGTGTAACAGAGTATGATGTCGTTTTCCGCATGTAATGCATGAGAAACGACTCGTACATTTGTGTGACCGATGGTCCGGAGCAAAACAATTAAAACACAGATTGTGATTCTGAACAACCTCAGCCTTATCCGAAACAGGCATCGCTAAAAATTTGTTACAACATCGAAGATGAAGATGAATTTGGCGAAAACCTAATATGCGTAGCCTGTAAATTATTTGTAGAATTAATGTCGGGGACATTTGAAAAACTTGGCCTTGACGGAGTAAAACTGGGTGTTTGATTGGAAGTATCAATGCTGGAAGCATGTGACAATCGTCCATTGAGTGGGACTACTGAATCTCTGCTGTTTTGTTGCGCCATAGTCGTACTGTCAGTACCTCTGTGTAACAGGGTATGATGTCGTTTTCCGCACGTAGTGCATGAGAAACGACTCGTACATTTGTGTGACCGATGGTCCGGAGCAAAACAATTAAAACACAGATTGTGATTCTGAACAACCTCAGCCTTATCCGGAACAGGCATCGCTATTAATTTGTTACAACTTCGAAGATGTTGTTTATTGGAAAATTGAAGGTTTAAGCAGTGGACTGTAAATTTGTTGCGGAATATTTGACCAATTGATCAGCAGCGTGAATGAATTCACGTAGGTCATGGTTGCTAGCCATGTTAATGGAGACTAGGTTTATTAAACGAAGCTTACGTTTAACAAAAAAAATTAAGAATCAACCGGTCAAATTTATTAATGTCACAGAAAGTACTCTGGTTGAGTTCACGACCGCTAAACGAAAAATGAAAAATGTGTACCTAATCGCAATAACGTTGCCGAAGCCCGGTTGTCTGACCAAATCCACGAAAATTGTGTATACAACAACACTTAAAATACCGTACCGAATGAAAAGAAAGAAAAACCTAAAATCACTTGAGCGAAAAAGCACTATTTTGATGTCACGGATTTCAAACCGACCGACTCGTGGTACATGTGCAAACAGAGCGAAAACTTTCTATCAAAATGGGTACGACCCGAGCGAACCAAAA
>OU343160.1:220600981-221000981 GCA_910595825.1 Philhelius pedissequus | reverse complement strand
TAACAAGCAGCAACTTCTGTATAATATAGAAGTGGAAAATGAAGTTGATTTAGAGGAATCTTCTGCTTCTGCAGAAGAGGCTGCTTGTGAGGAGATAAATTTTATGACAAGGGGTCATACACGTACCATACATAGAGTACGCAACCAAGGATGGAGCCTTGTTGAAATTCCTTGTTGATACGGGGGCCAGTTCATAAATCAACCAACCCACCATTTCACTTGAAAAACAATTTAGTGTACAGTCCGCTGCGGGAAAGATTACAATCTCAGAATATGTCAAGGGAAGATTCTTCAATGAAGCCGGTAACGATACAATAATCAAATTCTTTGTCCTCCCGGGGTTAGATTCTTTTGATGGGATTATTGGGGATGACACGCTGAAAGAACTTGAAGCTGTCATTGATAGGAAAAATAATTTGCTTACAATAAAATCCGGTATTAAAATTCCATTGAAAGAAAAAATATCACGACATGTAAATGTGGTCTTTAGTGAAGATCTTACTAGTGAAATTAAGCAAGAGTTAAAGTCATTGGTCGAGAAATACAACTCACTATTTGGGCCAATTAATGTCAACGAAGTAATTGATTCTTTAATTCAGGCTGAAATTAGAACTAATACAGACGAACCTGTATACACAAAGAGCTATCCCTATCCATCTAGCTTAAGAGATGTAGTTGAGGATGAAATAAATAAACTTCTCGATGAAGGAATTATAATACCTTCAAGGAGTGCTTATAATTCTCTAATCTGGGTGGTGCCCAAAAACCCCAAGGCAAATGGTGAAAAACAATTTCGGATGGTCATTGACTATAAAAGATTGAACAGTGTCACAATTTCCGATGCATATCCAATACCAGATATAAATGCCACACTTGCTAGTCTAGAGAATGCGCGATACTTTACAACTCTTGATTTAACTTCGGGATTTCATCAGATCTCTATGAAACCCTCAGACATCCCAAAAACAGCATTTTCGACTATGAATGGCAAATACGAGTTTTTGAGATTGCCATTCGGGCTCAAGAACGCACCAGCTATTTTCCAACGTACAATCGATGATGTGCTCAAGCCATTCATAGGAAAAATATGTTTTAGTGAGAATGGTAAGAAATACTTGGAAAATCTTGAAGTGGTACTGAAGAGGCTCGATGAAGCCCACTTGACAGTAAATCTCGAAAAAACCCATTTCATGGACACGAACGTAGAATTTCTTGGGTATGTCATAACACCTGATGGTATACGACCAGATAGTAGTAAGATTAGAGCGATCCAGAACATACAACCTCCTATTAATCTGAAGGAACTTAAATCATTCCTCGGACTTACATCCTATTACAGGAAATTCATTCGAGACTACGCCAAGGTCGCCAAACCCCTGATTAACTTAACGAGGGGAGAGAATGCCCAAGTTAAAGCTAACCAATCAAGAAAAATCCCCGTCAGATTAAATCAGAGTGCGTTGGAGGCTTTCAACGAATTAAAAATACTCCTTACTTCTGCTGAAGTCCTGGCGTTCCCGGACTTTAACAAACCATTCATTCTCACGACCGACGCCTCAAATATAGCAATTGGCGCAGTCTTGTCTCAAGAAAAAGCTAGCAAGGAAAAGCCCATAGCCTTCATTTCCATATCCCTGAGTTCTACTGAAGAAAACTACGCTACAAAAAAGAAAGAAATGTTGGCAATAGTCTGGGCTTTAGACAACCAAAGATCCTATCTCTACGGAGCGAAAAAAATCCGCATATTCACCGACCATCAGCCGCTGACTTACGCCCTAGGCAACCGTAATTACAATGCGAAGCTGAAGCGTTGGAAGGCGAGGATAGAGGAATATAACTGCGAATTGATTTACAAACCCGGTAAATCAAATGTCGTAGCGGATGCACTCTCAATGCTTAGAATTGGTAACGAACACTTATACGTCTCAGCTGAAGCTGAAATGGAATGTCAAGTGAATTCGCTACAAAATAATTCCTCAACCGAAACCGCCTCTGAAAAAAATTCTTTCACAAGTGACAATAGATCCCAGACTGACACAGCTTTGGAGCATTGCTCCTCCACAGAACCCCCAGACCATGAGACGTCTTCCACTGAATCTGCTAATGAAACAATGCATAGTGCAGAGCAGGACGCGACAGACCTGATTCCGCACGTCGAGGTACCCCTTAACATTTTTCGGAATCAGATAATTATAAATGTGTCAAATCCACAGGTTGACTCTCATGAGGAACCGCACCCCGGATACTTGAGACACTATTTTGCAACCCCTTATTTAGATAAAGTAGCCTTGACGGACATTGTGAAAGCGAGACTACAGCCTTGTATTATCAACGGTATTAATATTCCGGAACCGTGTATGGAGCTACTTCAGAATGTCTATTTGGAAACCTTTTCCAACTATAAGATCAGGCTAACCCAAAGATTGGTGCAGGATGTCAAGGACGAGAACCAAGTGTGGGAACTTATTAGTAAAGAACATAAAAGAGCACACAGGAATGCTCGAGAAAACAAAGAACAACTTCTCGAGAAATATTATTTCCCAAAAATGAACAGCTTAATAACACGCTATGTGAAGTCCTGGGACATCTGTCTTACCAATAAATACGATAGGCATCCTGCAACTCCAATGTTTTAGCCTAGCCCGATTCCGTCATATCCCTGTGAAATACTTCATGTGGACATTATGGAAATCCAAGGGGAAAAATTTATATCATGCATTGACAAATTCTCTAAATTTGACAAATTATTCCATATAAGAAACAAATCTTCTCGCCATTTAAGAGATAAAGTGATAAAAATTCTTCACTATTTCACTGTCCAAAAGATACGAGTACTTGTCACGGACAATGAGAGAAGTTTCCTTAGTCCCATAATGGTTAACTTCATTAAAGTGCTAGGTATTCAAATGTATCAGACTCCCGTCAACCGCAGTGAAGTTAATGGACAAGTGGAAAGATTCCACTCAACCATTCTAGAAATCTACCGATGCTTGAAAGTTGAATACAAAGAGCTTAAAATAAGGGAACTGATAAATATCTCTCTTGATCGTTATAACAACACGATCCACTCTATTACTCAACGGAAACCATCTGATATATTTTTTAACAGAAGTACCAGAGTGAACATCCAAAATATGGCAAATTTCAGAGTAAACGTTAACCAAGAGCTTAGGGAAAAGCTACGACAAAAACAAAAAACCAGAAATGCATGGTTTAATAAAAATAGGACAATCCCTAAGAAATTCAAAAAAGGTGATATAGTTTACACTACCTTCAAGAGGATTCAGGACAAACATAAGCCTCTGTACCGGAAGGAAGTGGTGGCTAGGGATAATAAAGTTTCTATCATATCAGACACAGGGCGCAAAATACATAAGGCACAAGTTCGAAATGCATAAACTATAAGGCACACACTACACCCTACACCCAAATGGGAAAGCTAACACTATAATAAAGATAGCACATTCAAAAAATGTTACAAATGTTACAAAATGTACAATAAAGTACAACAAATTGTATATCCCAAAATTATGGGAAAAATCACATACCTATGTATATACATAAAAAACAAAATTAAGTACTAATGAAATGTACATTCCACCACTGACAATATATATATGAATTATATAAATATAATTTGAATTATAAAATATATACAATATTAGTATATACCTATATGTATATAAAAAAAAAAAAAAAAAAGAGGGAAAGATGATTTTATCCTTTAATTCATAAACCCCAAAATACCTAATAAAAAAACAATTCTTTTTTTTAATAATTACCTATGATTACCTATGCTTATTAATACTTTATATTTTTATCTTTTTCCATTATTTAATGATTTTCAATTCCATAGGACTTATTTTTATTATTAGTGTAACAATATAAAATTGTTTCAGCTTAATTAATATTTCATAATATAACTTGTATAACCTGTAATTTTAAAAAATTATCTCTTTCCTACACAAATAAGACTAACCATTATGATGGCAACAATCGACGAGGGCGTAAACATCTTCGACTACAAATCACCACTTATTTCCCTAAAAGAAGGTAGAGGATGGATAATAGATGGCAACTTCAAGCTGATACACGTGATTGACCTTGGCCATTTCGAAGAAATGCTGTCGAAATTGGAAACAATTATAGATACCAATCTTAAAGAACTGGATCGCAAACCATTAATTCAGTACCACCTCAAGCAAACTAAGGAGCGTATAGATCTCTTGAAAGGTAAATCGCTTAGGAAAACAAGATCAATAAACTGGATAGGAAGTGATTGGAAGTGGATAGCGGGCAACCCTGATGCCGCAGACTGGGATCAGATCCTTCGAACTGAAGAACAAATTACACTTAACAATAATCAACAATACAAGATAAACAGCAAAATTTTCGGAATAACTGCCGAAATAACTGGAAAAATCAACCTTCTCATAGGCAGAGTAAACGATGGTATAAAGGATACGATTTCCGGCAGAATTGAACAGGACATTATAAATGAAATACTCGTTGTCAAAGGAGAAATAAATGAAATAATACGTGCCTGCCAGATTGCGAAAAAAGGTCTGATTAACACCAATCTACTGGATAAGAAAGAAATTACTAGGCTTATCAACGAAGATGAAACTTTATTGTATGCGAACGAGATCGAGGCAATAGAGTATGGTACACCAGCAGTTTTTACGAACGAGACGATCTTGCTCTACATACTATCAATGCCTAAGGTTAGAAAAGATGAATTTAACCTCCTACAAACAAGAGCATCGATCATAGAGAACAAGCAAATCGATCTTAATTTTAATAGAATGCTTGTAAACCACGAAGAGACGCATCATAGACAATTGCCTTTCGAGAAGCAACGCGACAGTTTGTAGCGAAACAGCATTAGAAAAAGTCCCTGAAGATCATTGCGTGGCTAAACTATTAAAAGGAGGTTCGGCAACGTGCACATACCGTACAAACACGAGGCAGGTTATTGAACTCATCAATCCGGACACTATCTTCCTGACTAATTTTAAAGGTGAGGTCAAGTCCAATAATATCCACAGATTTCAGGAGGGCACCTTCATCCTACAGATTCAAAATGAAACGGTGCAATTGAATAGCCAAGCTTTTAGAAGCCACACTGTAACAGCTTTACAAGCCCTTCCTCCAGTACTGACGAGCATCACCAAGCAGGACAACAAATTAGATCTGGGCTATGTCCACAATATCGGTCTAACGAACATCGAACGTCTTAGTAACTTGGACGAAAGATTTAAAATCTCTCTTATCGCAGAAGCTCTGATTATCCTATTATTCGTTATTACTATACATTACCTTTGGAGGAAGATGCAGCCGAAAATCAACTTTCCACCAATACAAACATCAGCGCACTTGTTTTCTATCAGAGTTCAGTATCCTACCCCATGAAATCAACCAAACCAGTCCTGCAATTCTGACGTCACAACTGATCTACGGGACGTAGATCTTTGAAGGGGGAGGAGTAACACGCCGCATTTACATGCACCCCGTTATGATTTGCCAGGTCAGCAAATCATGTTCGAGCAAGTTGTAGTTTCCCAAAATTGGCGAGGATAATGTATCAGCGCATTTGGAGGTAAATGCACGGGAGCCTTCAAGGTCGCTGACGCTGCGAATTATCGTGCGGCGTAATGGAATTTCGATATGGATTATTAAGTGTGGGAAGAGTTAAGACTAACTAATTTAGTCTTAAGGCTGGTCGGACGTGTGTAATAAAGATTATTTGATTTTGAATAAATAACGTATTGTTTAATTTAAGTAAGTCGAACCGTTGGGCCTGCCCCTAGTGGGCAGGCGTTCGCGTTTTTTTAGGATCCCTCGGAGGGAATCCTTTTACTGGGGTATTGATTGGTCTTCCAGATTATTTATATTATTGTTTTCCCCCACCCGCGGTAAGAGGCAATAATTTTAAACTATCTGGAAGACCACTCCAAGAAAACCAAAATATTCGAGTCTTGAGACACACCAAGTTTTTAAATGAAAGAATATCAAAGACTAATTATGCATCTGAGGAATCCTATAATCGGGGTTCGAGAGATTTTAATAAGCACTGTGACTTGTTTGATATAATAATGAGCAGAATCTGTTTTAAGAACGAAATATTAGCCTGAATGATATAGTTGAAGACTCTTCGTGACGCGTCGAGATTAAATGTTAACTTTATCTTTTTGGTAATCTAAAAATTTTAAATCAATATACTGCGTGAAAATTATTTTTTTTTTATTATTTTTATATTTTTTTCTCATACATAATGTATATAATTGTCACTGTAATTTATAAGTTATATTGTCTTATTTTTGGCAAAATCAAACAAAATTATAAATGTTTGTAAATTCTGACTTTCATTTCTTGGTGAAACTTCTTCCAAAAGCCAAACGAAATGGTTCTACTAAAGGTACCAAAATAACCATTTTTTCACAAAAAAAAATACCAAAAGTACCTTTTGCCCTTTATTAATTAACTTTTAATTTTTTCTAAAAAGTTCGTTAGAGTGTTTGAGAAATATAAGATTTATCTCTTCGGCCAAAAAAAAATGTATGGCAGGTACCTTTATTTTCGGTCTACAAAAAAATTACAAAAGGTGGGGGCTGGCATATTGCCGATAAAACAATATGTAACAAGTTTGAAGAAAATGCATCTACGCGTTTAGGCTGTAGACTCGCGGACAGACAGAATTGTCAATATTTTTTTGGCTTTTCCTTTTGAACAAGTTTGTTCACAATCTCGAATTCGACCTTTTCGACGAATATAAAACTTGCATATAATACCTATATACAAGTATATATACCGATTGTAAAAATATGAAATACCCGCAAAATTGTCACGAAATTCTACAGTTAATTCTCTTGATAAGTTATTTCCGCTGATTTATCAAATATTAAGCGTTAATTGTTAGTCCCTTGGCTCTTGTTACCCGAATCTTTAGTTTTAAGAGAAAAAGTTTACCGAGCGCCCAGTTTTTTGCTTCTACTCACAGAAGGCAAAAGCAGAAGTACATACCGACTAAATACCATTCGAAAAAACTCGAGGCACTAGAGTCAGAATCTATTTGGAGATTGGCGAAACTCATATTGTGCATGATACTGCTGTTATCGCTGGATCATCATCGTTAAACTAATGGGGTGTGATAGGTAAACGAAATAAATACACTCCCTTTGCCACTAGTTCTGCTTTTAATCATCAGGTTGTGGTTAATAAAAACTGTAATAAAGCGATGAAAGTGACGTTGGAAGATATAGGTGCTGGTTCTTCTCGCTTGTTATGTGATGCTGTGAATGGTGCTGTTATTGTTATTGTTGCTCCTGTTGTTGATGTTGGTTCTAAGGTGAATGATGGAAAAGTGAATACATAACGTGTTGCTGGTATCGATGATACTAATAATTATAATGTTGATTTTGGTGTTATTGCACGTTGTAAATGGTTGCACCTCTCAAAATTTAAAACATCTACGAATGAGGAATCTATTAAAAAATATATAGCATCCAAATTAAATTGCTATGAATGTGATATTAAATGCTTTAAAGCTGATAAAAAAAGATGCTAATATTGATGACCTTAAAGATTTAAATTTACAAAATTGGATTTCATGCTGAATTGTTAAATCATGCTCTAAATCCTGTAAATTGGCCTAAGAAACTTTAACTTTATTCCAAAAAACGGCCAGCAAAATACAATAAATTGATTCAATATCATTTTGGAGCAACTCATTCAACTAATAATAATCCTTCGAATGATGTCTATTCTATTAATGTGTACTATCAAAATCGTGGTGGCCTTCGAACAAAGACAAATCAATTATATAGTATACTGATTATTTAAAAAGAGGAGGTGGAATTTTAGTTGCTGTGAAATCTATTAATATAAATGTTTATATTACCAGGTTATCTGCAGATAACACTGAGCAAATATGTGTTAAAGCAGAGTTTTTTGCTAAAGAAATTTTGTTTATAATCAGCTGCATACCTGCAAAAAGTTCAATAAATATATATGAACGCCATATTTCCAATATTGACCACATTGTTAGTAATTTATCAGAAAATCAATATCCATTTATTGTTGGCGATTTTAATTTAGGTGATGTAACTTGGATTTATTCAAATGAAGATCAATGTATTATTTTTTATAATTTGACAAAAGATATTGAATATTGTTTTATAGACTCAATGTTTTCCAAATTAATTATGTACATAACTCTTTGAATAGGCTTCTTGATCTAGTTTTTATAAATAATATGTATTTTGAAATTATTGAAGTCAATTTTCCATTGTTAATTAAATCAGTACATAATGATGTCATATGTTGTATTTTAAAATTTGAAAGACGTGGTGAAAACTCTCTTTTATTATGTAGTAATGATTTTCAATTTATTTAGAATAAAGGTGGTTTCATTAGTTTAAATAATTATATTCAATCGATAGACTGGACATTTATTTTTTCTGGTTTTTCGTTACAAATTGCATATACTAAATTTATGGATATCCTGAAAATGGGTTTCCATGAATACATTCAAAAGAAAAAATATTTTAGATCTTTCAAAGTTCCTTGGTCAAATAAGCGTCTGCTTAATCTAAAAAAAGTTTAAAATAAAGATTTCAAAAAATTCGGAAAATCAAATTCTGAATACGATAAGAAATATTTCTATCAAATTCGTAAGGAATATGATTTTCTGAATAAATATGTACACAAGCAATATGTATTGAACACTCAATCTCGTATTTCTATTGACCCTAAAGCTTTTTGGACTTTTTTAAATAGTAAAAAAGGGTGTGGGTACTTGCAACAAAATATGGAATATAATGGAGAGTCATCGGATGATTCTCTCTTATAACTCCAGTTCACAAGGTGGGGCAAACGAACTTGGTTGTAAATAACAGGGGGATTTCTAAGATATCTGCAATTCCAAAGTTGTTTCAGCTTATGGTAAGAGACTACTTTAACATCAGAGAACATATTTGTGATAAACAACATGGGCTTATGCCAGGTAGATCAACTTCAACCGATCTTATGCTATATTCCGGATATGTAAGTATGCTTTTGAATCTAGGTACCAAGTTGATACAGTATATACAGATTTTGTAAGAGCATTTGATACTATTTGTCATTCTATATTACTCTGTAAGTTGAAATCTGTTGGAATTCATGGACACCTTACGAGTTGCTTATTTAGATACCTTTCTGAAAGGACACAATTTGATAAGCTTGGAAATACTATTTGGAAATCAATAAGAGTTCTTTCTGGGGTACCTCAAGGTAGTCATCTTGAACCACTTTTGTTTAATATATTTATAAGCGACGTTCCATCTCTTCTAAAACATGCTTCCTGCTTAATTTAAGCAGATGATATTCAGTTGTTTATGTGCATTAAAAAAGCATTGGATCTGAACAATCTTTAAAATGATTTGTATTCGTTAGTGGATTGGTGACAAATAAACTTGCTACCTTTGAATATTAATATGTATTACGTCTTTGCAGCCCATCATATTTTAACTCCAATGTTGCACAACTATAAAATTTTCAACCAAACTCTTGCTCGCAAATCTGAGATTCGTGATCTGGGATTCGTTTTTGATATAAAGTTGACATTTTCCTTACATATTGACTATATCATCGCAAAGGCTAACTCTAAGCTTGGTTTTTTCAAGCGAAACTTCAGTGAGTTTACTAACCCATATGCTTTTAAATCTGTTTATATGTCTATAGTTCGTCCAATTCTTGAATATTGTTCGATTGTTTGGTGTCCTTCAACGTCTACTATTATTAATCGCATTAAAAGAGTACAAAAAGCATTCACAAGATTTATGATAAGACAACTTGAATGGAGAATTGATACTCCTTCATATTGCTCAAGATGTGCCTTAATTGGGCTTGACTCTTTAGAGGAAAGACGTTCTGTTCAATCCTTGTTGCTTGTTCATGATGTTTTTCGTTATAGAATTAAAAGTCCAGCAATTGTTCAAATCTTTGAAATATATGTACCAGTAAGAAGAATGCGTCAGCGTCATTTTTTAAGTAACACTAGCCACTGATATAATTTTGGTTTTAATGAATCATTTACCAGATGTAGAAGACTTTATAATCATTTTTGTCATGAAATTGATTTATCAATGAATAGATTAGAATATAAAACTTAAATTTTAAGATTATTAAAATAACTTAATTTAATGTTTCAATATTGTTAGTAGTCTGTAAGATAAAACATCTGTAGATGAATGAATAAATAAATAAATAAAGCCGGATGACGGTGGAGTATTTAAAAAGGAAGGAGAACGCTCCATTACGTTGTAACTGAGGTATTACCAGTGGATAGATATCGAGTTCAAGATGTTCCAAAAGTTTGTCGACGGCATATCTGCAATTGATGATATGAACCGTGTACCAACGAAAAATGCGCAGTAAGGAGAATGAAGGTTGACGTATTGGAAGAGACAATATCACAACCAAAAGAGCGACCAACCAGATGCGGAAAAAGACCAATTCGTGCCTGTGGTTTCGAGATTGATTAATCGACATATATATCACACAACATAAAACGAGTAGTCCTCCTGTTATTCCATTTTAATATTATTACTTTTCGAGAACGCGTTGATGCAGTACTGATTTAAAATGCCGTTACTTTTGAGTAATCTTTACTTTCGTTAATTTTTCCAAAGTAATCAGTACTTTTAAGTGATTACTTTGATTACTTTTTTCAGAAAAAAAATAAAAATATTTGTCATTTTTCTTCACAGAATCCCATCGAAAACAATCAAAAACTTAGAAAAAGCTAATTTTTGGGTCGTATTAACAAACACCAAACTCTACTCCTACCTATGCTATACATGTGGAATCTGGCTTACCACACATTTATCTCCAGAATTTGAAGGTGCAGTCAAACTATTTGACAAAAGTAATGAAGAGAGATGTGAACAATCCCCATAGAGCAATAATATTAAGGTCATTGCAAACCAATGCTTCACCATTCAGGTAATGGAACCAACTTGCCTTGTCCCATGATCTCACTTTGTCTTTATCCGAAAACAATACAAGTAATTGGCACAATATATTCCATAAGATCATAGCTAAAGTTGATGAGAAAATGTATTACCAATATCTCACTAAAGCATCATCATCGCCCTACAGACTATTTTACAGAAACCTAAACCATCAATTGCCATCTGCGGAAAGTTATTTCAATAATAGCTACGAAATTGAAGTTATATGCACAATATTTAGAGCCAGGGTCGAACTACAAGAGTTCCGAAGATTATGTTTCCAAAAAAGTATTCTGTCTATAAATAATCTTTACGAAATTTTAAATGGCGCTTGGGGTTGGACCAATTTGTATAACTATTGCAATCATGCACTTACTTATCGTAATAGGTTTTGAAATGTCAGGATCATAAGTACAAGTCTTTCCAAAGTTACTTCTTTTTACTTTGAGGTTTATGTTTCAAATCATTTAAAATTGTTACTTTTTATGATTTATATCATCCACAATTAATATTATTTTGCAATCAACATCAAATTTGTAAGATATCTCAAGTCTTTAGCTTTCTCATATGATTAGTTTTGTAGAAAAATGTGCATTTATAAGAACCGACAAAAGATTTCCAAATGTGTTTCTGTTTAAAATCAGTTCTAATTCATCAAACATATTAACATTGTTAATATCTCTAGTTGTTCGAGTAGAGTTTGTAGAGTAAAAACTATATATGTACCTATATCTACTTCCTCACTAGCAAATAATTTGTCTAATTATATCTTATTATCGCTTTTTTTTTATTTTATGAAATGTTATATCCGGCAGACGGCAAACGATTGTCAAGTCCGTATTTTTAAACTTAAATATTGTAATACATTTTAATTAAAAAAAGAAAAAATCTAATCTATCTAAAAAAAATGAAACACGAAAAATGGTAGTCACGAATTTTGTATGTTTATACCTGCTGCCGTAGGCTTATCATTATACATACTTTCTTGGTGTGATTTTAAAAATTAAAATATATCTCTAAGATGTACATATAAATAAAACACTAAAAATCTGATTCTTTAAAATTACATAAATAAATTGTATAACTCTGTAACTTTGTTACATTGTTCTAAATTTTTATTTCTTTACTTATGTGCATACGTACGATAAAATAATAATATTTAATCAAGCTCAAAACATTTCATTAAAACTACTCGATTACACTGTACGTACGTCATACGTAACTTATGCACATATTTGCATGAATGTATCAACTTTGTCAAAAATCGAATTGATTTTTTGTTACCGAACACCCTAAGCAATTCTTGTTTTTAGGAGATCCAAACAATTGTATACCTTAATATAGCATATTATTTCTCCTTGATTTAATGATTTTAAACTTGAAGATCCGACAGCTAAAACTCAAGTTAAAGGTTTCCAAGGAGAACTATATTTGATTATTTTGCGATTTGATTACTTTTCGCTACTATTGTTATTTTTGAATTTGCATACTTATAGGTCCTTTTCGGGTTTGATAACCATTGGTTTTAGTTGAGTTTAGAATGTCAAAACTCGAATTGATTTTGTTGTTACCGAACACCATAAGCTATTATTGTACATAAAAAACTCAAAAAATAGTATTCCTTAATGTAGCCTATTATTTCTCCTTGATTTAGTGATTTTAAACTTGAAGATCCGACAGCTAAAACTCAAGTTATAGGTTTCCAAAGAGAATTATATTTTAGATAAATTACAAAAAAATATGTTGTACATACGAGTATTTGAATCTCGGACTCACATTGAATAACAATTCATTTTGTTACTATTGGATTTGATTACTTTGGGATTTGATTATGTTGGGGTTTGATTACTTTTCGTTACTATGGTTATTTTTGGATTTGGATACTTTTAGTTACATTTTGGGTTTGATTACCTTTGGCTTTTAGTACCGACAACAAAAAGTACTCATTGCAGGTTTCACTACCGATGCGTGCCCAGAGGTTCAAAACTCGAGAAGGAAAAATATAATAGTTTATGAATACGAGAATTTTCGTGTTTTTCGGTTAAGTTTTAGAAAGATTGTAAAATATAACATTTTTTGCACAATTTTATTTAAATCATACAGAAAGTATGGGAATTGTTTATTTTAAGAAAAAAAGTCAAATTAAAAATTACCACACTATGGTGTGTCTAAAAAATGTTATTTTCAATGGTTTTTGGACAGAGTTGAATAAAACTCCCATTGGTCAATATTTAAAGCATAAAATTGAAAATAAATGATCTGCCTTTAGGGTGGTCCAAAAAAATGGATTTCAAAAGTATTTTCGTAACATTTTATTTTAATAATACAGAAAGTACGGAAAGTCTGTATTTTAAGACAAAATAGTCAAATAAAGCATTATCACAATAGGATGTCTCTAAAAATGTTGTTTTCCATGTTATTGGGCATAGTTTAATAAAACACGCATTGGTCAATATTTAAAGCATCTTATTGAAAAAAAAATGATCTTAGGGTGGTCTAAAAAAATGGATTTTCCAAGTTTTTTTGTAACATTTTATTACAATCATAAAAGAAGTACGGAAAGAGTGTATTTTAAGATGTTAAAAATTATGTTTTCCATGTTTTTGGACGGAGTTGAATAAAACTCGCACTGGTCAATAATTAAAGTAAGTTATTGAAAAAAAATTATCTGCCCTTAGGTCAAAAATGCATTTTCCAAATTTTGTCGTAACTTTTTAATTCAATCATACAGAAAGTATGGGAAGTATTTGTTTAAGAAAAAAATAATCAAATCAAAAGTTTTCACAATAGGGTGTCCCTAAAAAATGTTGTTTTCCATGTTTTTGGACGGAGTTGAATAAAACTCTGTTAAATACAAAAATAGTTTAGGGTGACAACAACAACAACAAAATCAATTCGATTTTTACATTATAAACTCAACTAAAACCTAAAGGTAATCAAACCCAAAAAGTACCTAAGATATGCAAATCCAAAAATAACAATAGTAGTGAAAAGTAATCAAATATAGTACTGTTTAGAAGCCTATAACATGAGTTTTAGCGGTCCGATCTTCAAGGTTAAAATAATTAAATCAATGAGAAATATTAGGCTACATTAAGGAATTCAATTGTTGGGTCTGTTTAATACAAAAAAGATTAGGGTTTTTAAAATTTTTAACGTTCTAAACTCAACTAAAATCCAAATGTTATCAAACTCAAAAAGTACCTAGAAGTATGGAAATCCAAATATAACAACAGTAGCGATATGTAATGAAAAGTAATAAAATCCAATAGTTACGAAAAGTACTCAAATCCCAAAGTAATCAAATGTAATCAAACACAAGAGTATCCATAAATAATCGTTACTCAAATAAGTACTCGGTTACTTTGTCACGATTACTAACGATTCCTTACACCACTAACGCAGATACATCGAGCCAAATAGATTAGAGAACAACGAGATAATCATCGAGAAATATATTTATATAAATACAACTTTTAGCACCGTATCATTAATCTTTATTTCAATAATCAATGTTTTTATATAAATTGTAAATGGAATTCTTGTAATTGGATTTATTATGTGGATAACAACATGTAGGTTCTCTTCGTCGAGGAACTGTATACTAGGCTATTAATAAAAATCAAATTTCAGTTTAAGCGCCACATTATGAAATATGTGTAGGTGTGTATGAGAAATAGTTTTACCTTATAAGGGCACATGCTTTCATTTAATTGCCCATAAAACGAATGATGTTTTAAAAGTCCAGTTTGACTACAAGACGATTTGTTAAAATCTTACACGTGAACATATTCGTTTTAGGCTAAGTACAAAAATTGCTCATTCTTATAGACTTCAATACATAATAGGATATATATAATAGAAACAATTAAACAAACTGAGATGTTGCTTACAATGCGTCTAAAAGAATAAATCCTACAGTTTTGCCTATTGCTTTTCATGCCACCGGCGAAAGTGGTAATGATGTTCCAAATAGTATAGTTGGTGATCCATCGTTAGTATCACTGTATACTCTATGTAACCGAAAAAGCTCGCAGACTGTTATAGCAATTTGTATTACTCCTTTGCCTTCGAGAATATCTGCAGCACAGCAAATGAGATTCTGAAATGAAAAGAAGTTCAAAATGTATTGCTAAAAAAGTTTGTATTGCATATATTTGTTTTGTATATATTTTATACAGGTTCATTATTTTTTTATTACCGAAAGTGATTTTATTTATTTATTTCATTTCATCAAACAGAGAACAATTTCCCTTATAGAATAATACATCAGTTCTTAAAAACTAAATTGATAATACGATAAAATAACATTTAAATTATATAAATATTTTGTAAATAATAATTAGTATTCTATATCATAATGGTGGCAAATTTAATAAGTTAAATAAATACAATTTAAAAGTATGTATCTCTAGAGCAATCGTCAAAAAAAGTTTAATGTATTGCAAACCAAAATAGCTTCCCTGATGCAAAGAGAGATTGGTTCATAACGACCGTAATGCGTTCTATGGAAACGTTCGTGAAACAAAATGAAATCACGAGAATTGCTCCTAGGAAGGCGTAAACTAATCAAAGAAAGCAATGAGGACATTTAATTTGGTATGAAAGAATATCTCTGATTAATATTATTCCAAAGTATGTACGTCGATTTTCCAAATTTAGCATTTGGAATGCAGGTACCTGTTTTTTTTTTTTTTTATAACTGCACGCGCTCAAGGGATTATGAATACCCTTTATATGTTTTTCTTAATACCGCGCGGGCATCCGGTGGAAGAAGAGAAAGAAGGATAGGAAAGATGTGTGGCGCGATGTTCTGAGACTAGAGCTGGTTGTTGTCTCAGATTTATCTCCAGGGATGGCGGCTGAACTAATGCGGAGAGAATTACTGTGTCTTATGTATTTATTTCCCTTATAATTCGCATTATTTTTATTTATTTCGTTGTCATATTTTATGGGTATGCCAGTTTACTCAATCACATGTCGTTAGTGTTATGCCTAAACAGCATGTAATGAGCAAAGCAGCAACTTATCTTATGACAAATTTTTAGAATTGGTTTTTAATGGAATATAAGAAGACATAGACAACGGCAGGAATTGAACCCGCATCCACGAGGTTGACAGGCGAGCACACAACTATCGCGCCACGGCCACGGTTTTATAAGACGGAGTATCAATTCTCAAATTTAATTTAAAAAAACGTAAATTTCCTTTGAACTTTTTCAATTCTTTCACACGAGTTATTATAAAATGGGTTCCAAACTGTACTGCAGTACTCAAGCACTGATCGAACTAAAGAATTAAAAAGCGACTTATGTGTGAAAGGATTATTAAATTCTTTGGTGTTCCTCTTGATAAACCCAAGCATTTTATTTCATTTATTGATAATATAATCCATATGCGGTAAGAAAGAAAGTTTTGTATCTAAAGAAACTCCAATATCTTTTTTTTTATCCACGTTCTAATTCAGAATTTTTAATTGAGTAGTTGAAGTATATGGGTGAAATATTATGGTAACAGAACATTACTGGATACTTTGGGTCATTCAAGTGCAGAAAATTAATGTTGCACCAATTACCCAATCTATTTAAATCTTCATTTAATAAAACACAACCTTCCATGAATTTTGAAATTCGATAAAGTTTAAGATCGTCCTCAAATAGGAGACATAATGAATTCCTGAATATATGAGGAATGTCATTAATAAACCAAAGGAATAATAGCGGTCCCAAATTGCTGCCATGAGAGACACCAGAAGGCACTAAAATTTGTTCTGAAAAATTGTCATCGATTTTAACTATTTGAACCCTAAAAGTTAAATAAGATCTTAACCAATCATAAAATTTTGAATGAAAACCAAACTGCAAAAGCTTTCCCATAAGAACCTGATGGTTAACGCGATCGAAAGCTTTGGTAAAATTGGTAAAAATAATTATTTGAAAACTTGATTCGCAGTTATTTATAATATAACTAGTCATTAACGAAAGATTAGTTACCGTAGATCTACCATATATTAAACCATGTTGGTATACTGCAACAATGGCGCAAAATTTTAAACGATTTAGTAAACTGTTAAAGCCACTTTTAGCAATTTCCTAAGCTAAAAAGATGACTGAGTTAATTTTAAACGATTTTAACATATTACTAAAGTTAAAATCACGGAATGGCTACTTTAACTTTTAGCAATTTGCTAAATCAATTATGAAATCTGATAGTATATCAGCCTTGCACGCGGGGTACCCAGGTTCGAGTTCTGCTGGTGCATAATTTTTTTTTGTTTTTGTTTGTAAATAATGAAGTTAAAATGATGAAAATAGAAATAACTTATACCTTTTTAGAGCACATGTTGGGTTTTCATCAACATATAATTAATTTACAACGCATAGCAACAATAATTGTGTTCATCAAAATTCAAACCCTACAAATGCTCAGCTTTCTGCTTAATTAGCAATTTACTAGTTTAGAAAAGGTTTAAAAATTTTGAAATTGTTATTCAATCAATAAGCACTTAGGAAATTGCTAAGTAGTAAAATGCTAAGCCCTAAATAATGGGTTGTTTAAAATTTTGCGCCAATGTCTTTTATTAGAAAAGATAATTTATCAAAGACTTCTTCTCAAATAACTTTGGTAAGGCCGAAATCTTACAGATAGGTCTATAATTAGTAACATCCTGTCTAGATCCTGGCTTGAATACTGGAGTTATGTAAGACATTTTCCAACACTCTGAAAACTGACCTTGGGAAAGCGACAAGTTAAAGATGGTCGTCAACGGTCTGGCTAAAGAATATGCACACCTAAACAATAATATGGGCGGAATCCCCTCGGGACCTTTTTTTTTAGTTGTGTCTAAATCGAGCGGGGCTGTCATGACTTCTGAGACCTGTAATGCCATTGAACCTATATTAGCAAACGCTGTAGACGAATAAAAAGATTTCATTCAAGTCACTTCTTGATGTATTTAACTACTTCGTACTACTTAGATACCCGTTAGATTTATGTTTAGAGTTTATAAAATTCCAAAAGTCTTTACTGTTATTTTTAATGCTAGATTCAATAGTAAACATATAGGATTGATACAAAAAATTATTGAGGGTATCCAATTTTTTTTTTTGGCATTTTAACTAAGCCGACCGGAGTTCAATGCTTTCTCTTTTATTTCTTAATAATTTGAATGCTTTATTTTTTCCATTTTTAAATTGATTAATTTCTTATTAAACCAAGCTGGATTTAGATTAGATTTAGATTTTTTACGTGGAACAAATCGACGAAAAGCTCCATTAATAATGGACGAAAATGATTCATTCGCGCTATTTAAATTGACTTTTGAAATATATACATCCCACGGATAAGATGAAAGATAATCATTCATTGCATCAAAGTTGGCTTTTTTAAAGTTTGGTACAAAAAAGTTATTAGTTTTACGATTTTTTATATAGTTATAAAAGTGTGATGTGATATTTAGAGTTTTGGACAATAGGGGTTATGAGACATTTCGACATAAAAATTTTATTTCTTAGCAACAAAGATAAGATCCAGAGTTCGATTCAATTCATTGAGATTAGAGTTAATTTGCATTAAGTCAAACTGATTAAAAAAATCAATCAGATTTATTTGAACATCACATGTTACATCAAACGGAATTAAAAAATTATCTTCGACTCCAATGCCAATTTTATATTTCCGTGATTAAAATCACCAATACAAATTAAATGTTCAGATCTACTTAGATTTTCTTAAATACTGTTACAATTTTCAAAATAAATGTTATAATATTCAAGAGAACTATTTGGAGGAATATAATTATTTATAATGAACAATTTAGTATTATCATTTAAAGATAAGTAAACAATTAACTGATCAATATCGAAGTTAGATGTAGGAGTGTATAAGAATTAAGTTCTATTTCTCTACATGAAAGAGATGATCGAATTGCGATCAAAACATGTTCACCTCTATCCTTTAACCTCTATCATTTTAATAAAACACATTTACGATTTAGATTTTGCTGATATTTGTAAAGGGTTTTCCATTAAGGGTGGGCTAATTTTAAAATTAAATTAATAAAACAAGTTGTATATGAGATATCAATAAGGTTTTATCATTATTTCATAGCCCTATCAATGACATTATGTGTGAAATATAACGTCGTTCAAACGGCCGCCGCAGCGCGCCGCGTCTTCAGTGGGTGGCGTGCATTCCAAAGGTTCAGTTTTCGATGTGCATAAATCAGGCTGAATTTGACCGATGGCATCGAATATGTTGCCTTTTTTATAATTTTGCAAGCGCTCAAAGGACTATGAATACCCTTTATATGTTTTTAACACAGCACGAGCATCCGGTGAAAGAAGAGAAAGAAGGGTAGGAAATATGTGTGGCGCGATGTTCTGAGACTAGAGTTGGTTGTTGTCTCAGATTTATCTCCAGGGATGGCGGCTGAACCAATGCGGAGAACAATGCCTTGTCTTATTGATTTATGTCTCTTATAGTTCGCATTATTTTATTTATTTCATTATCATATTTATGGGTATAATAGTTTACTCAATCACATGTTGTTAGTGTTATGCCTGTTATGCCTGAGCAGCATGTGACTAGTAAACCAGCAACATTTTATGACAATTTTTTAGAATTGGTTTTTAATGGAATATAAGAAGACATAGACAACGAAAGGAATCGAACCTGCGACCACGAGGTTGACAGGCGATCACACAACTGTCGCGCCACGGCAAACCCCAGTATTTATTCGCATAGACCTGCGACTTAAGAAAGCTCCTCAAGAAAAAGTCTAAATGGATCGAATCACGCGATCTTTGTGACCAATTCACGTCGCCTCGGCGCGAGATAACCATACGATGAAACCGCTCGCGCAGATTGTCGATTGTGTCTTGAGATGTGTGGCACGTAGCGCTATCCTGTTGAAACCATATGTCTTCGGTGTCCATATAATCCAATTCAGGACACAAGAAGTTGGTGATCATCGACCTATGGCGATCGTCGTTGACAGTGATTGCATGGCCAGCATCATTTTGGAAGAAGAACCGATGACGCCTACAGCCAAATATCCACACCAAATATTAACTTTATTTGGATGCTTTGGCAACTCGTGCATCTCGTGTGGTTTGTTGTCATCCCAAATCCGACAATTTTGCTTATTCACGTACCCATTCATCTAAAAAAAGGCGCCATGGATGCATCGTTGCTACTAGAGATCACCCATTTTGATTATAAAGTTTTATCATTTGCACGTGCTGCTCGACGCTGTAACTTGCCATGATGATTTGTCTTTAGTCACTGATTAAAAGACGATATTTTTACAGAAAGTAAAAGAAACAATATGGCCGCCACGAGCTATCAAAATCAACCCGTCCCTATTGGAAAATATTTTATTTTAATATTTTGTTTGGTTCCAATTTCACCCTCCGCCGTGTTTCCACCTTGCAGTGGTGGGTGGGCTTACGCTTAAAACTTCAGCTGGTCGGCTGTGGATTTGTATTTCTTGAGGATTCAGCCGATCGGCTGAGATGGAGTTAGCAATGGAACTGTGACTGACGACGACGCTTGTTCCGTTGCCAGCTGCATCTTTTCACGACTGTCAACTACTTCAGTTCGTAGTGAAATCTCTAACTGTATGAAGACAAAGTCTGTGTAAAAGGAGTTGGGAAGAACTATATGACAACGAACGCAAAAGACTACAAAACGCTCGTGCTTTCCTAGCAAATGACCCTGCAAAGATAGGAAGGGACTTGCCCAGCCGTCAATGGAGGAGAATTCTATTGAGTGCACTAACGTGAGTACTCTAATGGTACCGCCCAATCCACCGATTGGTAAAATCCAATCAAAGAAAGATCCGATTCCATCAGACACTCCCGCAACAACGATGACGCTACTGATGGAAGCCACGGAACCGCTTCAACCAACCAAACTTGGCATGGAGCCACATGCTCCAATGGGTCTCGCAGGGGGGAAACGGGACCTTTGGAGATAAATATGGAAGACACGTGTGGATGTGGCGCTAAGGGCCAAAGCTCCGTAGGCAAATCCGGCGCACCTCTTGCATCCTTATTAGGCGGAGGTAGTATCATAGACCTGACAACAAATACAGTAACCAAGGCCAACATTGAGAACAAGGCCTCACAGAGAGCTGGAAATCTTACATCAAAGATACTGAGGAAGAAAAAAGGGAACGCTGCAGCGCGCTGAGAGGATTGTCCGACATGTTTCATAAAAATCTTGATCACTGTTGAAAATTGACCTCATGTAACACTATCATTTTCATTACATAATGCATTATATTCTTATAGCTCATTATATATCTTATAATAATGCTATCTCTATCACACTTCTTATATGTAAGTCAATTTATATAATTAAATTAATAACTATACTTCTTTGAATTGTATAAAGTAAAAGTTAGTTATCGCAAACTCTTTGACCCGATTAGATCGGCTTTAACTTTCAATTATAAATAATAAGAATTCAAATAAAGCTTATATTGAATTACAAAGATTGCGTTCTCCCTTGGGTAAATTTCATATTGGTGCCGAAACCCGGGAACCACCACGTGTACTCGTATATATAATTGAAAATCTAACGCGATTAACTAAATAAGTAAGGAAGTCGTTCTCATAATGGAGCAACTAGCACGAGCTGGCTATAGAAGCCAAGTTACAAAAATAGCGAACGAAGTGAATGAGTATTTAAAATCGTCCAACGTAAGGGATATAGAAGACTTATCCCAATTGGATACAATCGAGGAAGAACTATCTTCTTATCTTTAACGGCTAACAACAGCACACGAAAATCTTTGTGCCATGAATCAAGAATTTCAGGCTAAGGGTTTGGAGAACAAAAATCCGGAGAAGATGGCAGAATATGCGGATACTGCAGTAGGTATGATAGCTAAATTACAGGTACGTTTGACGAAAGTGCAACAAAAACTTAATCCAATTCCGAGCGAGATAAGCGTGCAGCGAACTACAGCAACAGTGAAATCCCATTTGCCCAAACTGAAGCTGAAAACATTTTCTGGCGACCACCAAGAGTGGTTACCCTTTTGGGAAAACTTCCGTTCCAACATACACGAAAATAATTCGCTCTCTGGAGCCGAAACATTTAATTATCTGCAGACCGTATTAACCGACAATGCGGCAAAATCAATTTCGGGCTTTACACCCTCTGACGCTTGCTATGACGGAGCTATTTCTCTTTTACAAGAGGAATATGGTGACAAAGAAAAGATCATCGATAAATTGATGCAGGAGCTCATGGCACTTCCAACAGTTCACCAAAAAACAGATGCCATAGGACTACGTCAACTCTATAACACAGTCATAGCATGTAGCCGTTCGCTTACGTCACTGGGAGTACCGTCGTCGCATTATTATATAATGCTCAAAACCATTTTACTTAAATGTATGCCAAGTGAACTGCGCATCGATTACCATCGTTTACATAAGGAAGAACCGGTAAAATCGGAAGATAATGAATCGACATCAGATAGCGGTTCCACTCTCTCTTTCGATGGAGATAAGCAAGTAAAAAACATTTTACGGTTCTTAAAAGAAGTAGTTGAGTCAATAGAGAGAGCTGCTGTTGGAAGAACAACTAGACCTGCATAGAACGCGAAACACACCATTCCACAACTATCAACTGCAGCAGGCCTTCGCACTCCTTCCTCTTCGGGTACAATTCCATGTTTTTTTTGCAAATCAATCGAACATACAACGCGAGAATGTAATTGTTCACGTACAATTGAGGAAAAGAAACAGATGTTGAAAAAAGATGGTAGGTGTTTTCGCTGCACGTACAAAGGGCACATAGCAAAATTTTGCCATGCCAATAAAATATAATAAATAAAAATTTGCAAACGTAAACACGCTACAACCCTTTGTGAAGTAAATCAGACATCCTCCGCAGTGAATCTTATAAGCGAAAACAATTTAACAATAAACAACGAGATTCAAAACAGTGCTGTGATAAATCCAGCATTAAATTTGTGTGTTCCGAATATCAATAATAATCGAAGTGAGACAAAGGTATATCTGTAAACGGCTCGAGTATTGTTGTCATCGTCTGTTCAAGCGATTAGCCCCCTGTTTGTTCGTATAATTATTGATGGTGGAAGTCAGCGAACATTTATTCGAGAAGTTGTTGCACTGAAGCTCAAGCTGCCTTCTGTTGGAGTAGTGAATCTTTCAGTAATTCCTTTCGGGAACACAGTGATTTCCAAACAACAGGAATTGAGAACAGTGAAGGTTTGCGTCAAAAGTCAATACAGTTTTCATTCTGTTGAATTGATTGCTGTAGTCGTCCCAGAAATCTGCATCGACGTGTTGCCAAGACCTGAGAATCATATTTCCCAGTTAAGCGGATTCACATTGGCAGACGTGAACGCAAATGGTTATCAGCAAGAGCAGGGGCTGAGCATTCTTCTCGGTGCTGATTATTTTTGGCAAGTTGTGACAGGAAAATACAAGAGGCTAACTGACCGTTTGACGGCTGTTCATACCATATTCGGGTGGACTATCCAAGGCCCAAGTAAGACCTATGAAAATTCTGTTCCCAATGAAAACATTTATACTCTTTGCAGTTTAACCATTGAAAATATGTGGAACCTAGAATGCTTAGGAATACGAAAAGATGAAAACGAGATGAGAACTTTCACCAACGAACTTCAAGCTAAATGTATTCGCAAAACTATAGCTAGGTATGAAGCGGCTCTTCCCTGGAAAAACTTGGACGTACAACTTGGCACTAATAGGGAAAATGCTCTGACCCTTTTGCATTCACTCGTTAAAAGGTTATCAAGAGAACCAACAAAACTATAAGAGTATGACATAGCAATGCAAGAATTGATTTCTGCGGGTTTCGCTGAAATAGTTCCACAAGTATTATATGCCACATCACCCCGTTTATCGTCCTGAAAAATCAACAGCAAAAATCCGGATAGTTTTCAACGCCTTATCACGAGCGAATGGTAATCTTTCTTTGAATGACTGTTTATTTACAGGTTCAAATTTACTTCCAGACATGCTTCTGGTCCTGTTGCGTTTCAGAATTGGAAAAGAAGCTATGGTAGCTGACATAGAAGGCTTTTCTCCAAATTGGCTTGAGAGGTTGATCGCGACAGTCATCGGTTCATATGGTTCACCCACAAGCCAACCTCTATAAAAGTACCAAACCTGCAAGAGTTCCGCATGACTCGAGTTACTTTCGGCGTTACTTCAAGTCCTTTTCTTCTATCGGCAACTATCGACATGCACATCAACTTAAAGACAGTCGAATTTCCAGAAACCTGCGAGATGTTAAAGAAGAGTTTTTATGTCGATGACCTAGCTACTAGCCTGGATACTATAAAACAGGCCCATATATTTTATCAACAGGCAAATAAAGTGATGAGCAGTGCCTATATGAATCTTAGGAAATGGGCTACCAATGACGAGAACTTGCGAAATCAGCTTGGAAAAACAGACAGCGATGGTGCTTATATGGTCCTAGGATTGAGATGGAACGTGTTTAGCGATGAGCTAACGATAAACCTGAATGCTAGCCAACAAACGAACTTGAATGTAGCGACTAAACGGAATGTTTTGAAGGTAATTGCTGGTATTTATGATCCATTGGGATATCTTATTCCTATGGTTATGAGGCTCAAAATTCTTTTCCAAACTTTGTGGCGTGCTAAATTGGATTGGGATGAACCCTTAGAATCTGAAGCTGCAAAGGAGTGGAATGCCAGTACGAAACATCTTAATCAAATAGGAGAGTTGCCTTTAAACAGGTACAACACAATCCAGTAAAGCAGACGTTCATATTTTCGCAGATGCGAGTTTTAAAGCATATGGAGCTGTAGCGTTGGTGCGACTAGGAGATCGCAACACTGGAATAAAAGTAAATTTTATTTGCGCAAAAGGGCGTGTTGCGCCCTTAAAAGGAGGCAAAGCAGACGATTTGAGCTTGCCAAAATTGGAGCTGACTGCAGCGTTGATTGCCGCAAGATTGTGTGCATATTTTAGAAAGGCAAATCTACCATTTGAACGGTATTATTTGTGGACTGACTCACTTATAACCTTAAACTGGATTCAAGGCGATACCAGGCGATGGAAGCCACACGTTTTTAATCGTGTGAAGGAAATACAGGATCTTACTAATGCCAAGGATTGGAGACACTGCGCTGGAAGGGAAAACCCTGCAGATCTCATTACAAGAGGCATATCCTTTGAAAAACTGGCTACGTCAAAATTGTGGAACGAAGGCCCCGACTGGTTGAAGATGGACATGGATGAATGGCCCAGTGAATCCATTTCAACGGTGCAATCGATTTCGGTGTCAATGGTGTCGCAGGAGACAAATTCATTTGTGTCGCAGGAACAAAACGAGCCACTTCTAAATTTCAAAAATATTAGCAGCTGGAGACGTCTACTTAGAATAACAGCGTATGTCTTAAAAGCGATTGACAGGATGCTAAAACGAGAAAAATCACCTACGATATTACTCAGGGCACTGGATTTGCAGATAGCTGAGCATTATTGGTTGAAATACTTTCAAAACACATTTTTATTAACGAGATTTTGTCTTTGCAGGCTGGTAAACCCATCCCAAGGTCATCAAGCCTGTTGAATCTCAACCCATTTTTAGACGAACAAGGTCTATTACATGTTGGCAGTAGGTTACAACAGTTAAATGAGTCTCAGGATGTCATAAACCCAGTAATATTACCTAAGACTTACCACTTTAATAAGATGCTGATCAGTTATCTTCACGAAAAGGCGCTACATGGAGGTGTCACTACGGTCCTTGTTTTGTTGCGTCAGAGATTTTGGTTGCCGAGCGGCCGCCAACTTATCAAAAAATTCATAGCTGGATGTACTATTTGTATAAAACTTAGAGGCAAGGCTGGAATACAACCCTTCGCTCCCCTACCAAGGGAACGCTTACTTGCATCGAGGCCCTTTGAGAACGTTAGTAGATTTTGCAGGTCCCCTCTACACCAAATCTGACCAGGACGATGTCAACAGAAGTAAAGTCTACGTAATGCTGTTTACGTGTGCAGTAGTTCGTGCCGTACACTTCGAGTTGGTACTAAATCTCACTACCGAAAGTTGCCTATTAGCCATCAGGCGATTTATAGCCCGTAGAGGAGTACCGGTGGTTATATATTCGGACAACGCTAAGACCTTTAAAATGTCAGCAACAGAGTTAAGGTCGGTTGGAGATATTTTGAACAGCGAAGTCTTCCATGGATTTTTGACTAACCAAGGCATCATGTGGAAATTTAGCGTGGAACGAGCACCATGGTGGGGTGGTTTCTGGGTGCGTTTGGTGAAAAGTATGAAGAATGTCCTAAGAGTAACCATTTGGAAGGCTAAGATAAACAACGAACAGCTTCAAACATTGCTCACAGAGGCTGAACGAATAATCAACATGAGACCACTTATATACATAAGTGATGATCTGATGGATTTGAACCCGCTAACACCAGAAAGTTTTCTTATCAGTTGTTCTATGATAACCGATACTGAGAACAAAGCGACAACTAATCAAATCAATGCAGCAGATTTACAAGCGAGGTGGAAGTCTAGAGCTCAGTACACCGCTCTTTTATGGAAAAGATGGAAAACTGAGTACCTTCACCTTCTGCGTTCGGCGCATCATACGAAACAAAGTTTTTCAAAAATAATTCAAACAGGCGACGTTGTTTTGGCTTATGACAATTCCACCCCTCGAATACATTGGAGACTAGCTATAGTTGAATGCTGTTACCCTGGAAGAGATGGAAAGGTGAGAGCTTGTGAAATCCGTTTTTCTGACGGCAAGAGAATGCGACGTGCTATACAATTGTTATATCCCTTGGAAATTCAGCAGCAGGCCCGCCCGGAGGATGTTGAAAATTGACCTCATGTAACACTATCATTTTCATTACATAATGCATTATATTCTTATAGCTCATTATATATCTTATAATAATGCTATCTCTATCACACTTCTTATATGTAAGTCAATTTATATAATTAAATTAATAACTATACTTCTTTGAATTGTATAAAGTAAAAGTTAGTTATCGCAAACTCTTTGACCCGATTAGATCGGCTTTAACTTTCAATTATAAATAATAAGAATTCAAATAAAACTTATATTGAATTACAAAGGTTGCGTTCTCCCTTGGGTAAATTTCATAATCACGGAAGGGACTTGTTATGTCGGAGGGAAAGTAAAAACACGAAGCTTACTCTTTGACTTCTATCTATTGACTCAGCAAATATAATCTTATATCTAGCGTACAAACTAACATCAAGTGTTTCTTCTTATAATCTACGGTTATAATATAATGCATTGAAAGAAATGTTATATATTGAATTGCTCCCAACAGTATGTGTCACAAGTGCAAATATAACAAAGGAATTTAATATACAAGACTTCATCTCCCTTTTAAAAATGGATTTCCCTTTTCAAAACTAGTATGAATTTCATTTGTACATAAATTTTTTTTTGAAAAGCAATATATTTATTTTTTTCATAAATTCGTAGTTAAATAGATAATTCGTTTTTTTATTGCATAAATTCAGTAATTTAAAATCAAATTATGTTTTATGTTTCATTTCAATAATTCTTTTTGAATCTCTTAATTTTTCTAATTCTTCAGCTGTTTCTTTTCTTACTCTCTTGCGCCTTCTAGATTTGTCGGTCGTCTTTTTATTACAAACCTCTTTAAAAAACATTGGTTTATTAGCGAAAGTAACTCTCTTTACAATACCTTTCTTCAACTGATTTACATGAGCTGTTCGATAAATATCATTTACTTTAATTTGATATACAAATTTACTTATTCTTTTAATTATAATGGCTGGAAGCCATTTCACTCTTGTATTAAATTGCTTCGTTTTCTTTAAATTCAATTTTTTCAGCTTTACATTTAACCTTTTCTTTTGTTCTTGTAAAATTTTGTTCTCTAATTGGTGTTTTCACCTTGGCATGCTCTTTTTTCTTGACAAGATAATCTAACAACGTTCGGGCTTTATACGAGAAAATTGCAGCTGATGGAGAGAGATCGGTAACTGTGCATGGAGTGTTACGATATTTAAACAAATAATTTTCAATTTTTTCCAATATTTTTAACTTTAAACCTTCAGTGTCATGTAAATATCTTTTAATTCTTAAAAGTTTGTACCGCCCTTTCCAAACCATTGGACTGTGGATGGTAAGAAGGGCTGTTTATTAACTGTATATCGTTTGCATCACAAGAACGTTTACCCACACTTGAGGAAAATGGCGGCCCATTGTCCGTAACTATTTTTGACGGAATCCCAAAAATCACAAAATTTGATCTTAGTTTGGATATGACACTATCTGTTTTGTGCATCATCAAAACTTCGATCCACTTAGAAAAATCATTTAACAAAATAAGAAATTGTTGACATTCTAAATAAGCAAAATCTAAATGTATTCGTTCATAGGGTGAAATTGTTGCATTCCAAGACCCTAAAGATACATTTTTCGTGTGCTTCTGAAAAACCAAACAAGTGTTGCACTACTTAACTAAATTTTTGATGTCCTTATCTAAAGACATCCACCAAACATATGACCTTGCCACTTTTTTCATCCTAACGATGCCCACATGACCTGCATGTATTAATTTTAAAACTTCCCCTTGAAGCTTTTCTGGAAATTACTAATATATTTCCAATAAACAGACATCCTTCTTCAAATTCTAATTGGTTTCGCTTTTCCCAAAAAATTATATGTACCAAACTACAGTCACCCTTCCATTCACGTTTGAAGCATTAAATAACTGTACTCAAAACCTTGTCTTCTTTTGTATACTTCGAAACGATTTCCATATTCAAAGGAAAAGAACCCTTTTCCACTATGCTCTCAATTACATCTGGTTCAATGGCTAAATCATTTAATAACGGTAGTCGCGATAGAGCATCAGCATTCGCCAATAACTTTCCTTTTTTGTATATAATTTTATAATTGTACATTCCCATGAAAATGATCCATCTTTGGAGCCTTGCTGCCGCAACTGGTGGAGTACACTTAGAATGATTAAAAATTTCTTTTAAAGGCTGGTGGTCACTTACAATTGTGAACTCTCCGCCATTTACATATTTGTGAAACTTCTTTATAGCGAAAATAATAGCCAACGCTTCACGGTGTAACTGAGAGTAATTCTTTTGAGCTTTACGCAACGTAGTACTAGCGAAAAGTACTGGCATCTCTACACCATCCCATTTGGGATAAAACTGCCATTCTTGGGAAAGCATAATGATGATTGTCAATATATTTGTTGATTGTAACTTTACAATCAACGCAAATTCGGATACTTCCATCAGATTTTAGAACAGCCACTATAGGTGAAGCTCACTTGCTTTTCATAACTGGTTTAATAATCTTTGTCTCACCTAACATATCCAGCTCCTGATGTACCCTATCTCTTAAACCATAGGGTAGAGTATAAGGCTTTAAAAAAATCGGTTTACTATCTTCTTTTATTTGAATCTCGCCTTCCACGTTTTTGATGGCAGTATTTAAGCCTTTTTCAGACACCTTTGGAATCTTTTGTTTACAAAATTCAATTTCCCTTCACACATGTAAAGCACCAATTTGACCTCCATTCACCTCAAGCAACAAACTCTTCCATTAAGGTATAAAAACATCCAGCCAATTTCGACCTAAAACGGTACAAATGAACTTTGCGAATCAACAACTGTCAAATCAACCTTTTTCGAAACCTTATTAAAGCAAACTTCTACTTCTCTCAATCCGACTACCTTCACCTGCTCGCCCGTTATCACATGTAATTTTTTATTAATTTCATTATTCTGATCAAATTTCAAATTTAATTCCGAAAACTCTTTTAAATTAATTATGCTAGAGCATGCCCCGGTATCCAACCCCATATTGACATATTTTTCATTAATTTTAACATTCACATAAAAATGTTTACCATCGCCATTATGCTTATCAATATTATAATTATTACCTAACGTTAAATTATGCAGATCGTAAGCATACTCGTTTTCCGAACTCTCCTCTACATGGTTCGCCTTGCAACCAGTTTGTGTTTTACGCCCATTCTTGCATTCAGAAGCGTAATGTCCAGTTTCTGAACAGTTATAACATACCACCACGTGACAGTATCTAGCTCGATGCCCGGTCTGGAACGCCTGTAGCACACTGCTTTCGAACCATTTCCATTTTGTCGGCATCTGGATCGATTTCTAGAAATACTTCTATTTCGTCCCTGATATGAATGACCTTCCACTGCCGAACTTTTCTCTCGTCTACCTCGTTTATCATCGTATTTCCCCTGGATACTTTTAACTCTGCCGACTCTACTGTGACCCAATGCACTCATGTAATTAACCTCTTTTCCGTCATCTAGAAGGTAAGGGCTTTGGATTTTGCATTATCCTAAGTCAAATGATCTTCATTTAACAAAATCGTTCTTAGCCTGTTATTCTTTACCCCGCAAACCAACCTTTCTCGTAGTGCATTCCCCAAGAACGTACCAAATCACACTCCTGAGCAATAGATTTAATAGCAATAACATACTCCGCTATTGATTCATGCGCCTTTTGATTTCGCAAGAATAATTTGTAGCGCTCTGCAATGACGTTTTCTTTGGTTGGAAGTGATTCTTAATCTTCAATAGCATATCATCATATTTTAAATCAGTTGGCTTTGCAGGCGCTGCCAACGACTTTAAAACTTTATACAGCTCACCGCCTCCAAGAGTTATAAAATACTCCACTTTAGTTTGGTCATCAACTATTTTATTAAGCTTGAGCAATAGCTCCATTCTACCCACCCATAGCTCAAAAGCTTCACCAGCGAGGTCCGTCTCCGCTTGACCAATAATAGGTTGCCTCACTTCGGTCGTCATAACTTTTTCTTGTTTTACAACTATTTTTTCTATTTATTTGTCGACTTCGTCCATACAAAAATTACCAGCTGTTTAAAAAAAAACTTAGTAGCGGGACAATTATTTTTTTTTGTTCAACGCGCGATCTTAACTTGAATTATTACCAACTCTTCATTCTCGTCGCCATTCTGTTATGTCGGAGGGAAAGTAAAAACAAGAAGCTTACTCTTTGACTTCTGTTTATTACTCAACAAATATAATCTTACATCTAGCGTACAAACTAACATCAAGTGTTTCTTCTTATAATCTATGGTTATAATATAATGCATTGAGAGAAATGTTACATATTGAATTGCTTTGAATTGTGGTTGTGCAGCTAAGTCACAAGTCTATATTACATTTGAGGAAAATTGGCTTCAAGGTGCGTATCGGGATAAGCCGATGCAAACTTAGACTAATAGACAATAAGAACAAACAAGTAAGTAAGGGTATGGGGGGTTTTTAATTAATATGGATATGAAATTAATCCCCAACATAGTAAAGCCGCAGCGCCAACCTTGTGTACCTCATGGAGAGTAGACAAATAGACATTGCCTTTTTCAGGAACCCTGGATCGCAGGTGATAAAATTAAGGGCCTACACTCGAACAGACTTGCACTGTTCAAAACTGCACAAGTGGCAGCAAACAGTAACTTTGGAACTTGCATTGTAGCTAGAAAACAATTTAATCTTTCCTTATATCTACATATAGTAATCCACACCAGACTGCCGTGATGCTAGAGCGGAACGGGCTCCCACCACTGACTCTGGCATCATGCCATATGCCATACGACGGGACGCAGGGACCACCTGCAGATCTCACAAGCCAGCTTGTAGAGCTAGCGGCAAATGAAAGATGGGACGTGGTCCTAGGATGTGATGCTAATTCACATCATCCTCAATAGGGAAGCACCGACACGAACCGTAGAGGTAACTCTCTTTTCGAATTTATTTTAGAACATAATTTAGTAGAAGTAAATAGGGGCAATGAGCCCACTTTTGTTACTAGGAATAGGGAAGAAGTAATCGATATAACTGTCACTAGTAACTCAAATACAGTTTTCATTGACAAATGGAAAGTTTTCAAAGAGGAATCATTCTCAGACCATAAACTTATTGGCTTCTTGATAAGTGATACAGTGGAAACTCCAAAACCTTATAGACATTAATAGGGAATTAGAGAAAAAAATTAACAATTTCAATAACAGGCATCTGAAGAACTCAGGGTGATTCTAAATAACGCCTTTGAGAAAGGATGTCCCCTGAAACATATAGAGAAGGGAAAAAAGAAACCACCCTGGTGGACTGTAGAACTCGGTAACTTGAGAAAAGAAACGAGGCGCCTCTTCAATTCTGCCAAAAGCATGAGAAACGATAATGATTGGGAAGTATATAAAACTAGTCAACGAAAATTTAAAGCAGAAACGCAACAAGCGAAACGAAGCCCATAGAGAACATCCTGCAGTGAAATCCGCTGGGCTAAGAAAAATTCTTTTTAAGGATTCAATTCCTCTGGGATCTCTTAAGACACCAACTGGTTGCTGAACCGAATCCTGCAATGAGACTCTTTAGCACCTGATAAATACTCACTTCCCGGGATGCGGGTCATATGACAACAACCCGGAAATGGAGTACTACACGGAACACACTGTACCATCGGATATTATAACGGCTGAAAAGATCAGATGGGCAATCCATTCCTTTTCTGCCTATAAATTTCCTAGCCTAGACGGTATCTTCCCAATGATGCTACAGGAGGGCGAGATCCAAATATTCTATCCATGCAATAGAATTTTTGGGAAATCTTGGGGACCGAGTCCAAAATTTATCATGTGGATGTACTTGGCAATAACCAGACCAATATTAACATATGGTAATTTGGTCTGGTGAAATGCAATTGAAAATGCTGACAAAAGTACAGAGACTTGGGTGCATTGGAATTACGGGGGTCATGAGATCCACGCCAACCGTAGGGTTAGAGGCGATACTTAACCTGAAGCCCCTAGATCTTTTCGCAGCATATAGCGCCTTAAGGCTAAGCCAGACTAATTCCTGGAAAAACAGCACAATAGGACACGCACAGATTCCTCAGAAACATCTGGGAGGTAGTATTATTACAGACTATAAAACACCCGAACTGGACGTTCATAAACCATTCCAATCAGAGAAGAATGGACAAACAACCAACCCTAGTTCAATTAATCAGCGGTAGAAATCTATACTGATGGCCCCAAAATTGACACTGGTGTTGGTGCAAGCTTTTTCTCGTCACCTCTTGAGTTAAACAACTCAATTAGGCTCACAAAGTATAGTAGTGTCTTCCAAGCGCAGGTCCTGGCAGTAAAACAGCTGCTAGACAGGTAACGATGATGGCGCTACCACGGGCTGATATCACTTTTTATACAGATAGCCAAGCGGCAATAAAAGCGATTTCGGCCACTGTGATAAAAGCGAAACTTGAACAATGTTAAACTCTGCTAGGCCCCGGGACACAGCAGTATACCGGGTAACGAAAATGCCGATGAGTTAACAAGACAGGGATCAGCGCGTGACGTTAGTCAAGTAGAGCTGGTAAATATCCCACCGTTACATTGAACAGTAAATTTCTGACAGAATCCTAAAGAAATCCAACACAAGGTAGAGGCTACTTGACTTGTCACTACCAGGAAAATATGGCCATGCTTCAACAAGCAGAGGACAGACAAAATTATGCAACTCAAGAAGAGGTCCCTGCGCTCTCTTATGAGCTTAATCACTGGACATAACCTGCTGGGATATCAAAAATTCAAAATGAACCTCAGTACAAACGATCTATGCAGGGATGTGGTGACGAAGAGGTGCATGACGACATCCCACACTTTCTCTGCCACTGCCCTGCACTCTGTCACCAGAGAAAGAATCTGCTAGGCAGCTACTTCTTAAATAATTTGGAAAAGCTCTCTAATATTTCAGGAATTAACATATCGAACTTCGTTAAGGCCTCGAAATGGCTTTACTGATTCAGAGAACACAGGTAGGTTTATATCGGAAAAGAGTGACTACACTCCGGGTAACACAATGGATCTATGTAGTTAATTAATTACAGTTGTTCTTGTTGATCTACATTGATCTAAGTGTGACGATAACGTCATCAATTGTCAGCCCAATTACCTAACCTAACATAGTTCCAATTTCAATTCAATTCAATTTATTTATATTATTTGCAATGTACTTACCGATAAGACCTGGTCTTTTATAGTGTCTACTAGCAGTGACAAAAATTCTTTGTAACGTAAATTAAATTCTAGAAAAGTTCAAAAACATTTATATAACCATTATAATACTTATTTAATAACTAAAATAATAAATCGTAAGTAATTAGCTAAAAAATAATTAGTGCTGTTCAAATACAAGGAGAGGAAAATAGAACAATTTTGAGCAAAATAGCTTTAACTGAAGAGAATTGCTAGAAGAGCGACTATTACGGCTGAATAGTTAAATAGAAGGAATGGAATTTCGTTAAAAGATTGTTTATACCAAAAGCGATACAAAATGAAAGACATGAAACATTACAGCGCGGCGGTGTTCGAAGGTAGTAAACGTTCTTATTATTGGTCTATCAACTATCATTTTTAGTGCTCCATATTGAATAATATCCAAGAGATTCAAATTAGTTTTAAAAGCGTGAAACCAATATAATTAAGCTTTCTGGATTACAGCCAGATCATAAGAGGAGTAGAATTTCTTGCATCTTCGAAGAAAGGCCAAGCAACAATTTTGGAAACACCGAGCATCATTGCCAGATCATTCCACAGAAAGTGTTCTGCTATGTACATACAAAGGACCAAAAGCAATACAAGTGCCGCTAATGTATAGAGGCATGGAGGACATTAAATTCTATCCGGCTTTTATTCCCGATTGTTTTCGAGCTGGTCATACGCTGCATAGCAAAGCCTGCAGCGCAGCGCAAGGTGAACAGAATCATCGGCGACAAGCAACTACAACGATGACAACTACGAAACGCTGAGAGTACTCCCCGGCACCTAGCTGCCAAAAATCCTGAACGAATAAGGAGCGACTGCCTCTGGACAAATACAAACAGCGGCTTCAGATGACTCAACCTACTACAAACGTTGACAGGGCTATTTAATGTAATTTAACTTAACTTTAGCTTAAAAGGACTTAAGTCTATTGTAAAAGAAGAAAATGAAATAAATAAATGAAATGTAAAAGCCAGGATATCCAAGGTACATGTAGGGCAACAAGTCGCCATTGTTGACTATGGCAACCCGACTCGCAAAGTGACAGAGGACCAGTGGCAACTAATTGAGGCAATCATCAGCAGCCGGTCTCCACTACTCTTCGATAGCTTCGCCATCTTTCAAGAATTCAAAATGCTGTCATGTGTGGATGCACAAGCCTTCGCATGGCTACAAAACTTTGTGGAGAAAACTATAGCCCCTGGCCCAGGCGATCTCTACCTCATGGGGAGGAAGGAAATTGGTGAGCTTACCAGGCCTATGGCTAAGCTAATGCTTCGAGGGGCGCTCATCCCGAGGGACCGTGTACAACGTTACCTTAGGTTTTTTTTTTTATAACTTTGCACGCGGTCAAGGGATTATGAATACCCTTTATATGTTTTTCTTAACATATCGCGAGCATCCGGTGGAAGAAGAGAAAGAGTGATAGGAAAGATGTGTGACACTATGTTCTGAGACTAGAGCTGGTTGTTGTCTCAGATTTATCTCCAGGGATGGCGGCTGAACTAATGTGGAGAGAATCACCGTGTCTTACTTATTTATGTCCCTTATAATTCGCTATTTTTGATTTATTTCGTTGTCATATTTTATGGGTATGCTTGTTTACTCAATCACATGTTGTTAGTGTTATACCTAAACAGCATGTAATGAGCAAGAAGAATCATTCTCAGACCATAAACTTAGTGGCTTCTTGATAGGTGATACAGTGGAAACTCCAAAACCTTATAGACATTCCAAGTATACTAACTGTAATCTCTTTAATAGGGAATTAGAGACAAAAATTAACAATCTCAATAACAGGCATCTGAAGAACTCAGGGTAATTCTAAATAACGCCTTTGAGAAAAGATGTCCCCTGAAACATATAGAGAAGGGAAAAAAGAAACCACCCTGGTGGACTGAAGAACTCGGTAACTTGAGAAAAGAAACGAGGCGCCTCTTCAATTCTGCCAAAAGCACGAGAAACGATAATGATTGGGAAGTATATAAAAGTAGTCAACGAAAATTTAAAGCCGAAACGCAACAAGCGAAACGAAGCCCATAGAGAACATTCTGCAGTGAAATCCGCTGGGCTAAGAAAAATTCTTTTTAAGGATTCAATTCCTCTGGGATCTCTTAAGACACCAACTGGTTGCTGAACCGAATCGTGCAATGATTCTCTTTAGCACCTGATAAATACTCACTTCCCGGGATGCGGGTCATATGACAACAACCCGGAAACGGAGTACTACACGGAACACACTGTACCATCGGATATTATAACGGATGAAAAGATCAGATGGGCAATCCATTCCTTTTCTGTCTATAAATTTCCTAGCCTAGACGGTATCTTCCCAATGATGCTACAGGAGAGCGAGATCCAAATAATACCGCTCCATAAAAACATATTTCTTAACACTTTAAAATGGGGATATGTTCATTTATCATGGCGCAAAGTCAAATTGGTTTTCATTCCCAAAGCTGGCAAACCCAGTCATACAGAAGCAAAAGACTTCAGGCCTATCAGTTTGACATCGTTTATTCTTAAAACGTTCGAAAGACTGATAGACCTAGATATTCGCGGCACTCTGAAACTGGCTGGTTTATCTCCAGCTCAGCATGCCTATTCAAAGGAAAAGAGTGTAGAAACGGCACTTCACAGCGTCGTCAGCACGATTGAGAAGACACTAAATGACAAAGAATATACCCTTGTTGCGTTTCCTAATATTGAAGGAGCTTTCAATAATGTGAATAATGAAGCAGTAATAACAGCCCTTGTAGACAAGAAGGTCGATAATTCAATAACAGATTGGGATATGTGCATGCTATAGAACAGGCAGATTAACTCCGAACTGGCAGGGGTACACATGGGAGTATCCACATCGAGGGGTGCCCACAGCGCAGCGGTGTGTTCTCTCACCACTCATCTGGGATCTGGTTATGAACACAATCCTCGTTACTCTCAAACACTTTGGAGTAAAGGCAGTAGCCTATGCTGACGACCTTGCGTTTTTAGCGACAGGTAAATTCTTATTCACTATCAGCGAGCAGATCGAATATGCTCTTTCTTATGTTAGTAGATGACCTAGAAAGTGCGGTATGCATGCAATAGAATTTTTGGGAAATCTTGGGGACCGAGTCCAAAATTTATCATGTGCATGTACTTGGCAATAACCAGACCAATATTAACATATGGTAACTTGGTCTGGTGAAATGCAATTGAAAATGCTGACAAAAGTACAGAGACTTGGGTGCATTGGAATTACGGGGGTCATGAGATCCACGCCAACCGTAGGGTTAGAGGCGATACTTAACCTGAAGCCCCTAGATCTTTTCGCAGCATATAGCGCCTTAAGGCTAAGCCAGACTAATTCCTGGAAAAACAGCACAATAGGACACGCACAGATTCCTCAGAAACATCTGGGAGGTAGTATTATTACAGACTATAAAACACCCGAACTGGACTTTCATAAACCATTCCAATCAGAGAAGAATGGACAAACAACCAACCCTACATCAGTTAATCAGCGGTAGAAATCTATACTGATGGCCCCAAAATTGACACTGGTGTTGGTGCAAGCTTTTTCTCGTCACCTCTTGAGTTAAACAACTCAATTAGGCTCAAAAAGTATAGTAGTGTCTTCCAAGCGCAGGTCCTGGCAGTAAAACAGCTGCTAGACAGGTAACGATGATGGCGCTACCACGGGCTGATATCACTTTTTATACAGATATAAAAGCGATTTCGGCCACTGTGATAAAAGCGAAACTTGAACAATGTTAAACTCTGCTAGGCCCCGGGACACAGCAGTATACCGGGTAACGAAAATGCCGATGAGTTAACAAGATAGGGATCAGCGCTTGACGTTAGTCAAGTAGAGCTGGTAAATATCCCACCGTTACATTGAACAGTAAATTTCTGACAGAATCCTAAAGAAATCCAACACAAGGTAGAGCCTACCTGACTTGTCACTACCAGGAAAATATGGCCATGCTTCAACAAGCAGAGGACAGACAAAATTATGCAACTCAAGAAGAGGTCCCTGCGCTCTCTTATGAGCTTAATCACTGGACATAACCTGCTGGGATATCAAAAATTCAAAATGAACCTCAGTACAAACGATCTATGCAGGGATGTGGTGACGAAGAGGTGCATGACGACATCCCACACTTTCTCTGCCACTGCCCTGCACTCTGTCACCAGAGAAAGAATCTGCTAGGCAGCTACTTCTTAAATAATTTGGAAAAGCTCTCTAATATTTCAGGAATTAACATATCGAACTTCGTTAAGGCCTCGAAATGGCTTTACTGATTCAGAGAACACAGGTAGGTTTATATCGGAAAAGAGTGACTACACTCCGGGTAACACAATGGATCTATGTAGTTAATTAATTAAAGTTGTTTTTGTTGATCTACATTGATCTAAGTGTGACGATAACGTCATCAATTGTCAGCCCAATTACCTAACCTACCATAGTTCCAATTTCAATTCAATTCAATTTATTTATATTAAGTAAGTAAGTAAGTAATTTATTGCTTGATATCTTAATATTTCATTTACAAACATTTATAATAAATTTTAAAGCTTTAGCTTTGCCGTCAGCTCGTTTGGCAAATTTAAAAGATATAAGATATTATTATATAATTATACAAAAGAAAGAAAGGTAAGAATTAAGTTAACTATTCATATTCAGTTATAAGTAACATTCGGTATTTTAATATGTCTTTTAAAAACAGGTACAGTTTTTTCCAAACACAGTAGTTTAGCAATGTAATTGTTTCTTGTAGGGTAAACATTTCTGTCCAAAGTATGCAATTCGATGTTGTGCAAATATGGGACACACACTGATGAGGTGGAAACAATTTTCTTTAGCTTTAAGATTGCACAATGAACAAAACTGATTAAAGCTGTTATTATATGGAGTTCCATTTAGGCCAAGGACTTCACATCTTGTCTTAAATATAAGAGATATCTCTTTATACGTGAGCGCATCATTGAAATAGTTAGCTTCCATTAGGTTCAGCTTAAGTTGAGAGTAAAGGAATCTGCTTTCTGATTTCCTTGCTTCTTGTACATATGCATTCTTTACAAAATCCTCCTGAGCTTGAATTATTTTGTACAGCTTTTCTTTAAAGTGCAACAAATTGCTGTGATCTAGCTCCACCGTTTCACCACAAGAATTTCCCAAATTCTTCCACCTAGCCACCCACCAATCCGAATTTCGCAGTTCGTACAGGGCCATTTGTTTGGTCAACCGATTGTCCTGATGCGCCAGTGTTTCTACGACGTAGTCTGCATTTAACTTAAGCATGTATGTGAAAATTTTAGCTAGGCCTGTTTCGAGATATAGGGCATAGTTTGGTGTTTTTATGGGGAGATTGAACAGCTTCTTTAGAAAGGACCTTTGAAATTTTTCTATTGCCTCAAACTCATTTATTCCCCAAACTTGGGCAGCATAACAAAGTGAAGACTTTATAAGAGCATCAAATATTTTGTATTTTGCTGACAGTACAATACGCTGATTCGAAAAGATATTTTTCCATGACATGTTAAGTAGACTTTGCGAGGAAGCAGATTTCGATATAACATGTTCATTAAAGTCCATGGTTTTGTTAAGATTCACTCCTAGGTATTTGTACTTGCTTACTATCTCCAGAATATTTCCATTGAAAGTCCAAATATGTCCACTCTGACTCCGGGTATATCTAGAGAAAACCATTACTTTAGACTTATTAGTGTTAATTGTGAGTCCCCATTTGGTGCAATAGTCAGAGAGACGATTTATCATCAATTGTAAGTTCTCGGGGGTTTCTGAGAGAATCACCAAATCATCGGCATACAAAAGAACGTTTATGACCAGATCAGCCATTCGAACACCTCCTGGCAGACAAGTTTCAATATCATTGATGAAAAGTGCAAGAAGTAGAGCACTCAGAAGGCACCCTTGTTTTACTCCGGTGTCCGTTTCAAACCACTTTGAGAGTGTTGATCCGTCCCATACTGATGCTTTTGAATGGGCATACATTTCTTTTATTGTATGGATGAACTTCGTTGACATACCTAGCATTGATAGCTTATAAAAGAGCGCATTTCGGTTAACAAGATCAAACGCAGATTTGAAATCCACAAAGAACGCATATATCTTTTTGTTCCTTGCTTGTAATGCCTTAACTACTGACGTTAAAGTAAAGATGTGGTCCACTGTTGAAAAGCTTTTTCTGAAACCAGCTTGAAACTTAGTGATTATGTCATAAGCTTCAGTCCACTTTTCAAGCCTGTTTGCAAGCACGCCACAGAATAATTTCGCAATTACATTCATAAACGAGATGCCTCGATAATTTTCAACATTATTTGTGTCACCTTTTTTATGGATCGGGAATATTACAGCATTCTTGAAGGATGCAGGGACGTCTTGTTTTTGTAAAACGACATTGAAGAGAGATTTAAGTCGGTGAATAAGTCCTTCTGTACCGTTTTTGAAAAATTCATAAGGAACGCCATCTTCTCCAGGAGCTTTTTCGTTTTTCGCTTTGATAATTACAGCATATATTTCTGTAAACGTGATTTCGGAATCTAGTATTTCATCAGATAAATAGGGTTCAGTGTAGGAAAATTTAACATCTGATTTGACACATAATATATTTTTGAAGTGCACCGCAAGGTCCTCTGCAGTTACTCCTATGCCTATTGTAAAATTTGAACCGTTTATCTTTTTTGTGACTTTCCAAAATTGTTTTGAGTCCTTCGTTTGACCAAGTGTATAGGCTAGTTGGTTTTCATATTCTGTTTTCTTTTTAAGACATAAGTTTTTATACCGTGTGTTTTCTTCAATATACCATTTTCTTAGATTTTGGCAGTTTGAATTTCGGACTGCATTCAAAAGGGAAAAGGACTTTTTTCGTGCTTTCATACATTCCTTGTCGAACCATTCATTTTTATATTTCTTTTTTCCGCTCGATATATGGTTGGTGTTTATAATCGATTTTTGTATGCATGCAATGAGTTGGTTAGAAAGTAATTCTGCTGTATCAAATGTATCGGTTAAAAGTGATAGGTTGTTGTCTAGTTTGTTTTGGTACGTGTTAAGTTCATGGTGTTTCCATTTAAGTCTGGGGATAAGTTGAAGGTTTCGTACAGTTTGGGTTGTATTATCAGACCACTTAGCCACAATAGGCATGTGGTCTGAATAGTTTTTAGCCTGGATTTCAAAGTTACTTATATGTTCATGCCAATCGTTATTTATAGCGCAGTAGTCGACTACCGATTTACCTTGCCCTCCTATAAAAGTGTAATGACCTTCTTTATCTCCATCAGTACATCCATTGAGAAGTACACAATCATACATCTGTAACATATCGAGAAGATTCGTTCCATTTTGATTACAGGTAGTGTCCTTTGAATTCCTGTTATTAAAGTCTTTAGTATTATTTCCCGTTCTATGAATTGTAGTTACTTGTAAATTACTAATTCTTGCATTAAGATCGCCAATTATGAGAACGCTTTTGCTTGCCAAGTGCAGTATAATTCGATTAAGGTTTTCAAAGTCTTCAGTCCACTTATTGCAATTTATATAAAAGGGGACAATGTACATATCGTTTTTTTGTATAAGTTTTACCACAGTTACACCTTCAATTTCTTCATAATTATAAGTTTTTAGTAGAGATGTTCTTATTCCATATAAAGTTCCACCGCTTGCACGTCCTTTAGTGAATGTTTTGATTGCTGGTTTAGACGATAATTTATAACCATTGAAATACTTTGTGAATTTACTAAGATTTTCAGATATAACATGAGTTTCATATAAAAAGAATACATCAAAAGTATTTATATATTTAAAAAAATCTACAAATAAAAGTTTATTATTAAGCCCGGAAACATTGAAAGACAAAATTTTAAAAGTACGAAAAGGTATTGAGCTGACGGCATCACATTTTCAATTTTATACAAACGTACTAACAGATGGAAAAATTTGTTGCAGTGGCATCCCTGGATTAGACCATTCATTATGACGTATATTTGACAACATAATTGTTTTGACAGCTTCGAAATTAAGTTGGCCAAACATATTCAACAGGTGCTGTTCTCCATCTTCATTTTTATATTTAAGTGTATTGTTTTCGTTTAAATAAAATGTTTTATCGGAAATTAATAAAGAGTTGTTTTTAACGAGTACTTGTTCTTTTGGATTTTTTGTTTTGATTATTCTTCTGTAGCTGAGTAGGATTCGGCGTTTGAGTTGTGCATGTTTCGTTAGGTCACGTTGAATAAATACGCCTTTGCCTTTAAGCTTAAAGGAATTTTGCAGCATTTTAAAGGCTTTCTCGTTGGATCCAACATTTATCTTCAATTTGATGATGTTTTCATTTTCAATGAGTTTTGTTATTTCTGTCATCTGATGTGGTTCGTCAAGCAGAAGATGTGTGATTGAATCAATTTTTATTTTCGGATCAACTTTTTCATTTGGCATTGTGAGAATGATGTTTTTACCCTTGATTTCTCTGCATTGTGCCTCCAATTCTTCCTCTAGTGCATAACATCTAGTTTCAAACTGCTGGATTTTGAAAGACAAATCTTCATTTTGCTTTCGCAGGATGTTTATCTCAGCATTCAACTTATTAAAATCTTCTTTTGAAGCGAGTAAAGAAGTTGCTTTCGCAAGTTCGGTTTGTAGGGATTCATCAATGATAGACTTTATCTTTTTAAGATCAGCATTGGAGATGGACATATTTGCTTCGATGTTAAATGTTACCGGTGCTCCTTTCAAATTTGGCGCTTTTGAGTATGGATTTTCTTCTGGTGAGGTTAGGTTTATTTTTCTTTTTTTATCAGTCATGTGATACAGAAGCTGATTGAATATTTGTTATGGTGCCTATATAACTAAGTTTACCTGATTATATTTGCACTTTCACACAATATTATTCAAAATACTTATACTTTCTAATATTTACTAGTTATTTTAGTGAATTAAACTATTTAAATTTGAAATAAAACTCGAGAGCGAAACAAAATTGAACCAACTACTTTCACACCAGAGTTGCCAACCAATTTATTTATATTATTTGCAATGTACTTACCGATAAGACCTGGTCTTTTATAGTGTCTACTAGCAGTGAAAAAAATTCTTTGTAACGTAAATTAAATTCTAGAAAAGTTCAAAAACATTTATATAACCATTATAATACTTATTTAATAACTAAAATAATAAATCGTAAGTAATTAGCTAAAAAATAATTAGTGCTGTTCAAATACAAGGAGAGGAAAATAGAACAATGTTGAGCAAAAAGCTTTAACTGAAGAGAATAAATAGAAGGAATGGAATTTCGGTAAAAGATTGTTTATACAAAAAGCGATACAAAATGAAAGACATGAAACATTACAGCGCGGCGGTGTTCGAAGGTAGTAAACGTTCTTATTATTGGTCTATCAACTATCATTTTTAGTGCTCCATATTGAATAATATCCAAGAGATTCAAATTAGTTTTAAAAGCGTGAAACCAATATAATTAAGCTTTCTAGATTACAGCCAGATCATAAGAGGAGTAGAATTTCTTGCATCTTCGAAGAAAGGCCAAGCAACAATTTTGGAAACACCGAGCATCATTGCCAGATCATTCCACAGAAAGTGTTCTGCTATGTACATACAAAGGACCAAAAGCAATACAAGTGCCGCTAATGTATAGAGGCATGGAGGACATTAAATTCTATCCGGCTTTTATTCCCGATTGTTTTCGAGCTGGTCATACGCTGCAAAGCAAAGCCTGCAGCGCAGCGCAAGGTGAACAGAATCATCGGCGACAAGCAACTACAACGATGACAACTACGGAACGCTGAGAGTACTCTCCGGCACCTAGCTGCCAAAAATCCTGAACGACTAAGGAGCGACTGGCTCTGGACAAATACAAACAGCGGCTTCAGATGACTCAACCTACTACAAACGTTGACAGGGCTATTTAATGTAATTTAACTTAACTTTAGCTCAAAAGGACTTAAGTCTATTGTAAAAGAAGAAAATGAAATAAATAAATGAAATGTAAAAGCCAGGATATCCAAGGTACCTGTAGGGCAACAAGTCGCCATTGTTGACTATGGCAACCCGACTCGCAAAGTGACAGAGGACCAGTGGCAACTAATTGAGGCAATCATCAGCAGCCGGTCTCCACTACTCTTCGATAGCTTCGCCATCTTTCAAGAATTCAAAATGCTGTCATGTGTGGATGCACAAGCCTTCGCATGGCTACAAAACTTTGTGGAGAAAACTATAGCCCCTGGCCCAGGCGATCTCTACCTCATGGGGAGGAAGGAAATTGGTGAGCTTACCAGGCCTATGGCTAATCTAATGCTTCGAGGGGCGCTCATCCCGAGGGACCGTGTACAACGTTACCTTAGGTTTTTTTTTTATAACTTTGCACGCGGTCAAGGGATTATGAATACCCTTTATATGTTTTTCTTAACATATCGCGAGCATCCGGTGGAAGAAGAGAAAGAGGGATAGGAAAGATGTGTGACGCTATGTTCGGAGAATAGACCTGGTTGTTGTCTCAGATTTATCTCCAGGGATGGCGGCTGAACTAATGTGGAGAGAATCACCGTGTCTTACTTATTTATGTCCCTTATAATTCGCTATTTTTGATTTATTTCGTTGTCATATTTTATGGGTATGCTTGTTTACTCAATCACATGTTGTTAGAGTTATACCTAAACAGCATGTAATGAGCAAGAAGAATCATTCTCAGACCATAAACTTATTGGCTTCTTGATAAGTGATACAGTGGAAACTCCAAAACCTTATAGACATTCCAAGTATACTAACTGTAATCTCTTTAATAGGGAATTAGAGAAAAAAATTAACAATCTCAATAACAGGCATCTGAAGAACTCAGGGTGATTCTAAATAACGCCTTTTGAGAAAGGATGTCCCCTGAAACATATAGAGAAGGGAAAAAAGAAACCACCCTGGTGGACTGTAGAACTCGGTAACTTGAGAAAAGAAACGAGGCGCCTCTTCAATTCTGCCAAAAGCACGAGAAACGATAATGATTGGGAAGTATATAAAACTAGTCAACGAAAATTTAAAGCAGAAACGCAACAAGCGAAACGAAGCCCATAGAGAACATTCTGCAGTGAAATCCGCTGGGCTAAGAAAAATTCTTTTTAAGGATTCAATTCCTCTGGGATCTCTTAAGACACCAACTGGTTGTTGAACCGAATCCTGCAATGAGGCTCTATAGCACCTGATAAATACTCACTTCCCGGGATGCGGGTCATATGACAACAACCCGGAAACGGAGTACTACACGAAACACACTGTACCATCGGATATTATAACGGATGAAAAGATCAGATGGGCAATCCATTCCTTTTCTGCCTATAAATTTCCTAGCCTAGACGGTATCTTCCCAATGATGCTACAGGAGAGCGAGATCCAAATAATACCGCTCCATAAAAACATATTTCTTAACACTTTAAAATGGGGATATGTTCATTTATCATGGCGCAAAGTCAAATTGGTTTTCATTCCCAAAGCTGGCAAACCCAGTCATACAGAAGCAAAAGACTTCAGGCCTATCAGTTTGACATCGTTTATTCTTAAAACGTTCGAAAGACTAATAGACCTAGATATTCGCGGCACTCTGAAACTGGCTGGTTTATCTCCAGCTCAGCATGCCTATTCAAAGGAAAAGAGTGTAGAAACGGCACTTCACAGCGTCGTCAGCACGATTGAGAAGACACTAAATGACAAAGAATATACCCTTGTTGCGTTTCCTAATATTGAAGGAGCTTTCAATAATGTGAATAATGAAGCAGTAATAACAGCCCTTGTAGACAAGAAGGTCGATAATTCAATAACAGATTGGGATATGTGCATGCTATAGAACAGGCAGATTAACTCCGAACTGGCAGGGGTACACATGAGAGTATCCACATCGAGGGGTGCCCACAGCGCAGCGGTGTGTTCTCTCACCACTCATCTGGGATCTGGTTATGAACACAATCCTCGTTACTCTCAAACACTTTGGAGTAAAGGCAGTAGCCTATGCTGACGACCTTGCGTTTTTAGCGACAGGTAAATTCTTATTCACTATCAGCGAGCAGATCGAATATGCTCTTTCTTAAGTTAGTAGATGACCTAGAAAGTGTGGTCTGATGGTTAAACCGTAAAAAAATTAATTGGTCCTTTTTACAAACAAAAGCAAAATAACAAGTTTCAAAATGCCTTTAATTGAGGGAACCCCGTTGAAAATTTCAGATCAGGCAAAATATCTTGGTGTGATTCAAGATAGAAAATTAAACCAGAGCCAGAACACTCGGGAAAGAGCAATCAAGAAATGAATAATTGCATTCTATCCATGCAATAGAATTTTTGGGAAATCTTGGGGACCGAGTCCAAAATTTATCATGTGGATGTACTTGGCAATAACCAGACCAATATTAACATATGATAATTTGGTCTGGTGAAATGCAATTGAAAATGCTGACAAAAGTACAGAGACTTGGGTGCATTGGAATTACGGGGGTCATGAGATCCACGCCAACCGTAGGGTTAGAGGCGATACTTAACCTGAAGCCCCTAGATCTTTTCGCAGCATATAGCGCCTTAAGGCTAAGCCAGACTAATTCCTGGAAAAACAGCACAATAGGACACGCACAGATTCCTCAGAAACATCTGGGAGGTTGTATTATTACAGACTATAAAACACCCGAACTGGACTTTCATAAACCATTCCAATCAGAGAAGAATGGACAAACAACCAACCCTACATCAGTTAATCAGCGGTAGAAATCTATACTGATGGCCCCAAAATTGACACTGGTGTTGGTGCAAGCTTTTTCTCGTCACCTCTTGAGTTAAACAACTCAATTAGGCTCACAAAGTATAGTAGTGTCTTCCAAGCGCAGGTCCTGGCAGTAAAACAGCTGCTAGACAGGTAACGATAATGGCGCTACCACGGGCTGATATCACTTTTTATACAGATAGCCAAGCGGCAATAAAAGCGATTTCGGCCACTGTGATAAAAGCGAAATTGAACAATGTTAAACTCTGCTAGGCCCCGGGACATAGCAGTATACCGGGTAACGAAAATGCCGATGAGTTAACAAGACAGGGATCAGCGCTTGACGTTAGTCAAGTAGAGCTGGTAAATATCGCACCGTTACATTGAACAGTAAATTTCTGACAGAATCCTAAAGAAATCCAACACAAGGTAGAGCCTACGTGACTTGTCACTACCAGGAAAATATGGCCATGCTTCAACAAGCAGAGGACAGACAAAATTATGCAACTCAAGAAGAGGTCCCTGCGCTCTCTTATGAGCTTAATCACTGGACATAACCTGGTGGGATATCAAAAATTCAAAATGAACCTCAGTACAAACGATTTATGCAGGGATGTGGTGACGAAGAGGTGCATGACGACATCCCACACTTTCTCTGCCACTACTCTGCACTCTGTCACCAGAGAAAGAATCTGCTAGGCAGCTACTTCTTAAATAATTTGGAAAAGCTCTCTAATATTTCAGGAATTAACATATCGAACTTCGTTAAGGCCTCGAAATGGCTTTACTGATTCAGAGAACACAGGTAGGTTTATATCGGAAAAGAGTGACTACACTCCGGGTAACACAATGGATATATGTAGTTGATTAATTAAAGTTGTTCTTGTTGATCTACATTGATCTAAGTGTGACGATAACGTGATCAATTGTCAGCCCAATTACCTAACCTAACATAGTTCCAATTTCATTTCAATTCAAATTATTTATATTATTTGCAATGTACTTACCGATAAGACCTGGTCTTTTATAGTGTCTACTAGCAGTGAAAAAAATTCTTTGTAACGTAAATTAAATTCTAGAAAAGTTCAAAAACATTTATATAACCATTATAATACTTATTTAATAACTAAAATAATAAATCGTAAGTAATTAGCTAAAAAATAATTAGTGCTGTTCAAATACAAGGAGAGGAAAATAGAACAATGTTGAGCAAAAAAGCTTCAACTGAAGAGAATTGCTAGAAGAGCGACTATTACGGCTGTATAGTTAAATAGAAGGAATGGAATTTCGTTAAAAGATTGTTTATACAAAAAGCGATACAAAATGAAAGACATGAAACATTACAGCGCGGCGGTGTTCGAAGGTAGTAAACGTTCTTATTATTGGTCTATCAACTATCATTTTTAGTGCTCCATATTGAATAATATCCAAGAGATTCAAATTAGTTTTAAAAGCGTGAAACCAATATAATTAAGCTTTCTAGATTACAGCCAGATCATAAGAGGAGTAGAATTTCTTGCATCTTCGAAGAAAGGCCAAGCAACAATTTTGGAAACACCGAGCATCATTGCCAGATCATTCCACAGAAAGTGTTCTGCTATGTACATACAAAGGACCAAAAGCAATACAAAGGAAAATTCAAAGGAAAAGAGTGTAGAAACGGCACTTCACAGCGTCGTCAGCACGATTGAGAAGACACTAAATGACAAAGAATATACCCTTGTTGCGCTTCCTAATATTGAAGGAGCTTTCAATAATGTGAATAATGAAGCAGTAATAACAGCCCTTGTAGACAAGAAGGTCGATAATTCAATAACAGATTGGGATATGTGCATGCTATAGAACAGGCAGATTAACTCCGAACTGGCAGGGGTACACATGAGAGTATCCACATCGAGGGGTGCCCACAGCGCAGCGGTGTGTTCTCTCACCACTCATCTGGGATCTGGTTATGAACACAATCCTCGTTACTCTCAAACACTTTGGAGTAAAGGCAGTAGCCTATGCTGACGACCTTGCGTTTTTAGCGACAGGTAAATTCTTATTCACTATCAGCGAGCAGATCGAATATGCTCTTTCTTAAGTTAGTAGATGACCTAGAAAGTGTGGTCTGATGGTTAAACCGTAAAAAAATTAATTGGTCCTTTTTACAAACAAAAGCAAAATAACAAGTTTCAAAATGCCTTTAATTGAGGGAACCCCGTTGAAAATTTCAGATCAGGCAAAATATCTTGGTGTGATTCAAGATAGAAAATTAAACCAGAGCCAGAACACTCGGGAAAGAGCAATCAAGAAATGAATAATTGCATTCTATCCATGCAATAGAATTTTTGGGAAATCTTGGGGACCGAGTCCAAAATTTATCATGTGGATGTACTTGGCAATAACCAGACCAATATTAACATATGATAATTTGGTCTGGTGAAATGCAATTGAAAATGCTGACAAAAGTACAGAGACTTGGGTGCATTGGAATTACGGGGGTCATGAGATCCACGCCAACCGTAGGGTTAGAGGCGATACTTAACCTGAAGCCCCTAGATCTTTTCGCAGCATATAGCGCCTTAAGGCTAAGCCAGACTAATTCCTGGAAAAACAGCACAATAGGACACGCACAGATTCCTCAGAAACATCTGGGAGGTTGTATTATTACAGACTATAAAACACCCGAACTGGACTTTCATAAACCATTCCAATCAGAGAAGAATGGACAAACAACCAACCCTACATCAGTTAATCAGCGGTAGAAATCTATACTGATGGCCCCAAAATTGACACTGGTGTTGGTGCAAGCTTTTTCTCGTCACCTCTTGAGTTAAACAACTCAATTAGGCTCACAAAGTATAGTAGTGTCTTCCAAGCGCAGGTCCTGGCAGTAAAACAGCTGCTAGACAGGTAACGATAATGGCGCTACCACGGGCTGATATCACTTTTTATACAGATAGCCAAGCGGCAATAAAAGCGATTTCGGCCACTGTGATAAAAGCGAAACTTGAACAATGTTAAACTCTGCTAGGCCCCGGGACATAGCAGTATACCGGGTAACGAAAATGCCGATGAGTTAACAAGACAGGGATCAGCGCTTGACGTTAGTCAAGTAGAGCTGGTAAATATCGCACCGTTACATTGAACAGTAAATTTCTGACAGAATCCTAAAGAAATCCAACACAAGGTAGAGCCTACGTGACTTGTCACTACCAGGAAAATATGGCCATGCTTCAACAAGCAGAGGACAGACAAAATTATGCAACTCAAGAAGAGGTCCCTGCGCTCTCTTATGAGCTTAATCACTGGACATAACCTGGTGGGATATCAAAAATTCAAAATGAACCTCAGTACAAACGATTTATGCAGGGATGTGGTGACGAAGAGGTGCATGACGACATCCCACACTTTCTCTGCCACTACTCTGCACTCTGTCACCAGAGAAAGAATCTGCTAGGCAGCTACTTCTTAAATAATTTGGAAAAGCTCTCTAATATTTCAGGAATTAACATATCGAACTTCGTTAAGGCCTCGAAATGGCTTTACTGATTCAGAGAACACAGGTAGGTTTATATCGGAAAAGAGTGACTACACTCCGGGTAACACAATGGATATATGTAGTTGATTAATTAAAGTTGTTCTTGTTGATCTACATTGATCTAAGTGTGACGATAACGTGATCAATTGTCAGCCCAATTACCTAACCTAACATAGTTCCAATTTCATTTCAATTCAAATTATTTATATTATTTGCAATGTACTTACCGATAAGACCTGGTCTTTTATAGTGTCTACTAGCAGTGAAAAAAATTCTTTGTAACGTAAATTAAATTCTAGAAAAGTTCAAAAACATTTATATAACCATTATAATACTTATTTAATAACTAAAATAATAAATCGTAAGTAATTAGCTAAAAAATAATTAGTGCTGTTCAAATACAAGGAGAGGAAAATAGAACAATGTTGAGCAAAAAAGCTTCAACTGAAGAGAATTGCTAGAAGAGCGACTATTACGGCTGTATAGTTAAATAGAAGGAATGGAATTTCGTTAAAAGATTGTTTATACAAAAAGCGATACAAAATGAAAGACATGAAACATTACAGCGCGGCGGTGTTCGAAGGTAGTAAACGTTCTTATTATTGGTCTATCAACTATCATTTTTAGTGCTCCATATTGAATAATATCCAAGAGATTCAAATTAGTTTTAAAAGCGTGAAACCAATATAATTAAGCTTTCTAGATTACAGCCAGATCATAAGAGGAGTAGAATTTCTTGCATCTTCGAAGAAAGGCCAAGCAACAATTTTGGAAACACCGAGCATCATTGCCAGATCATTCCACAGAAAGTGTTCTGCTATGTACATACAAAGGACCAAAAGCAATACAAGTGCCGCTAATGTATAGAGGCATGGAGGACATTAAATTCTATCCGGCTTTTATTCCCGATTGTTTTCGAGCTGGTCATACGCTGCAAAGCAAAGCCTGCAGCGCAGCGCAAGGTGAACAGAATCATCGGCGACAAGCAACTACAACGATGACAACTACGGAACGCTGAGAGTACTCTCCGGCACCTAGCTGCCAAAAATCCTGAACGACTAAGGAGCGACTGGCTCTGGACAAATACAAACAGCGGCTTCAGATGACTCAACCTACTACAAACGTTGACAGGGCTATTTAATGTAATTTAACTTAACTTTAGCTCAAAAGGACTTAAGTCTATTGTAAAAGAAGAAAATGAAATAAATAAATGAAATGTAAAAGCCAGGATATCCAAGGTACCTGTAGGGCAACAAGTCGCCATTGTTGACTATGGCAACCCGACTCGCAAAGTGACAGAGGACCAGTGGCAACTAATTGAGGCAATCATCAGCAGCCGGTCTCCACTACTCTTCGATAGCTTCGCCATCTTTCAAGAATTCAAAATGCTGTCATGTGTGGATGCACAAGCCTTCGCATGGCTACAAAACTTTGTGGAGAAAACTATAGCCCCTGGCCCAGGCGATCTCTACCTAATGGGGAGGAAGGAAATTGGTGAGCTTACCAGGCCTATGGCTAAGCTAATGCTTCGAGGGGCGCTCATCCCGAGGGACCGTGTACAACGTTACCTTAGGTTTTTTTTTTATAACTTTGCACGCGGTCAAGGGATTATGAATACCCTTTATATGTTTTTCTTAACATATCGCGAGCATCCGGTGGAAGAAGAGAAAGAGGGATAGGAAAGATGTGTGACGCTATGTTCTGAGACTAGAGCTGGTTGTTGTCTCAGATTTATCTCCAGGGATGGCGGCTGAACTAATGTGGAGAGAATCACCGTGTCTTACTTATTTATGTCCCTTATAATTCGCTATTTTTGATTTATTTCGCTGTCATATTTTATGGGTATGCTCGTTTACTCAATCACATGTTGTTAGTGTTATACCTAAACAGCATGTAATGAGCAAAGCAGCAACTTATTTTATGACAATTTTTAGAATTTGTTTTTAATGGAATATAATAAGACAAGACAACGGGAGGAATCGAACCTGCAACCACGAGGTTGACAGGCGAGCACACAACTATCGCGTCACGGCCACCCCCAAAGGACACTCACTACCGACCCGATCAGTCAGAACTGAGAGGTAGCTGAGATGGGCGAGATGCAGGCTGCGGCTGTTGCCCTCCAAGAAAAATGTTATTAAGGGGGAGAGGGTTTCTAAAAAGACATGAAAACATTTTAAATTATTTTCAACACAGTAAAGCTGCCAGCGCCAACTTGATGCAGAGTAGACAAATTGATATAATTTTCTTCCTAATTCGAGAACCCTGGTTTGCAAGTAGCAGAATAAAGGGTCTACACTACAAAGAACTGACACTGTACAAAACCACAAATGTAGGTATTAACAATGGTATTAGAGCTTGTATTGTAGCTACAAAACAGATTAACCTATTTCTTCTATCAACATACAGTTGTTTAAACCAAACAACAGTCAAATTTGTACGCGGTGGGCTCCCACCACTAATCATAGCATTATGCTATATGCCTGGTGATGGGACTGAAGGACCTCCGGCTGACCTAACAAAACAACTCCTTGAGCGTGTTGCACTGGAGAAATGGTACGCTGTTGTGGGATGTGACGCTAACGCGCACCGTTTACAATGGGGCAGCACCGACATCAATGTAAAGGGTAAGTTACTTTTTGAATTTATTATTGAAAACAACTTTCTGGTAGGGAAAAGGGGCACAGAGCCCAACTTTGTTACCAAAAATCGTAAAGAGGTACTCGATGTAACCTTTCTAAGCAACTCAGGTACTATCTCCATTAACCAGTGAAAGGTATTAAAAGAGGAATACTTCTTTGACCATAAACTTATAGAATTTCTAATACCCGACAGAGGATCAGCCTCTTAAACCGTTTAGGAATCTCAGGAGGGCCAATTGGGAAATTTGTGATAGGGAAATAGATACTGAAATTCGAAAACTCAGCACTAACGAGATGTTAGAACCTGAATTTATATATATAGCTACTGATAGCTTCACCTAAATTCTCGGTAAAGCTTTCGAAAAAAGTTGTCCATTAAATCCGTGTGGGGTAAAAAAAACAACCCTGGTGGACGACGGACCTTGGCAACATAAGGAAAGAGAGGATGAGACCCTTCAATGTCGCCAAGAGCACACGAGCCGACAGTGACTGGGCAGTTTATAAATCCAGTCAAAAGAAATTCAAAATGGAAATACAAATAGCCTAACGCAGCTCGTGGAGAAATTTGTGTAGTCAAGTATAGAATACCAATGAATCATCAAGACTCAGGAAACTACTTGCTAAGGCACCAAATGTGGTAGATTCTCTTAAGGAACCCAATGGGCATTGGACTGAATCGTGCGGCGAAACACTGGGGCTACTAGTTAACGCCCATTTTCTGGGCCGCAACACTAATGGGAATAATAGGCCACAAGTGGAGTCTTACATAGACAGCACAACACCAATTTTTAGCGAAGAATAAAATGGGCTTTCAACTCCTTTTCGCCTTAGTTTGGACGCAATATTTTCCATGATGTTACAAAAATGTGAAGACCATGTGATCCCACACTTAACAAACATATTCCTTAGCAGCCTTAAATGGGTATATGTGCCCAAAGAATGGCGAGAAGTCAAAGTGGTATTTATTCTGATGTTAAAGACTTTAGACGCATAAGTCTCACGTCTTTTCTCCTTATAACTTTCGAGCGACTAATATATGTTCATATACATAGCACACTGAGTCCGTAAGTAATTTCTCCAGTTCAACATGCTTACACAAAAGGTAAAAGTGAAGAGGCAGCATACCATAATGTCGTCAGCAAAATTGAAAGAACGCTCAAGGACAAAGAATATACCCTTGCTGCGTTTATGAACATTGAGTGAGCTTTCAATAATTTACAAATAGAAGCGGTGGAAGAGGGGCTCGTTAATCTAATGTGAATAGCATCATCATCAGATGGATCATGTTCATGTTAAAAAACAGACGAATTAATTCAAAGCTCCAAGGGAACTCCACAAGGTGGGGTTTTCTCTCCGCTTCTCTGGACACTCTTGCTGAACGCAGTTTTGTTAAGACTTAAGGATAGTGGAGTCAAGGTAATTGCATACGCGGATGACATAGCTTTACTAGCGACAGGTAAATTTCACTCCACAATCAGTGAACTAATGGATAATGCCCTATTAATTATAAATACCTAGACAAAGAAATGCGGACTAGTGGTTAACCCGCAAAAAAACAAACTTGTCCTCTTTACAAACAAAAGGAAGGTACCTATTTTTAAAATCCCTTCTATGGAAGGGACTCTGCTTAAAATCTCTGACCACGCAAAGTATCTAGGTCTATTGTTAGATAAGAAACTTAACTGGAGCCTCAACATTAAAGCAAGAACTAACAAGGCCATGTTTGCATTCTACATCTGCAACAGGATTTTTGGTAGAACCTGGGGACCAAGTCCAAAAATTATCAAATTGATATTCACGGCCTTAGTTAGACCTGAACTGACATACAGTAATGTAGTCTGGTGGCATGCATTAGACAAAGTTACCGACCTTAAAATGATGACCAAGGTACAAAGAATGGCATGTGTTGGAATCACAGAGGCTATGAGGTCCACCCCCACAGCGGGTTTGGAAGCGATACTAAACTTAACGCCCTTTGATCTATACGTTCAATAATCGGCAACCAAAAGTGCACTTCGGCATAGTCAAACAGGTAGCTGGAAACATAATGCCTTGGGTCACGCACAGATTCTACAAAAACTACTACTTACTACACTGACTACTAAATTCCCCATCTAGACTTTCATAAACCGTTCACTACCGACTTTCCTTATAGAGAGGACTGGAAAAGAACGCGCCACCAACTTGCGCATCGATGATATCAATATACATCGATGATTCCAAATGAATGCTGGGGTTGGTGAAGACTTATTTTCAGAAACCCTCGGACTAGCTAGCTCATTCAGACTGCCGAATTAAGGCAGTGTCTTCCAAGCTGAGGTTTTGGCAGTGACGGAAGCTGCCAAACAGATCTCAATGATATCAATACCAAAGGCTGATATAACGTTCTTCATTGACATCCAAGCAGCAATAAAAGTTATTTCTGCCATTGAAGTCAAATCGAAGCTTGTAAACTGCTGTCGCGAAAAGCTCAGGGTTCTTGGCACACAACATTCCGTAAGGCTCTGTTGGGTTCCTGGTCAGTGTTGTTCCATGAAATAAAAGCGCTGGCGAACTGGCACTATTCACATCCTGTTAGGCTAGCACAAGAAAAAGATGAAACTTAGCTTGGATGATCTATGCAGACGCTGTGTTGACGAAAAGATCCATGAAGACACTCCTCACTTCTTTGTCACTGCCCTGCGTTTTGTCGAATTTGTCTATTAACCCAGGGTGAAGTAATATACAATAGTATAGGACGACACTGATAACGACTATCGATTGCAAAACACACGTTTTTCATGTAGGAGTGGCAACAAAAGAGGTTTGGGCAGTCAGCCCTTCACCAGTTTTTGTAGCTCCTGCGGTGAACACGGAAGTCACTGAACTAAGGTTACCGCCTCTCCTTAAGAACGATACAATACTCCTGTAGAAGGGTCGGCCATCTCGACTGATTCAGCCAATTTGACGCAACTAAACAGTCACACACACCAACCACCGATCCATCAAACCCACCCACCAGACGTTGTGGGGAACCGCTCGCTCCCCCGTACCTGATGGAGGGATGATCTTTCCAGTGGGCATAAAGGAGAGGATCACGCTCTCAAATGATATTGGTACTGTAACCTCTTATCAACCCGGTGACTATGTGCCGACCGACACTTACAAAGATACAACTTCCGTTCAAGCACACTCCCGACATTTCAAGCGACTGCTTGCGGAAAACTGAACTCATTTAATGAGATATGTCACGTCATATTTTTTTAGCGTGGGTTTCTTCCAATACAATAAGATATCATAATGAATCTCAACTGCCAGCCCACTAACCTTACCTAACCTACGCTGACATTCTCAGGACATTCAACCGGGCTCAAGCGCCCTCAAGCTCAAGGTTCTAATTTATATCCACTTCTACCCTATACTTTCCGTTGAACCGTGCGAGCGTTGATCTTGTCGAGTTTTAGAAGATGAGTAGAGTCAATGAGTCTCGAGTCAAGCCATCTAGGTGAGTCCCAAATTAAAGGACGCTTCCCTTTCCCTCATCATCGTTAATATATCCTTCTCTACGCTTTTAATCCGATGGTCAGCCTGGACCAACTTAAATGTTCAGTCGCTAACGGAATGTCAGGATACCTGGCAACTTCCGGATTAACTAGCCTTGTCTGCATATACGGATCACTTTGTAGATAGACTACCTATTCTGCGGTGCTCGTGGTAACTATATGAACTTCTTTGATGATGTTGTTGGTAGTAAGTCCGGTTCTTCTTTAAGATCAGCAGTGCGACTAAAATGTCGTCTCCTGTTCCTTCTGTCGTGCCTGTCAGTGACATAACCATGACAACTTATGGTCACGTCACTGATAGTCAGAACAGTGAGCGTAGTGTAGATTTACCATAAAATAAAAGAGTAAACCTACCGCTTCAGAGAGCAAACCACTCCAATTTTCGAAGAAAGAGTTCGGTGGTGGAAAGTTTGTGAAGCATGGCATGGGTGGGTAAGCGAAAGCTTTTTGCTTCGGGAAAATTCAATAGGCACAAGCGGATTGCGGAGAGGATTCTGAAGATTTTTGGTGATAAACCAAAGGACGGACGAACCTCTCATCAGAAAGCCAGTCTTAGGGGGAAAAACAGATGCATGGCCAATACAATAGCCATGCCAGCTGCGACTCTATGTCAAATCGACAAAGGTCTGTCAAGGGAGCCACACGGGAGCCCCAGAGCAACAAAGTGTTAAAAATTTGTGGAGACAAACCCTTCAGCGACGTGCTGCAAAGTAAAATAGAGGTTACGGTCCTCGATGGGATCGATATGGATGGCAGGCGGTCGAACTGAAGTTCTCGGCTAGCTTCACAAGTCTAATGCTGGAAAACCAGGGACCTACCTGCTTGCATAAACGAAATACTCTAGACAGTCTAGCTACCCAATCCAAGAAAAATGACTTTTTCCGATTTTTAAAGATTTACTTCAAGATTCCACTTGATGCAGTTTAATTTAAGGCTGTCAATAAGTTCTTGTAGCTTGAACGGATTATCCGAAAGCAACACAATGTCGTCGGCATATAATAGGCCATTAATTATGAGACCATTAATAGTTAACCCAAAGGGTATATTAACGTACAGATCATTTAAATACAGAACGAAAAGCATGCACTCAGTACACAACCTTGTTTGACTCCTTTTTCGATGCAGAAGAAACCTGACAACCCTTGACCATCCCAAACTGCAGCAGACGTATTCATGTAAAGTGCTTTGATAACAGTTATCATTGCCAAAAAATTTTTAAAATAATGCATTTCTGTTAATATTATCAAAAGCAGCGTTAAGATCGATAAAAAATGCATATAGTTTCTTGTTTTGATTGAGTTGAAGTTGTACGAGGCAGGATAGGTTATAAACTTTATCAAGAGTAGAATAGTTAGATCTATAAGCAGCCTGAAATTCATTTATTATTTTGTTTTCTTCTAACCATGTCGCTAGTCTACTTAGAAGAACAGTGGTAAATAGATTTTAACGCGTGTCAAGGAAGGACAGTCCTCTTTAATTAGATACTAAGTTTACATCTCCTTTCTTAAACAGGGGATATATAATTGATGTTTTAAATGAGCCTAGGACGATTGCAGTTTCAAATATTTCGACAAATAGTTTATGAATTTCAGTGACTAGAGATGGGCTTGCATTTTTATAAAATTCGAATGGAATTCCATCCATGCCTGGGGCTTTATGATCTTTTGACGAGGATGTTGCAGAATAAACTTCTTTAATCTCTATTGTGCGGTCCAACTGAGGTGTTAGTAGCTGAGGTGAACAGGAACTTATAGCAACATGGTTTGGGAATAGCGACAGAAACTTATGAAAATATATGCTGAATAAAATAGCTGATAAGAATGTAGGCATGTTGAAACCTTACCCCTAGTATCTTTCTGGCAATCTTCCACCACACTCGGACTGAATAAACATTTTTTAAACTATTTACTAAGTTATGGAAGTAAGCTTCCTTCTTAAATTTACAAACATTCCTGTATCTTTTGTTAGCAGCATTAAATTATTTCTACAGGTTTTAAGATTGTGTTTTCTAAACGCATTGAGGTGTTTAAACGCAGTTTTCTAGCTCAGTAACAAGCTAAATCAAATAAAGGCTTCTTGGGCTCGAACTTGAAATTTTGGGTAAAAGGTGCACCATTTGCTTCATATATACAGAATATGATACCATTACAATGCTCTTCAATGCAATTAGTGTTTGCAAGTTTTGACGGTACAAGTAACTCAAGATTTCTTTGATAGGAAGTGTGTCTATTTTCTTTGATGCGGCGTATGAAGGGCAGCAGTAGTCGATAACCGAAGATCCCCTGCTACTTACGAACGTGTATTCACCGGCTTTGTCGTTGAATTATAGTAATTATTAGTAATTATTAGTAATTATAGTAGTTAAGATAGTAAAGAAATTATGCAAACGTATTCCAGTTACTATCGCAGGTTGAATCGTTAGAGCTTCTTAATTCAACATTAGCTGGAGGAATGGAATTGTAGTCGACTGTACCTTTCGTGCCAGTTCTTACGGTAAAATCGCCACCAAGAATAAAATTGCTCAAGTTAGATGACGAAAAAAGTTTTTGAGAGCTACAAAGTCTGTGTTCCAATGATTACAGCATAAATATAATGGAACCAAAGTCAAGTGATTCCCAGCAAAACACCCTTGAAATATTACCACGTCTTCAAGGTTTGTAAATTTTACTGTGTAGATAGATTCGATGTCTTTCTGTAGCCAAAAACACAGCCCCCACTAATTCTCCCGAAGTTTTTTGTTTTAGCTGCAAAGATCCATCTAAGTTTAAAACCAGCAAAGAATTTTCAGAAGTTCTTAAAGTTTTCAGCAAGTACAAAGGTTTCCAATAAAAAAAAAAGATTTCAAATTTATAAATATATTTAAAAAAGTTACATAACAATGATTTATTAACAAGACCATCAATATTGTAATATTGAGTTGTTTTTTTTTGCAAAATTTTAAAAATAAATTCCTTATCAGTTTCTTTAAACCCTGAGATTTCACCATCTTTGTTGCATTTATATCGACGACCATCAACGAAAAGGGCTCATCGTTTAATTTCAAGCCGTAGACTAGGGTCAGTTCCATGGAAGCACCTCTTCAATTTCCGAAGATAATAACTTTCAGCACGTTCATTCTGCGTAAGATCTTTATTTATGGAAATTGATGTATTTCTAGCAGCACCGCTTAAGAAACAAAAACTTCTTTTATCAACCCTAAGGGGAAAATATTTGTCTTTTATTCAGTTGTTGTATGATTACATACTTCCTTTTAAAGCACTTTTTCGTATCTTATAATGACTTTGAATGCCCAACAACAACTTGAGTGTGCTACCACCAAGTTTTTTCTCAATTATTTTTGGCTGGAATTATAGCTATTTCACGACTTGCCAAGGTCGATCATCAGATTCCTTTGGTCTAGTGGTGCTGGTCTACTTTTTCATTTTAATTGAAAAACTTCTTGTGCCTTCATCGTGCATTGAACCATGACCAGCCGCTTAGTAGCCAATTATTAGTAGTCTTTAATTTTTTCGCTTTCGCTCGCTTTTTTCGCATTCAACTCACAAAAAACCAGTACTTACTAATTCAGAATTTGTCAACACCAAAATAAAAAAAATGCAATACCCAGCTACAAAACAATAACTATAACTCGGGTTACAGTATCGATGTGAATAAGTTCAGTTTTTGCCTTGGATACAGCTGAGCAGATAATAAGAACCTATCAATGGTACTATTTACCCGCTTCGGTACACAAGGTGTTGTTGCATGGTGCATTAATAATTAAGCATCATTGCTTTATTTCCATAGGCGAATAACGTCACGAAAAATTACCGGCTGCATCATAGAAGAAAAATGTCTCGTGTCGTTCGTTACAAATAATACATATCTAACAGACTTCTACTAAATTCCGATCCACTAATTTCAAATTTGAGAAAATTCCGACTAAAAAAATCGCATTTATCAAAAAATTTAAGTTTTTAATTTTTGTTTAATTTTTCTTTATCATTTCGAAAGAATAAACGAATAAACATGATTATATTAGCGTATTATTTAAAAAAAAAAAACAAGCATTATATTTTTGACTGCAATTTGTATGCAAGGAATATGAAGCTTGAATTACTCAAAGAATAAAATATCCTTTTAAAACACTTAAAGTTGTTTTTATGCAGTTTTGTTCTCTAACGGGAAAATCATTTTTTTTGTTAAAGGAAAAATTTTATAAAATTGGTGCAGTCGGTAGGATTGACTAAATTGATAAATAGAACAAAAATCTATAAAAAGAAAAGCAAATCCGTACACGAATAATGCAAAAATCTGCAACCGCGTCACACTAAATTCAAATTAATTCAGTTAAGTGAAAAAACATTGAATAGTGAAAAGTGATAAATTGTTCGGGCACGAGTACGATAACTCAGGCGCCGCAAAATAATAACGGATTTTTTACTTACTTTACTTTAGATGGCTCTTACAATCAAGGATGGATCACGGCCTTAACCAGCAAACCTCTCCAGCTAGCCCGGTCCCTAGCTAGCTACCACCAGTTACGCACACCAAGTTGGTTGAGGTCGTTCACGACTTGATCGCGCCACCTAAGATGAGGCCTTCCTACGTCACGTTGTCCACCGGGGTTGGATACGAAGACTCGTCGAACTGGTGCGTCGATGTCCATGCGCTCCTCGTGACCTAGCCATCTCAGTCGCTGTATGTTGAGCTTTTTGGCAAAGTCGATATCACTGTAGAGCCCGTAAAGTTCATCGTTAAATCTTCTTCTCCACTCACCACCGATGCACACTGGGCCAAACATCATTCGAAGAATATTTCTCTCAAAGCAACCTAGCTGGTTTTCATCTGATTTTGTCAGTGTCTATGCCTGTGCCCTATACAGCAGGACTGGGATTATTAAATTTTATATATGGTCTGTTTGGTTTTTTGAGAGAGGGCTTTACTACTCAAATACTTTCTAAGCCCGTAGAAACAATGATTTGCAAGTGTGATTCTTCGTTTGAACTCCGCACTATTATTGTTGTGCGATGTAGTAGTGGATCCCAGGTAAACAAAGTCTCTGACTACTGCGAAGTTATAGCCGCCAATCGTGACGTTTTGTCCCAGTCGATGGTGTTCTCGATGACAGCATATACTTAATTTTCGTCTCGTTAACAGTTTAACCCATCTTCGCCGCTTCCGCTTCAATACTTGCAAATGCTCCACTGACAGCTCGCTTTGTTCTGCCTATGATGTCAATGTCATCAGTATAAGCAAGGAGTTGAACGGACTTTTGAAAAATTGAACAATTGTTTCCAGCACGATGTTAAAGAGGTTGCATGATAGCACATCACCCTGTCTCAAACCTTTCTCGACATCAAAGTCGTTGGTGAAGTTCTTACCGACTATGACGGAGCAGCGAGATTCCTTCATTGTCATTCTGCACAAGCGGACAAGTTTGGCAAGGATGCCGAGATGTGACAAGGATCCGTATAATTTGTCTCTATCATAAGCGGTTTTAAAGTCGATGAAGAGATGGTGTGTATCGCATGGAATTCCTGGGTTTTTTCCAGGATCTTCCGGAGTGCGAAAATCTGATCGTGAGTTGATTTTCCTCGCCTAAAGCCACACTGATAAGATCCGATCAGGTCGTTGTTAAAAGGTTCTAAGCGAATACACAAAATAGCCGACATAATTTTGTATGCGATGTTGAGGAGACTTATACCTCTGTAGTTGGCGCAGTTCAGAGCATCTCCTTTTTTTTGGATAGGGCACACTATGCCGAGCTTCCATTCATTGAGCATACTTTCCTCCGACCAGATTATAGAAATGAGTTGGTGTATGCTCCTGACCAGGGTTGGCCGAACTGTCACTTTTTGTAAAAGCTACATAAACTACGTCTGCTACGTAGTCAATTTAGTTAAATGGAGTTAATGTAGTAAATGAAACAAATTGTAGCAGATGTAGTTTCAAATGTCAAATCGTCTGAAATGTCTTTTCAATTTGAAGTTTGAACTCATATTCATTTATCATTTCTTTTGTATTTGGCGACTATTGACCAAGTTAAAGTTTTTTATCACAATAAAAGGAACGCAAATACGAGATTGTCACAGTTTTTTTTGGATGTTTTCAAGTTTTTCTCACACTTGTTGTTTTTTGCCATAAGAAACCGACCTGGGAAAGGAAAATCTAAAAAACTTGTTCACATTCACTGCACCTTAAAAATTAATGACAAACACAAATGAGATGATTACTGAATGTATTTTTGAGTTTATTTTTTTTTACTTTTTTGTTCTTTAGGTACGAGTTAGAAAAAAAGGCAAATTAAGGCAGATTATATATGGCACAAGAAAAAAAAATTTGGGATACCTAGTCATCTACCTATGCATCCATATTTTATACGCCGGAATCCAGACTTCATTGAACTTGTGTCCTTCGGTGAGATATTTGTTTATTCAAAATTTTGGAAATTTTTCATATCTGGTTTAAATTCTATTGAATTTCTTAATTTACTTAATTAAGCAGACGTAGCAAATTGTAGTAAATAAGACGCGTAGTTTATTCCATTTACTAAGAATGTAGTTAATTCGGCCAACCCTGCTCCTGACCAAGTCATCTACCGCTGCCTTAAACATCCTGAACCAGCGGCCTTGTGCGACTTAAGTTTGGATATCGCTGTTCTTACTTCTTCTAGGTCGGGTGGACGGATATTTTGGCCATCATCCTCCAAGTTGAATGGGTTGTTCTGCATAGCAACGGATGCATTTTTATCACGGCAGGCTTCTATTCTGGGCTGGAATCCTTGGGTAGATCATTTCACCCTTTGAAATGAATCCCTCAATAGACTCGACCGCTTGCTTTTCGGGCTCCCTCTTCGTCCTTCTTAGGAGTCGGTGTTCCTTTCTTCTTTTTTGCACATAAACCTCGCCGGCTGCTCTCTCATCAGTTCTGTCCCTAGCTTGCAGCATTGACTCAGAGGCTTCATCCGTGGCTGCATGTGAATGCCGACACTCCTAATCGAACCAGACGTATAGCTTTGGTTGTCGATTGAAACCCAGCACATCAGAGGCGGCACTGTTCGTCTATAGTTGGTGCTGCTGCTGCATTTTCCTAGAGATTGAGGGCGACGCTGTCGGCAAAAGTTGTGGCAGTCTCTCGCGATAAAAGTTTACCGACTATCTCCTAATATCCCCTCTTAGCTAAGGCGCCAAGGATATCCGCATCCGGGCTCTACTACCAGGTAGTGATCCGGGTCTATGTTGGCCCCTCGGAAAGTTCGGACATCCAGAATACTGGATGCATGCCTGGCGTCTATCGGGACATTATCAATTTGGTTAACAGTGCCTTGATCTGGAGACTTCCAAGTTCTCTTGTGTATATAGATATGGGGGAATCGAGTGCATGCTAAGGTGATATTTCTCACCGGCGCAAAGTCGATCAGTTTAAGCCCGTTTTCAGAAGTTTCGTCGTGCAGGCTGTGTCCTCCGAGCGTCGAACCAAAGATACCCTCATTTCCGATCTGGGCGTTAAAGTCGCCAAGAACAATCTTAATTTCGTACTTCGGGCACATATCGTCTTTTCAAGAATTTTGTAGAATTCCTTTTTGATCGTGTCATCTTTCTCTTCGGTTGGGGCGTGGACACATATTAGCGAGATGTTTTCAAATTTGGACCTGATGCGAATTGTGACAAGGCGCTCGCTAACGTTTTTAATATACATAACTTCTTGTCCAAGTTTGCCCCTTACCCCAAAGGGGCATCCAATTAACCGCTGTCTCCTTTCCCTGTAGCACTTACCAAATTACATATCACAGGATTTCATGTTTCGCATGCCCTCTCCATCCCATCGCATTTTCTGGAGCGCTGTTATATCACTTTTGTTCTTATCCAGGGTCTCGGCTGCGTTGGCCTGTTTAAGGTCTGGACATTCCACGTGCAGATCCGAAATTCGTTGTCAGTATTTCGTTTGCCAGGGTCATCAACATTTGGATCATCAATATCCGAGACTTATAGTTGTTTCATAACTATCTAGATACTCCTACGTCGGGCAGTTACCCCAGCGGCAGGAGCCCCCAACCTGGAAGGCCAGGTTCTTTAATGACGAGAGTCCGGATTTACCACTCCTTATAAGTCTCTGCTCTGATTACTTCTGAGTACCCTATACAAGGTGTTCACCAAGTCGTTCAACCTGACTAGAACTAGTGACGCTACCGTTGATTCAATCGCGAGAAATCTTCCGCTACCGTCAAATCTGTTGGGAGTGCCTTGGTGGGAAACACTCCTTCGTTGGGGGGTAATTAGTAGCGACATCTTACTCCACTTCGACCTGTCGACCATGGGTGGCCGTTCTGCAGAATCAAGTTCCGCTATCGCATAGCTCTAGGTTTCACTGTAGTAGTCACCGTAAGCCCCTCCGCTACGTCAAGGCTTACCCCCAGGAGGATTTTTTTCGATAAGTTAATATGGGAGGGGGCTAATTAGTAATTAATATTAGCTAATTTTTATATCAAGTGGAATTTATACATAGTTTTTGAAAAAAAAACGGGTTTTAAACTCAAACTTTGGGAAGAAAAAGATAAAAAAATGTTTAAAGTTTAATTTTTAAAAACTGTAAAATTATATAATTTTACAAACTCGTTGCTCTGATAAATTCTTAATCAAAAACTGAAAACTATTTGATTTTATGTGTTCTAGTTTTTGAGAAAATTGAAAATTACTAAAACTACTTTTTTCATGAGATGAAAAAATATTTTAAAAATTTCATACATACAAAATTATTTTTTAAAAAAACCGCTCCAATGATTTTGGACTTTTTTTTTTATATATTCTTTATTATCCACGAATTCAAACTTCAACTATGTTTTCCTCAAACTATAACGACTAAGCAATATAAAAATATTTAATTATGTGCATTATCCATTTATTTTTTTTTATTGTTATTCATTTTTACGAATTTTTTCGTACGTCACTGAATTGTAGTATTCAATGTAGGCCCTCATACATTTATATATACGTATGTGTCTTTAAGAATCACATGAATCTAATGTATGCATACTGCACCTAAATAATAAAGTTAAATGCATATGCATAGCTGCCTATCCACCTACATCTTTCATTTTCATTATCATACATATTTCCATACCTATGTTCCATCTATGTACATATGTATGTACCTACATATTACTCTCCTTACTTATATAATTAAAATCCATAATCTAGATTTAAATATGCATTTGTAGATAAGTCCCTTTGTAACTATTACTTGAATCAACCATTCGACACTTCATGATACTAAGAATCAAGGTAATCTTACCTACATGGGCTTTGAACCTAAATAGGATAACTAGACTACCTACCTACTAAACAGCGTCAATATTTAGCTACATTAATGTTGTTGCCTTCAGGAGCAAGTTCGTACGGTCCAGTCGTGCATTTTGCTTCATAACACTTTCTCTGGCCATAATGTCAAATCCTCCAAGAATATTCATTTCTCATGAAGATACTTTTATGATTCGCCAATTTGTCGGTTCCCTGCATTTCTGCCGAATAACAACAACACGCATATAGGAATCACAAAAGTGTTTTAGTTCACTACCCTTATGTGACAACAGTTTAAGAGTTATACATTGTAGATAAATAAAAACTAATATTCTAGTCTCCGTCAGGTCGTAAAACGCTTGGAATGTTCTTACCGGGGTCAACAAGAATGAAATATGTACCTAGGATTTCTTGATAGCTTTATATTTGAAATGTACATGAAATAACCGACTCAAGTTAAAAAAGAGAAAAAGTCGTCTTTTTAAATGTGCATTCAAGATAAGAATTTATTTTAACTAAACAAATTACAGGTACATATATATTAAAAAATCAAACATTAAACAAGAAACTTCCTCACCTATTATCAATTATCAATTTATATTTCTTTAAGTTAAGTTATTCACAAGCTTAAAAAAATCAATAATAATAATTTTAAGAAATTTGCAAAAAAAAATGAGTAATTGGATATGGTATCGCATATTTGTGGAATGTTATATTGAATTTTAGGTCTCTATTAAGCTTCTGAGTTACATTAAAGTTCTTAGTCTGCTCAATCTGTTTTTGGTGTCAAATTATTTAATTTTGGTTGTAAAAATTTCTCAACGACATCTTTAACCATACGATCTAATTGTCGACCCAATTCAACCCAATCCTTTTCCTGGGGTTTGGCACACATATCTGCATAGTAGTTGATTTTTGATCCAGTCCCACTTGTCCTCAAAGTAACAACAAGCCCTGTTTCAAATGTAAACGTAATTTTCGAATTCATAATCCTCGATTGCTGCCATCGATCGAAGAATTTTTGAACTCACAGTACTGGCTAGGGTATAGCACTTTGAGAGACCAAGACTGGTTTCTAAGGCCTGGAGGTTCTTAATTGCCCACCAGCCAATAAGAGCCAGGGCCGGACACACCATATGTGCAGGATGTGCAAATACACAGGGCGCCAAGCTTTGGGCGCGCATTGTCAAACCATAATACAAAAAACAATAATGGAGACGCATACTTTCATTTTTCAAATTTAAGTTCGGTTAACCAGCTACCAATGCCTATGTATGTATTTCTAAAAGTTATTTGATCGCAATAATTATCTTCCAATAATTCAAATTAAGTCATTTCATCTGCTCACACGAAAGGCAATACATATAATTACACGGGAAACAACATAGTGTGAATAGAGTGAAAATAAAAAAAATCCCATCAAGATTACGTTGGTGCAGGCTTGCAAGGTAAATTCATTCACAAAAACACAACAAAAATCCATATAAATCAGCTTATTACAGAAAAAAGTTCATATGACCCAAGACAAAAAATCGCAGGAAGGCTGTGCAAGTAAATTCTTGCACCAAACCCAACAAAAATCCACAGGAAATCAGCTACATATCCATTTGTAGAAGAAACAAGTTAATATGAGCCAATCGCACCAAGGCAGTGCAAGATTAATTTCTTGCACAAGCACCCAAAACTTTTCATAGGATAAAATCTCAAAATAATAAACTCAATCTATAATTCCTTTGGAACCATTTGAGTGAAACATGCGGATATTGGACTACGAATTCGTTTGAAGGGAATATTGTGAGTTTAATAAATGTTCGATGTCAGAGAAGCACAAGAAAAGAATTCTTTATAGATGTTTGGATGAATAGGGAAATAAAATGCATGACTGGATCGTACGAACTTGCTCTTGTATCTGAAATCTAACAACTTTCATGTAGGTTAACATTGACGCTGTTAGTAGGTAGGACATTTGGCTATCCCATTTCCTAGGCAGCCTTAGAGCCGATGTAGATAAGATTACCTTGATTCTTAGTATTATGAATAATTGTCGAATGGGTGATTCAAGGATAGTTACATAGGTACCTACCTACAAATACAGAATTAAATATAGATTATGGATTTTAATTATGTAAGTTAGGAGGGTAATATGTAGCTACATACATAGATAGGTGGGTAGGTACTCGTATGCATATAACTTTATAATTTAGGCGCAATATGCGCCTAATAATATATACATAATATACATAAGATTCATGTGATTTTGAAAGATATATGTATATATAAATAAATATGAGGGCCTACATTGTATGTAGTATTCAGTATTACCAAAAACATTCGTACAAATGAAATATAATGAAGTAAAAATAAATGGATAATACAAAATGTTTTTATATTGCTTAGTAGCTTTGTAGTTTGAGGGAAAACACAAATGTCATTTGAATTCCTAGATTAATAAGAATATATTAAAACAAATTTTTAAATATTTGGAGCGGTTTAAAAAAAAAATAATTTGTATGCATAAAATTTTAAAAACATTTTTAGAAAAAAAAATGAAACGGCATTTTAAACATATATTTAATATACATACAAAAATTCAAATTTCAAAAAAATCCAGTGACTGATAGATTTTTCAAAACAAAATTTTTATTTATTTTTAAAAAAAATATTTTTTGAAAACTTGAGTAGGTACGCTGTTTTATTTAGACTTTAAGGTAAACATAATGAAAAAAAGAACAAATAACTGTGCGTAGCGTCGGTGCATTATTGTCTTGTCCTTCAGCAATTGTTTTTGTTTTTGAGTTCGTCTGTATAATTCGAAGTTCAGTTGCTGTTTAATAGAGAATACGCTTTTTAATAATAATTGTGTTTTTAAATACCTACATTCATTTTAGGTTTTCAAGATCGCATTTTATTTTTTTTACCAAAGTGAAGTGAAAGGTGGTAAATTAAAAGGTTAGTGTTGTGAAAAGTGTTATTAATTCAAGTGGGGCGCTAAACGTAGAGCTTGCACAGGGTGCTCATTTAGCTCGGACGGCCCTGATATGAGCACCCAACTTATTTCCATTAAATACCTTCCGCTTTCCAGTGTTTTTATGCTTCTTGTCACAAGCTTAACTGTCATCATCTGGGTCGTTCGCCAGGATGATAGTAGTTTCTTCAGCATCGGCTTTTCTAATAGACAAACTCGATTTTGCTTCCTCAGGATTTGGAAACTAGACAGTTGGGAAATCCGGATCAGGGCCGCGCTGTCCGACAACTACGAGATAAGGCAGCGCATTTATAATTTCATCATGATTAAAATCCATAAGCCAAAGTTTAACTAGTTTTAAGAAAGAAGATTGATTTTTTAGAAGCCTCAAATTTGAAGGCAGTGTATTATAAAAATTGCCAGCGACGACAGTGTAAAAGTTTCGAGAATGTGTAGTTCGAAACGTGGGTATATTGAATAAACAAGCTGAACTGCTTCGTAAGCTACGCATATCAGTTAAAGGATTTCGAAAATAACCGCTCTTTTTAAAAATAATTTAAAACTTTGTAGTAGTGCAAATGCTTTACTGGAAGAATTTTCAAGTTCCTGAAAAGGGACATAGACGGGCTCATACGATTGGCGCCAGCGAATGAACGAATAACTTTTTTTGAATCAAAAGTAAATTTTTAAGATAAGACGTATAGGTGCCGCCCCAACAAGAAATACCATATTGAAGTCTTGAATAAAAAGTTGTATAACACAGTTCAACACTAGTTTTGTTTCTGATATGATTTTTTGTTCCTCCCATATAACTTACTAATTATAAAAAAGTTATACCTGAAAAAGTTTGTTTTTATAGCTAGAAGTATGCTATTTTAGTTTTATGGGAAATCCTATTTTTTCTTTTGTTTTAATGGTTATGTTAAAATAAAACAAAAATTTAAAATGATTTCAAAAAACTATTTTTTTATTTTTATATAGTTTAAACTTAATGAAGAATACATGTAAATATTGAAAAATTAATATTTTTTGTCAGTCATGTTGTGTATGGATGAACCTTCTCATATAAGACCCCATATGTAGCCTCCTTTCATTCTGTCATTAACAATTACAAGAAAAGTGTAATTGGAAACAAAATTGGATCCCGTGCCTTACCTTTGAGAATAACTTTGCAGCAACTACATGAAATATGAGGAGCCCACCAGTGCTGCCGTCCGAAGATTTTGGAAAGTCAGGAGAGTTTTTGTTCAATGAGTAGACAGTTTACATAAAACGACCTATTACGCTAAGTGAATCAAAATATTAATTGATATAAATTTCAAATATAATTGATATTTGTAGCAAGTTTTTTACTGAATTGAATAACGTTTTAGGTTTTCCAAAAAGGGGTAAAATGAAAAAAAAATTCTAAGACCACGATTTGGTCTAATCAGACTAAAAATAATTTTATATATTTTAAGTCCAAATTAGTCCAAATTCTAAATCAACTTAGAACTGCAATAGTTTTCAAACTGTCACACAGACTTCAAAACACGGATGAACTCGAGGAAGAACGTGAACAGGTTTGTTCTATAATAACATTGTTTCTTCGAGTTGAAGATGACGCATAATGTTTTAAGAAGTGACATAAACTTTTGGAAGTAACAAAATGTTTTACTAAGAATCATATAATTGTAATAGTAAGGCAAGTCGGCAAAAAACAGGAGAATTGTGGAAAATGTCGTGGAACCTGTTTCCATAGTAGATTTGAAGTTTTTGAAGCGAAAAAAAAGTAGTTCACTGTCGTTACAGTAGAAACGGCAGCACTGGAGTCCAGTACTTATTTTAGCTTCAAATAGGAAGCTTAAGATAAGCTTCATAGGCTTCGCAAAGCTTTAAATTAGTACTTAAACTAATTTTGTATTTTATTGATTTAATTAATTCGCCGCAAATGTGACAATATTTTCATATTCTAGAGGCCAGTTTTTATGTACCGTTAAGATGAATCGCTGAAATGTGATTTTCAACATTGTTTTGACACCACGTGATGCGTTAAGCTTCATTATTCTCTCACCGCTCATTGGGCTCTTACTAAAGAGAAGAATTAAAACACGTAATATTTATTTTTCATTCTAAAGGGTATAGAAATAAACTTTGAAAAAAAAAACGAATGTACAATATTTTTCAATACAAAGATTGAGAAAATCGCTATTTGAACGCAGAAACGAAAAAAAATATTTTTTTGTTGACCTGTGTAATAAACCGATCTTAAAATTATATCGTTCAAATATTATCTTAAAAGGAATAAGTGGCGAAGAGAAATACACAAATGCTGTTTCAAATATAAAATGTGTTCTAATCAATTCAAATTTTGATCAATGAACACTCCCAAGTATTTGAACCTACTTCAATATTCAAACAACCTTACCCACAACTTAAATTATCATAGAAATTACTTTTATTTTTATTCTCATTACAATTGCAATCGCAGTCAAAAACAAATTTGTTGCAACTCCAAGAGTGAAAACAAAAATCTGTATCGGGTAACTTCATATTACGCAGGTTAAAAAACATTAGTTTTGTGTTATTACTGACAACGAGTTTGTGAGTTATTACTCAGATACTCAATAAATGAATATTGTGTAGAATATCGGCAAGCAAATCAAGAGCGCTGGTAGAATTGTATGAAATCCCTAGATCATCCGCAAAAGCTGTTAGGTTTCCCCTAAGCCGCTGAGAGAATAAGGAATCGATGAAAATAGGAAAAATAGAAGCCCAAGGACTGAACTTTTGGGGAACTCCTTTATTAATAAGCACAGAATCACTTAGATGACCCCTTATTCTGACTTTCGGAGACCTATTCTTGAGGTTAAAAGCTAGTCAGCACAACATAAAGCAACGAAAACCCGCAAGATATAATTTATCTATGAGGATATCGTGGTCCACCATATCAAATGCTTTGTAATATCGACGAAGAGTCCGGCACAGAATTTCCTGTCATCTATTCCCTTGTAAATAATGGAACTGAAGGCTGGCAGAGCATCTTGAATAGAGATACCCTCCCTAAAACCAAACTGAGCATGATTAAAAAAATTTATTTTTTTTAGATTTTTCAGCATTCTTGTTTTTATAACTTTTCAAAAATGTTTGCTATGGAAGAGAGCAATGAAATTGGCATGTAATTGTGTTTATCTTTCTTATTGCCTTTTTTGAAAAGAGGTAAGACGTAGGCACATTTTAATTTGTCTGGAAAACTTCCTTCGAAAACGCTCAAATTGAAAAGATGAATCAAAATATCGACAAGATTTAAAGCAATTTCTTTCAAGATAACATTTGAAATTTTATCACAACCACTCGAACTAGCATTATTTAAGCTGCTTATTGTTCTCAAGATTTCTGACCTTGTGATGGGTTGAAAAAAGAAGCTTCTAGAACTTATTGTATTTTCAACTAAGTCAGAACGTGAACAACGCAGAGATGAGTTATTATTTTGCAATATCAAGGCATTATTACAGACTGACGAAAAGTAATTGTTAAAAATATCGAAACTTCAGAAGGATCAACAATATCATGATCACCAGCTCTTGATAATACAAGATTATTTTGCTTATCTTTACTTGTTGTATTGGTGATAGACTTGATAACTTCCCATTGCTTTCTTGAATTCCCTTAAGCGAGTAACATTGACCTCTCCATACAACAACAACATTAGCTGACTATCTGATATTTTATTTCTTCTAAATTATTATTATTTATTCAATTACATTGACTTCTCCATAAAACATTAGCTGACTATGTCATATTTTATTTTTCTAAATTACTTTATTCTTTATTATATCAAATTACTTATTTCTCATGCATACTGCATTTCCGCTTACTATTTCTCACTCAGTAAAATTCCATTAATTATTTTCCCAGCGAATAAAATGTAAACATAAGCAAATAAAATAGATAAATGAGAATGTAAATCAGTTTCAAGTGTCTTTTGATAAATAAACATCAATGGGCGAAGTTCTGCCTAAGTAAAAAAAAGTGTTTTTTTTATATAAACCGGGAAAGCCATATCTTAACTGGCGCAGTCGGTAGTTCGGGACGTACACAAATAATAAACGACGGTTCATCGTTTTAAAAAACAGTCAAAGGATAATTGACAAGAAAAAGAAAACCTATCTGAAAGTGTTTTGTGTGTTAATAAACGACGGTTCATCGTTTTAAAAAACAGTCAAAGGATAATTGACAAGAAAAAGAAAACCTATCTGAAAGTGTTTTGTGTGTTAATAAACGACGGTTCATCGTTTTAAAAAACAGTCAAAGGATAATTGACAAGAAAAAGAAAACCTATCTGAAAGTGTTTTGTGTGTTAATAAACGACGGTTCATCGTTTTAAAAACAGTCAAAGGATAATTGACAAGAAAAAGAAAACCTATCTGAAAGTGTTTTGTGTGTTAATAAACGACGGTTCATCGTTTTAAAAACAGTCAAAGGATAATTGACAAGAAAAAAAAAAAAACTATCAGAAAGTGTTTTGTGTGCTGTGTTTTTACACTTAAGTTCTGCCCGAACCTAACAACAACAACGAGAAAGCTGATTCCCGGTAGAAGACCAAAATCATGAAGATAAGATTAATTCTAAGGCATATTAGCGTGTAAGTCAAAAGTAAAAATATTTATCCTTAAGAACTCTCAATCCTTTCCTCTATCCAATCCATGTCCAGTAAAAAAAATAGACCAAGGAGAACCCCATATTCACGAGTAAATTTAGATTTAGAAAGCATAAGTGAAAGTTCAGAGGAAGAAAAAGAATCGAAGAGTGACGTTGATAAAAGTGATATTTTGGCAAAGCAACTAAATAAATTAACGCATTATAATACATTAAGTAACCTTGATAATCTCTTTAATAATCTCACGTTAACTGACTTTGACAATAATTTTTTAAATAAAAAAGTACAACAAGAAAATAAACAAAAAATGGCAAACAGTGGTGACGACCGAATAAATGACGGTAATGACATTTTTAAAGCACTCAGGGTCCCTGATGCTATTAAGGATTTACCGAAATTTGATGGTAACCCCAGACTCCTTTTTGAGTTCATTCAGAACGTAGAAGAAATTTTATCTTTAATTCCGGAAGTGGACGGCACAGCCCAGGGAAGAATACTTCTTCGTGCCATCCGAAATAAAATAATCGGACCTGCCAACGAAATTCTAAACATGTATGGCACTCCACTTGCATGGACATCAATTAGAAGCAACTTAGTTTTACACTATAGCGATAAAAGAAATGAGACCTCTCTCATTCGTGACCTCCATAGCCTTAAACAACAAAACAATACTGTTGAACAATTTTATAGTAAAATAATCGAAATTTTTGCTACTATAAGCAACCACATTAAAGTTCACGATACAGACTTAAATGTAATTAAAGCCAAAAATGAACTCTATGAAGAAATGTGCCTTAACACCTTTCTAGTAGGTTTAAGAGAACCCCTTGGTTCAACTGTCCGTGCAATGAAACCCACCTCATTGCCAAGTGCATTTGCATTCTGTATCCAGGAGCAGAATATATTTTACTCGAAAACAAACTTGTCACTTTTTGATAACAAGATGTACAAGAAAAGTTTTGAAATTCAAAATCGACAACCCCAAAATTTTAATTACCCATATAATTCATTTTCATTTAATCAACAGAAACCACAACTACAACATTTTAATTCCCCATATAATACGTTTTCATCCAATCAACAAAAACCACAACCCCAGTATTTTAATCCCTCACACAGTACATTTCCGCTAAGTCCACCAAGAACACAACCCCAACAATACTATCAACAACGGGTCCCACAGCAACATATGAATCCTCAACTTCAACCCCCAAAACCTCAACAGAATTATCAACCACAGTTTCAACAACAATCACCTTCCCAACGTTATTCTCAAAAACCTCAGCAGTTTTCACAAAACCAACAAAGAAAATTCGATCCAATGGAACTTGGTTCCACTAGAGTTACTCGTTTGACTCAACCATCTCCATACAATTTTACTAAACCAAATGAACTTCAAAATTTTAGAAAACAAGAACTACATAATGTAATTGTACCACAAGAAACAGACAACTTCTCAAATAACGTAGAATACCCTACTGATGTTATTGATAATTACCAACAGTTAGATTCCTACTATGATTATAATGATCACCCTGATCAACAAGATCTAGAACTTTTAAACGCAATGCATGAATTAGATGACGAAAATTTTTCCACACCTGCCCCGACAGACCAATTGGGTACGTAGACATTAACAAACATGGTACTGTTCTTCCTTATATCAACATTTCCTCACCTTTTGGCCGTCCGTTAAAATTTTTAATTGACACAGGAGCCACCACTTCTTTCATCAACCCCGAATTTGTACATCCTGATTATTTAGTTTCAATAGAACCGACATCTATTAAAACAATTCTAAGTACACATAAAATAAACAAAGAAGTTTATCTTCCCAACTTCTTAGAGTTTAATCAACCTGGAGAAACCAGATTCTTAGTTTTTCGCTTTCATGGATACTTTGATGGTTTACTAGGACTCGACGCCCTTACGGCACTAGGAGCAAACATTGATTTAGTTAACAAACTCATTATTACAAAAAATTCAAAATTACCCTTAGAACTAAAACCCAATTTTATATCCCAAAAATATATTCTTTCGGCAAACTCTAAAACAATCGTAAATTTACCAGTTGACATAGAAGAAGGAGACATTCTTATTAAAACAACATACATTTCACCTCAGTTATATATTCCAGAAGGTATATATAAAACAATTAAATGGTACACCAATTGCATGGTAATTAATGCATCCAATGCTGAAAAAACACTCTTTCTAGAACAACCTCTCAAAGTCACAAAATTCAATAAACAAGAATTTTACGAGCTTAACAATTTTGAAATCAATAGTGAAATTCCTCAAACAAACCCTATAACTTCTGATGACGTAACAAATCTTATTCGAACTTCACACCTTAACCTTGAAGAAAAGAAAGTTATTTACAAATTATGCCGAGAATACGATGATATTTTTTTTAAAGACGGACAAAAATTAACATTCACTAACAAAATTAAACATGGCATCAATACCAGCGATGACATCCCCATCTATTCTAAATCTTATAGGTATCCTCATATTCATAAACAAGAAGTCCAAGCACAAATTGAGCAAATGTTAGAACAAGGTGTAATAAGACCCAGTTATTCACCTTGGAGCTCACCAATCTGGATTGTCCCAAAGAAAATGGATGCCAGTGGAAAAGTCAAATGGCGACTTGTGATTGACTACAGGAAACTGAACGAGAAAACAGTTAGTGACAAATATCCCTTACCTAACATTAATGATGTGTTAGACAAATTAGGCCGAAGTATATACTTCACGACACTCGATCTGGCTAGCGGTTTTCACCAGATTGAGATGAAACAAAAAGACATCGAAAAAACAGCATTCACCGTAGAAAGTGGGCACTATGAGTATTTAAGAATGCCCTTCGGGTTGAAGAATGCTCCATCGACCTTTCAAAGAGTCATGGACAATCTGCTCAGGGATCTACAAGGAAAAATCTGTCTCGTTTATTTGGATGATATCATCATCTTTTCTACTTCACTCCAAGAGCATACAGAAAATTTAAAGAAAGTTTTTGATAGGTTACGAGAAGCAAACTTCAAAATTCAGATCGATAAATCTGAATTCCTCTGTAAAGAAGTAGCTTTCTTAGGTCATATAGTTACAAGTGAAGGTGTAAAACCAAACCCCGATAAAATTTTCGCAATTCAAAATTTTCCAATACCTAAAACCCAAAAAGAAATTAAATCTTTCTTAGGCCTTCTTGGATATTACCGTAAATTCATCAAAGATTTCGCGAAACTTACAAAGCCACTTACAGAATGCCTGAAGAAAGGTAGGAATATTGACTTAAATGAAAAATATGTTAAAGCATTCGAAATGAGTAAAGAATTACTAGTTAATGATCCAATACTACAATATCCTGATTTTACTAAGCCATTCATATTAACCACCGACGCGAGTAATTTTGCACTAGGCGCGATTTTATCCCAAGGCGCTTTAGGTAACGATAAGCCTATTTGTTATGCCAGTCGGACCTTAACAGATTCAGAAACCAATTATTCTACCATTGAAAAAGAATTATTGGCGATCGTTTGGGCAACAAAATATTTCCGCCCATACCTATTCGGTCAGAAATTCAAAATTGTAACCGACCATAAGCCCTTGCAATGGCTCATGAGTTTAAAAGACCCAAATTCCAAACTAATCAGATGGCGTTTAAAGCTCGAGGAATTCGATTATCAAATAATCTACAAAAAAGGAAAACTAAATTTAAATGCAGATGCGTTAAGTCGAATTCAAATACAGCCCCCAAATAGTAAAATCGAATTAAATATTAATGAAACAACTGCTGCTACCATTCATTCTGCAGCTGAAAATTTAGATGATCGCATTTTTATTTCAGAACGACCCCTAAATGAATTCAATATACAGCTTATTTTAAAGAAAAATGACAGAGACAAACCACCAAAACTTGAAATGCTATTCAAAAACAAACAAAGAAGAACTGTGTACAAACAAGACTTTACTGAAAATAACATTACAGACATTTTTAAACAACATTTACCCCCAAACAAATGCTGTGCAATATACACAGACAATGAAACATTCAGAATTGTACAAGAAGTATATTCAAAATACTTCTCTAACAGCAAGACCTTCAAACTTATCCGTTGCACCGACATACTAACAGATATAACAGACAATGACGAACAAGACAAAACTATTACTGACTACCATAATAATAATAACCACAGAGGAATCAATGAAACACTCCTACATCTAAAAAGACAATATTTTTTTCCGTATATGAAGACAAAAATTACAACAATAATAAATAATTGCGAAACCTGTCAACTTATGAAATATGACCGAAACCCTCCAAAAATAAAACATGAAATCCCGCCAACTCCAAAGAAACCACTCGATATAATCCACATAGATGTCTATAGTATAAATAATAGGAAAATTCTAACAATAATCGACAAATTTTCAAAATTTGCAGCGGCATACACACTCGCCGTGCAGAATAGCTTAAATATAATAAAATCTATTAAGCATTTTATTAGCCTTCACGGCATACCCAATCACTTAGTATCCGATCAAGGATCAGAATTCACAGCCATAATTTTTAAAGATTTCTGTGCACAATATAGCATTAATTTGCATATTACGTCTTTTCAACAGTCCAGTAGCAATAGCCCCGTCGAACGATTACATTCAACACTTACTGAAATTTATAGAATAATCTACAACAAAAGAAAGGAAAGAGACCATAGCTCTATTTTAAGCGAAACTATAATTACTTACAACAATTCCATTCACACATCTACAAATTATACCCCATATGAATTATTTTACGGTAGGACTTATAAGTTTAACAAAGAAGTAAATTTTAATAATGAACATGAGTATCTTCAAAAACTCAATGAATTTCAAGAAAAATTATTTCCCACTATAAAAGAAAAATTAGAAAAAGTAGTATCTAAGAACATTGAAAAAATTAACACGAATCGAAAAGAAGCCGTAGATTTTAAGGAAAATTCAATCATTTATAGAAAAGAATTTAGACGAAACAAATTGACACCTAGATTTAGCAAACATAGAATTAAAACAAATAATAAAGTTACAGTTATCACTAATGACTACAAAAAACTACATAAATCAAAAATAAAACACAAACGAAAATTTCAGGCTCATGACGATGACAACACTGACGACAATAGCCAAAGGACAACAAATGGAACTGCAAGAACTTAATGGAAACATGGGAATTCTTCCTATGAAATTAGGAACAAGTAGAATCATAAGCAAATACGATAACCTAGTACACATCGTCAGGTTAAACTCATATAAACAGAACATAAACAAAATAACTACATCATTACTAGCCTTCAAAAACATAAATGACTTCAAAGACTCATTGACCGTTATAAACGTCAAAGTTGACGAACTGAGAGCCAAATTAGAAACGTTGATGCCAAAGTTTAGGCATAAAAGAGGACTCATTAACGGACTTGGTTCGGTAGTCAAAAGTATTACTGGAAACATGGACGCAGATGATGCCATGCATCTGAACAACCAAATAGACCAATTAACACAAGACCAACTGCTAGTAAAAGACAAAATAAATAGGATCACTCAATTAAACAACCAAATGACACAGAGATTTACAAACATTACCGACCACATAAACAGACAGCAAGAAATTATAGAAGGTTATTTAAGGTATTCCCAAAATCAAATCAGAACAGATGAAACCGCAATCAAGTATTCCCAATACCTGAACCAAATAAACTATAACATTGATTTATTAAATAGTCACCTTTCTAATATAGCAGAAGCCATAATTCTCGCCAAACTTAACGTCATTTCAAAACAGATACTAAATTCTGATGAACTTGATTACATATATAAAGTCTTTGAAAATAAGTCCATACAAATAAATTCTGATGAACAAATTTATGAGCTCCTAGGTCTACAAGCCTACTACAATGATACAAACATTATATTCAACATAAGAATCCCACAAATTTCCAAAGAAACTTTCTCCTTTTTTCATATCATCCCCCTCCCTATTAATAACACCAAATTTATCATTACCAAACCCTATATCATATCCAATCCTAACAAAATATTTTACTTTGACAAAAAATGCCAACAAATCGAGGGAATATTCGACTGCAAAGAAGCGGACAAACATCAACCGAAACTCAACGATAGCTGCATCACCAACCTCCTAAAAAATCTCCCTGCTAATTGTGATCTCGAGGAAAAATCAGGAAAAGCCGAAATACTTCAACCAGAACATAATTACATACTTTTGATTAACATCCCGGAAACAAACATACAAACCACCTGTGAACCACACCGTCGAAAAATCAAGGGCACACAATTGATACACTTCCAAAATTGCGAAGTCGAGATAAACGAAATCATATATGAAAGTAACGAAAGAATATACTGGGAGGATATCCACATCTTTCCATCACAATTTAACCAGTTAAACTCATCATCAATAGTTCATACACCAAATCTACAAAAACTTCAGTCTTACCAATTTAAAAACATTGAACTCATACAAGAATTACACAGAAGAACGTCATGGACCAGCACATGGATGCTCAGCTCGACAATCATATTCAGCCTATTCATCCTCATCATATTGGTCTACTTAATCGGATTTCTTAGATCACCAACAGCATCAGCAAATATTCCACTCACACAGCAGCTTCCGGAACCCACACCTATAAAAATCATCGCTCCTGCCAACGGAACAACAGGAATGCAGTTCCTTTGGCCATCGCTCCATTCTCAGGGGGGAGGAGTTACATTGACCTCTCCATACAACAACAACATTAGCTGACTATCTGATATTTTATTTCTTCTAAATTATTATTATTTATTCAATTACATTGACTTCTCCATAAAACATTAGCTGACTATGTCATATTTTATTTTTCTAAATTACTTTATTCTTTATTATATCAAATTACTTATTTCTCATGCATACTGCATTTCCGCTTACTATTTCTCACTCAGTAAAATTCCATTAATTATTTTCCCAGCGAATAAAATGTAAACATAAGCAAATAAAATAGATAAATGAGAATGTAAATCAGTTTCAAGTGTCTTTTGATAAATAAACATCAATGGGCGAAGTTCTGCCTAAGTAAAAAAAAGTGTTTTTTTTATATAAACCGGGAAAGCCATATCTTAACTAGCGCGGTGAAACTTATCCTGAAAATAATCTTCACGAGTATTTTTAATTTCGTGTCGAACTTTTTTGTTCAAATACTTAAATCAATTTTTTAAATTTTGATTTGAAGGATGCTTGAAATACTTATAACCTAACTTGGTTTTTAGTCTGATAAGAACGTACGGAGATCCGAGGTTTTAATTTAAGATCAGAATTCTTTTTTTCAAACGATTGTGAACAACCATCCAAAAAACTCTGTAGAATATTCAAAAAGGAGTTGTAAGAATCATTCGCATTAACTTCAGAATATACTTTAGACCAATCTCCAATAATAGTTTTCTGTTTAACTCTTCAAAATTAAATTTCGTAGCTGAAATATTATCAAGTTTTTTTCTAAAGACATCCTTCAAATCAACTGTCACAAGTCCGGACATGCAATGATCAGTAGTCCCTAAGTCAAAATTATTACCAACACACTTATCAATCGAAAAGTTTGTAAATCTACCAAACATGATCCAAGTAAGAACCACAAACTGGTCTGGTCGGTTCATTTATGAAACTAAAAAGTCCATTCTCAGCCGTCAGATTTAAATAGGAATCAGCCTAGGAACTATGTTCCAAAATATAGATATTAAAATCACTGACAAGAATTAAATTTTAACCTTTTTCAGACTTAAATAAACATGAAAACTACTCCAGAAAACACCTGGTTCAACAGAGGAAAGTATATAAAAGGATAGAAAGTGCAAGTGTACATTGTTATTTTATACGATAGTTTTAAAGCATCAGCACTACTTAGACACAAATTTACATCTTCTTTTCAAACATATCACGCACAAAAACCCCGCACCGCCGGCAGAATAGTTCTCAATATTATTGGCATAAACAATATAGCCAGGAATAGTGAAGTCGTCCTTCTCACACCTAAAAATCCAAATTTCTGATTAAAAAAATTACACCTGGCAACTAAACAAAGGCTTCAAGATTGCTTAATAATAAATCGAAATTCTTACACATGCTCCTAATGTTTTGGGGAGTAATTGTAAAGATTTTTTATATCTCAAATCCAAATTTAAATCATTTACACTATGTAAAGTATAAATAGAAGGGTCATTGCTATAAGTATCTTGAATGTTGCTTAAGCTAAGCATTAAGCAATTTTTAAGTTTAAAAAAAAGTGGAGACGATAATGTTAAGCGTCATATAACGCTTTCAAATCATTCCGAGATCTTATAGCAATGATCCTCCCCTTCTCAATTTGTCGTAATAAAATTTGTGAGTTTTGAAAGCAAAGATATTTAAATTTCTTTTCTATTTTTACTTTTTTTGCTTCTTGAAATAAAGCTCTATTATAACTGGTCAAGCAATCAGTAATATAAATCTTACTACCAATACTACTACTTCTACAAAAAATAGATGATACCAGCTTATTTTTGGCAGATCTCTTGCTTTGCATAATTTTCTTCTTTACATCTACGGATGAGAATTTGATGCGAATAGAATGCGTGTTGTTTTCATTATTGTTTTTTTTTATTGTAGTTGTTGTTATTCTGGATGCTGGATGAGCCAGAGTCAGATTTTCTTCCTTGAGCTTGTCCTACATAACAACTCACAATTTCATTTGAAGAGATTTTGACGTTGAGAATATCATTGAAAAGTGTGTGTACGCACTCTGTCACGTTCTTTCTGCTTACGTTTGGTATACCTTGGATTTCAATGTAGCTCTCTAGTTGCTTTTGTTCCCTCGAATTCAATTTTGTTTCGGGAGAAGAGATTCTCTTTATCAAACATTTGTTTTTTTTCAGTTTTTGAACAATAGAAAGAAGGCCTTTATTGTTTTTTTTCAAGATTATTGTTTCCTCATATAGCATCTGAAGGGTGAAAAGAATTATTCAGTCCATCGTTAACTGCGGCTTCACCAAAAGTTCAGTTTGATAACGGGGTTCTGTTTCTAGCGGCTGGTCCAATTGTTGTGGGTAAATGAGAGACTTTATTTTTTGATGTTTGTTTTTCAATTTCATGCGCTGCTGTTGATAAGGTTGTTGTTGCAATCAAAAACGATTCGTGCAGAGATTTACGGCGAAGAGCTTTGCGTTTATCACAACGAAAAAGCTATCCTCAGAGTTTTTTGTAAAATTCAATAGCAGCCATGGTTAGATTCACACACGATCCGTGGCAAAACAAATTAGAGTCATAACATTTAACATTGCTAAGACTACTGCGATTTATTTTATTATTGCAAATTATACAAATCATTTTCAAGACGGTGATCTCACTTTGAGGGGAGAGTACCATAACTACGGTGCCGCAAAATACTAACGGATTTTTGTACAAGGGCTTAATACAATAAAATTATCCTACAGATGAGAAGGTCTATCTCCCTCCTTTTAGGTGGGAGGGGCAATTTTCTAAAAAAAATACTTCAAATATAAAAAAAAGATTTAAAAACAACGGCGACACTTACAATAAAAGAATAAAGGCTTTCTGAAATCCAAGAACTTGTGCTCTTATCATTTGTTTCTATCTAGTTATTTGCGTTAATAATTAAAAAAAAAAAAACCTTCAAACTCAAAATTTATCAAAAAAAAGCAGTGCCTGGGCAAACTATAGCCTTTGGGGTGGGGTTCGAGGTTGGGAGTATTCAAGGTTTCTTTGTTATTTCAGAGTCTGGATTTAAAGAAACTTTGCATTTATCTTCTATATCTAACAGCTGATTTATAAATAAGTAGGTATACCTACATATAAAAAAATAAAGAATTAAGAATCTCATAAAAAACAGTTTTGGTAATTTTTAATTTTAAACTAAGTACATAAAACCATTTAGTTTTCATATTTCACATTAATATATTATTAGGACATCTAATAATTAAATCCAATTAGTTCTTAATTTCGCTACTTAAAAATATGTTCGGTAAATTTTGTGTTTGAAGGTATTTTTTTCACGAACTATTAACGCTTATAACTAGGTTGAAATAAATGATAAGAAGACAAGCTTCTGGCTTCAAAAAACCTATATTTTATTAATATAAGTGTTGCCGTTGGTCTACTAAAATTTATTTTTTTTAATTTATAGTATTTTTTTTTAGAAAAATGACCCCCCCGGCTAAAAGGAGGAAGATAGATACCCTCTTCTGTAGGATAAATTTATTGTATTAAGCCCTTCTACAAAACTCCGTTATTTTTTGCGGCACCGTAGTTATGGTACACGCCCCTTAAAGTGGTATCACCGTAAATACAACAAAAATCTCTAAGTAGTTTTAGTAATTTTCAATTTTCTCAAAAACTAGGAAACATAAAATCATATTGTTTTCACTTTTTGATTAAAAATTAATCATAGCAACGAGTTGTTGAAAAAAAATATTATAAAATTTTACAGTTTTGAAAAATTACACTTTAAGCATTTTTTTTAACTTTTTTTCCCCAAAGTTTGAGCTTAATATACTTTTTTCAAATACTATGCATAGATTCCACTTTATTTAAAAATTAGCTAATAGATTAAGTTTTTTTTTAATATTTTGTTTTACATTTTTAGTACTTTTTTTTATGAAATTGCACCTCCGGGTCAAAAGGGGGGAGGTTTTTTAGAAATTATTCAGTTAGCCATGTCAATGCATATGACCATGCTACGAATTCTCATAGAGAGAGAATAATTTCAAAGTGCAAGAAGGAATAGTTAAGGAAAATGTAAAAGTGGAAAATTAAAAATTAAATAATATACAACATACGGTGAAGAAAATATTTAACCCTAGTTTACGGATTGGGGTTCGCGCGAACCCCAGCGCATGTTTGAAAGCTTATAACTTTTTTCTAAATCATATTTTTTCGGCCCCGGAATGAGAATTCAGTGAACGAAATTAATTTGTCTTTTAGTTATTTGTCTGTGTCCCATCAAAGCGATTTTAGAAAATTTACTGGAATTTTTTTCTATAAAAAAAACCCATAAACCATACTTGGGATTTTGAGGGCAATCTTCCGGTAGATGAATTTAGGAATGCTATAATATTCCCGATTCACAAAAAGGGATCCTTGTTGGATGCAGCGAACTATCGAGGAATCTCCTTTTTAAATTCAACATATAAGATCTTCACAACAATGTTACAGAAGCGTCTTACAAGGTGGATTACAACGCAAAAGGTGTTGAACGAGTGTCAAGCCGGTTTTAGATCCGGTTACTCTACAATCGATAATATCTTTGTTCTGAGAAGCCTGGCCGAAAGCTTCTGCATGCAGGGTAAAAAATTGTATGCATTTTTCATTGACTTCAGAGCAGCTTTTGACACCATCAACCGAGGGGCTTTGTTTTACAAACTGTACAATTTGGGATTGTCGTTGAAGTTCGGTTTAATACTTGAAGAGTTGTACAGAGGAACACGGGCTGCAGTTTGGAACGGAACGAATCTTTCGGATTGGTTTGCAACTTCATCAGGAGTGAGGCAAGGCTGTACACTGAGTCCTACCCTCTTCTCGCTCTTCATAAATGATTTAATTGATTTCCTTCCTGGAGGAGTTGACTTTGCGGGAGAGCGTATTAAAGCATTGATGTTCGCAGATGATATAGTCTTGTTTGCATACTCCCCAGAAACACTTCAACTTATGATTAACAGGATTTACAATTACTGTCGTTTATGGAATTTAGTTGTTAACATTCAAAAATCTAAGGTGATGATTTTTAAAAGAGGAGGTGGACGAAATGCATCGAACGAAAAGTGGGTGTTTAACGGAGAAGTCATCGAATGTGTCAACGAGTACAAATACCTAGGAGTCATCTTTTCCAGCAACTTAAGCATGGAAAAGCATCTAGTAGAAAAACTACAAAAAGCAAACACAGCCATAAATATAGCTTGGAAAAGAGTTTTTATGAACTTCAACATAGCACATAGCAGCAAATTTAAAGTGTTTGAAGCTGCAGCGGAGAGTATCCTATTATATGGTGCCCAAGTTTGGGGATGTAAAAAGTATCTCACAGTGGAGAAACTACTAACTCACTACGTGAAAAGAGTATTTCGTCTGCCAAGTAACACACCAAACTACGTCATTATGCTAGAGACAGGACTATCACCACTATTCGTCAAAACCCTTAAATTGCAAGCAGACTATTTACTGAGTGTCTTTAAGATGAATGAATCTCGACTGGTCAAGAAAGTAGCTCTTAAGGCAGTACAAAATCAAAATAGCTGGTACAGGCAGTGGAATTGCCTAGCGGAAGGATGTAACGTGGTGTTCAATTTAAACGTTGGAAACATATCAAGTTGTAAGGATATATTATATGACGTGATTGCGAAAGTAGATGAAAAATGTAGAGAAGATTATATATCTGAAGCTTCAGAGTCCTTATTCAGAACAGTTTATAGAAGGCTGAACCACAATCTTGCAGAAAGAAATTACTTCAGTGATGCAAATAGTGTGAACGAGATCTCAACAATGGTTAGACTCCGAAGCGAACTTATAAGCCTGAATTTCATACCGCACAGACCCGAACTACCATTGGAGTGCAGTATGTGCAATCTTAGAGAAAGAGAGGACGTTCTTCATTTCGTTGGAAAATGCCATACTCTTAGGGAAACAAGAAGGAGCTTTTTCGGAAGTGACTTCTTATCGGATGAGCAAGTTGTTGACATTCTAAATGAGATGAATGTCGGCAATTTGTACAAATTTTGCAAAATTGCGCTAAAATATAGATCCAGAATTATGAACGAAGATTTCTGATTTATTACAAAAAATTCTACTTAAATGAATTCAAACTTAAAAATTGTGAAAATAACTTCTTTTTTAAATCCATATCCAATAATTATAAAAGCTTATTACAATACTTGTATAATTTATGTTTATTGTCAATCTGGCAGACGGCAAATGCCATGTCGTAATGATTTTTTGTATAATGTATTACATATATATGTAAAACCATGATTTAATAATGTATTTATAATAGTCTAATAAAAAAAAATCTATCTAATCTAAAAAAAAAAGAGATTCTCTTTATCAAACATTTGTTTTTTTTTCAGTTTTTGAACAATAGAAAGAAGGCCTTTATTGTTTTTTTTCAAGATTATTGTTTCCTCATATAGCATCTGAAGGGTGAAAAGAATTATTCAGTCCATCGTTAACTGCGGCTTCACCAAAAGTTCAGTTTGATAACGGGGTTCTGTTTCTAGCGGCTGGTCCAATTGTTGTGGGTAAATGAGAGACTTTATTTTTTGATGTTTGTTTTTCAATTTCATGCGCTGCTGTTGATAAGGTTGTTGTTGCAATCAAAAACGATTCGTGCAGAGATTTACGGCGAAGAGCTTTGCGTTTATCACAACGAAAAAAACTATCCTCAGAGTTTTTTGTAAAATTCAATAGCAGCCATGGTTAGATTCACACACGATCCGTGGCAAAACAAATTAGAGTCATAACATTTAACATTGCTAAGACTACTGCGATTTATTTTATTATTGCAAATTATACAAATCATTTTCAAGACGGTGATCTCACTTTGAGGGGAGAGTACCATAACTACGGTGCCGCAAAATACTAACGGATTTTTGTACAAGGGCTTAATACAATAAAATTATCCTACAGATGAGAAGGTCTATCTCCCTCCTTTTAGATGGGAGGGGCAATTTTCTAAAAAAAATACTTCAAATATAAAAAAAAGATTTAAAAACAACGGCGACACTTACAATAAAAGAATAAAGGCTTTCTGAAATCCAAGAACTTGTGCTCTTATCATTTGTTTCTATCTAGTTATTTGCGTTAATAATTAAAAAAAAAAAAAACCTTCAAACTCAAAATTTATCAAAAAAAAGCAGTGCCTGGGCAAACTATAGCCTTTGGGGTGGGGTTCGAGGTTGGGAGTATTCAAGGTTTCTTTGTTATTTCAGAGTCTGGATTTAAAGAAACTTTGCATTTATCTTCTATATCTAACAGCTGATTTATAAATAAGTAGGTATACCTACATATAAAAAAATAAAGAATTAAGAATCTCATAAAAAACAGTTTTGGTAATTTTTAATTTTAAACTAAGTACATAAAACCATTTAGTTTTCATATTTCACATTAATATATTATTAGGACATCTAATAATTAAATCCAATTAGTTCTTAATTTCGCTACTTAAAAATATGTTCGGTAAATTTTGTGTTTGAAGGTATTTTTTTCACGAACTATTAACGCTTATAACTAGGTTGAAATAAATGATAAGAAGACAAGCTTCTGGCTTCAAAAAACCTATATTTTATTAATATAATTGTTGCCGTTGGTCTACTAAAATTTATTTTTTTTAATTTATAGTATTTTTTTTTAGAAAAATGACCCCCCCGGCTAAAAGGAGGGAGATAGATACCCTCTTCTGTAGGATAAATTTATTGTATTAAGCCCTTCTACAAAACTCCGTTATTTTTTGCGGCACCGTAGTTATGGTACACGCCCCTTAAAGTGGTATCACCGTAAATACAACAAAAATCTCTAAGTAGTTTTAGTAATTTTCAATTTTCTCAAAAACTAGGAAACATAAAATCATATTGTTTTCACTTTTTGATTAAGAATTAATCATAGCAACGAGTTGTTGAAAAAAAATATTATAAAATTTTACAGTTTTGAAAAATTACACTTTAAGCATTTTTTTTAACTTTTTTTCCCCAAAGTTTGAGCTTAATATACTTTTTTCAAATACTATGCATAGATTCCACTTTATTTAAAAATTAGCTAATAGATTAAGTTTTTTTTTAATATTTTGTTTTACATTTTTAGTACTTTTTTTTATGAAATTGCACCTCCGGGTCAAAAGGGGGGAGGTTTTTTAGAAATTATTCAGTTAGCCATGTCAATGCATATGACCATGCTACGAATTCTCATAGAGAGAGAATAATTTCAAAGTGCAAGAAGGAATAGTTAAGGAAAATGTAAAAGTGGAAAATTAAAAATTAAATAATATACAACATACGGTGAAGAAAATATTTAACCCTAGTTTACGGATTGGGGTTCGCGCGAACCCCAGCGCATGTTTGAAAGCTTATAACTTTTTTCTAAATCATATTTTTTCGGCCCCGGAATGAGAATTCAGTGAACGAAATTAATTTGTCTTTTAGTTATTTGTCTGTGTCCCATCAAAGCGATTTTAGAAAATTTACTGGAATTTTTTTCTATAAAAAAAACCCATAAACCATACTTGGGATTTTGAGGGCAATCTTCCGGTAGATGAATTTAGGAATGCTATAATATTCCCGATTCACAAAAAGGGATCCTTGTTGGATGCAGCGAACTATCGAGGAATCTCCTTTTTAAATTCAACATATAAGATCTTCACAACAATGTTACAGAAGCGTCTTACAAGGTGGATTACAACGCAAAAGGTGTTGAACGAGTGTCAAGCCGGTTTTAGATCCGGTTACTCTACAATCGATAATATCTTTGTTCTGAGAAGCCTGGCCGAAAGCTTCTGCATGCAGGGTAAAAAATTGTATGTATTTTTCATTGACTTCAGAGCAGCTTTTGACACCATCAACCGAGGGGCTTTGTTTTACAAACTGTACAATTTGGGATTGTCGTTGAAGTTCGGTTTAATACTTGAAGAGTTGTACAGAGGAACACGGGCTGCAGTTTGGAACGGAACGAATCTTTCGGATTGGTTTGCAACTTCATCAGGAGTGAGGCAAGGCTGTACACTGAGTCCTACCCTCTTCTCGCTCTTCATAAATGATTTAATTGATTTCCTTCCTGGAGGAGTTGACTTTGCGGGAGAGCGTATTAAAGCATTGATGTTCGCAGATGATATAGTCTTGTTTGCATACTCCCCAGAAACACTTCAACTTATGATTAACAGGATTTACAATTACTGTCGTTTATGGAATTTAGTTGTTAACATTCAAAAATCTAAGGTGATGATTTTTAAAAGAGGAGGTGGACGAAATGCATCGAACGAAAAGTGGGTGTTTAACGGAGAAGTCATCGAATGTGTCAACGAGTACAAATACCTAGGAGTCATCTTTTCCAGCAACTTAAGCATGGAAAAGCATCTAGTAGAAAAACTACAAGAAGCAAAAACAGCCATAAATATAGCTTGGAAAAGAGTTTTTATGAACTTCAACATAGCACATAGCAGCAAATTTAAAGTGTTTGAAGCTGCAGCGGAGAGTATCCTATTATATGGTGCCCAAGTTTGGGGATGTAAAAAGTATCTCACAGTGGAGAAACTACTAACTCACTACGTGAAAAGAGTATTTCGTCTGCCAAGTAACACACCAAACTACGTCATTATGCTAGAGACAGGACTTTCACCACTATTCGTCAAAACCCTTAAATTGCAAGCAGACTATTTACTGAAAGTCTTTAAGATGAATGAATCTCGACTGGTCAAGAAAGTAGCTCTTAAGGCAGTACAAAATCAAAATAGCTGGTACAGGCAGTGGAATTGCCTAGCGGAAGGATGTAACGTGGTGTTCAATTTAAGCGTTGGAAACATATCAAGTTGTAAGGATATATTATATGACGTGATTGCGAAAGTAGATGAAAAATGTAGAGAAGATTATATATCTGAAGCTTCAGAGTCCTTATTCAGAACAGTTTATAGAAGGCTGAACCACAATCTTGCAGAAAGAAATTACTTCAGTGATGCAAATAGTGTGAACGAGATCTCAACAATGGTTAGACTCCGAAGCGAACTTATAAGCCTGAATTTCATACCGCACAGACCCGAACTACCATTGGAGTGCAGTATGTGCAATCTTAGAGAAAGAGAGGACGTTCTTCATTTCGTTGGAAAATGCCCTACTCTTAGGGAAACAAGAAGGAGCTTTTTCGGAAGTGACTTCTTATCGGATGAGCAAGTTGTTGACATTCTAAATGAGATGAATGTCGGCAATTTGTACAAATTTTGCAAAATTGCGCTAAAATATAGATCCAGAATTATGAACGAAGATTTCTGATTTATTACAAAAAATTCTACTTAAATGAATTCAAACTTAAAAATTGTGAAAATAACTTCTTTTTTAAATCCATATCCAATAATTATAAAAGCTTATTACAATACTTGTATAATTTATGTTTATTGTCAATCTGGCAGACGGCAAATGCCATGTCGTAATGATTTTTTGTATAATGTATTACATATATATGTAAAACCATGATTTAATAATGTATTTATAATAGTCTAATAAAAAAAAATCTATCTAATCTAAAAAAAAAAATCTACTTGGGATTCGCGCGAACTCCAAGGCATAAAATTTAAAAACAAATATGTTCACCGAACACGCAAACTTTATTTAAATACGAATAACATAGATGGTGATTTACAAAATGAAGATGAAGCGTAATAGAGAAACCCCATATCATTCTGGAATCGGCCAGTTCTGGAAGGCAGTTGACTCAGACGATGTTTTGGTGATGAAGACAACAGTTTTTCTTCACAAATATCGCAAGAGGTTTTGCTCTTTCTTTCCTCTGCTCTTGGAACAATGTGGTACCTGGTCTGAAAATAGAAGATTGTTCAGAAAAAAATATTGAATCTACATTATAATAGATCCTTTTAAGAGGAAGTCTCTTGTCAACTACTAGAAAAACTGCTAATTCCTTCCCACTAGATTTATATTGCTTCCCACTAGATTTATATTGCATTTTGCACCGAAGGCTGTGAACGGTCATCTAATTCTAGTCCCAAAAGCTTCTCTAGCAGCCCAATTAGCTTGTCGTTTCAAAATATTTTTTTTTCGTTGTTGGCGGATTGAAATGGAAAAAAATATTGACTGTGGCTAAGGCTGCAACATCTACCAACCATTTGGTCGAATACATCTACTCCTCCTTTTGTCCGGTTCTAATCCAGTATCACGTCCGGCTTGCTATGTCACACTGAAATAGCCTTTTCAAGATTGTTCTGTGGTGATAGTAAAAAACTTGTTTATTTCATTTTGGAACATAAGATACTAATGTTAATTCTCTGCGAAAATTCAAAAATATATTTATATTAAAATAAATATTTTGATTGATTTGTTATTTTATCTAGCAGTTCTTTCACAACGAATGGTTTGGGTACATATTTTTATTTTCTTCGCATTGTGCCAAGAATTGTTTTTTTTAGTCAAAATTTTAATGTCAAATTTACGTAAGTGAATTTCCAGTATGGATATATATTGAAAAAAAGACATCACCACACCACGATGTATCCACATAGGCGGAGAGGCGACCGTCGGATCACTTAGCTCATCCGCTCAATGGATCTAATACCTCTTACTCAATAGAGATACTCTAGAGAAAGATAATGCACCAGGGTTGCCTATCAGATTTTGGGCCGAAGACGTCTAAACCGGGGCACTTCCGGTACGTTTTTTTCACCATGACTTAGCCCATCCAGTTAATGGCTGAAACTAGTGCCAAACTATAGAGCTCGACGAGATAGATCGAAATATATAGGGTTGCCTAACTAAAAGTGGGCCGAAGCGCTTGGCAGCCCTATTTCACGGTGCGTATTTTTCGACCATGACTTAGCCCATCCAGTTAATGGTTAAATTTGGTATCAAATGAAAGGTCTTAGTCTACTGATTATGAATATATAGGGTTGCCATGTCTTAACTGGGCCGAACCCCTCGGCAGCCCCGTTATAGAAAAAAATCCACCAAATATATAATGCCTTATAACTTAATAATTTGGCTGGCTTTGTCCATCGAATTTTATTGTACTTTATGTATTGCATATCAAATGAAAGCTCAGAGCCTGTAGAAAATTAATAAAATAGTTTTATAAAAAATCTATATATGTCATAAAAAGATTTACTGCAGTTTTCCTTAAAACATTTATTTTATTTAACCAACAACATTACTTTATCTATTGACGAAAATTAAAGACTATTTTTTATATTAAAATATAAGCATACATTCGTCGCACTGTTAAAAATACCCGGTGATGCTCATTATTTTCTGAAAAACATAAGAAATGTGTTTTTTAGCAAAGACTATAACGTTTGATCAACATCAAGGTCAACATGAAGTTAATCCTCTCAAAGTTCTCTTTAAAAGTTGTAATCACGAGTGGGTACATAACATATAACATACATTTAATAAAGTTCGAACTGATATTGATAAGCAAAGCTTTATAATCATCAAGCTTTCTCCAATGTTTTTAGGCCTCAGCTGTGAACTTACCATGCATAAGTTGAATAAACTAGTTTTTTATTAATGATAAAAGAAATATTTTTTTTCGCACTTGGGGAGAAGGCAAAATTTGCTTAAGCTTTTACAGATTCTTATTATTATATTATTTTATTACTGCAGTTGTCAAGTGCAAAAATTGATATTAAGCATTACTTGAGTTGTTAGTTGCTAAATAGGTGCGTGTTTTTTCAGCTTAGTAGTGATCAATTCTTATAGAGTTTAAAAATGTTGGTTTGTTTTTTGTGTGGTGGACTAGAAAATTTAATAATTTTTAATAACGAAATTTTTGAAAAATGTATTTCAACAAAAAAAAAATACGTGAATTAAAAAAATTGAAGTACGCTGATATATGTTTACATGATGATATGTCCTTGTCTGGCTATCACACAAAATGTTACAAAAAATTTACAGCGCTCCATCAAAAATATAAACTGGAGTATCAAGATATAATTCAAAACCAACACGTAAGCTATAATTTTATTTAAATTTGTTTTATTGCAACCACAAAAATGTGTTCTTAACTAATACCATATGAAATGTTTAGGCTCAATCAAGCACTTCTGCTCCTTCTTCTCCTAATCTTGACCAACGATTACATGAACGTGAATTCAACCAACGCAGTGAAACAACAAACTCTAGCCCTAGCTTTGAACCTTCTTTTTTGCCAATGTGGTGTGTATAATTTTTCGCTAGGATTATATTAAATTGATAGTCTAACTGTACTGAATCCACTTAACAGGCCGAAGTTGAAGCTTGCAGATCTTCCAATATTGCAAATCGGAGAACTAGTTCCACCCAAGAGTTATTGAATCCGTCACCGGCACTATCTCAGGTAACAAATCAATCGGTTTGTCTTTTTTGTGATAAATAATATAAAAAAAAAACAAATAAGAAAACAAATGTCAACATGCTTCTCTAAAGATGCGATTGAGGCAACAAAGCATCAAGCAGAAGTAATCGGTGATACCAAACTGATAGAAAAGTTATCTAGTTGTAACAGTTTTTTATACCATCACTTTTGCAAGGCTTTATTTAAAACCAGATACGAAAGAAAAGTAAAAAAAAGTAAAGCCCAAACAAAATGGCATGAAGTACGCCTAGTTCACAAAGAGGCATTTGAATCACTTTCACTTTTTATAGAAGAAAATATTTTTTTAAAAAGCAAAGGTGTCTATTTGCAGGATCTGTATTTAAGATACAAATCCTTACTATTGGAAGTTAACTCCAGTTATACAGAAAATGATTTCAAGTACTATCTTGCAACTAATTTGCAAAATAAGTTATCTGGCACTTATGGTGATAAGATAATTATATGTAATTCGAATCAAAGCAACAATAGAAAAAAAATTTACAAACAGGGGTTAGATATACATTCAATTATTAATAATTCGTTTTTTTATGAAAACTCAGAAAAAAGAAAATTTCAAGACGTAGCATACAATATACGAAATACTGTTAAATCAATTAAAAAAAAGAAAATTTCTCAAAATGTTAAGGTTGAAAACTTAACTGAAGGTGAATGCGACATTCCAGAGGTTTTGTTTGATTTTGTATGCGATTTAGTTCAAGGACCTGATTTGAGGCGCAAAAATTTGGTTGAAGATTTCGTAAAAATAAAGTCAATATGTCAGGATATAGTTTATATTATTTCAAAGGGCAGAATTAAGCCAGCTAAACATTTAATGTTAGGATTAGCATTAAAATCATTGACCAGCAGCAGAAAGGTTTTAAATATTTTAAATAGATACGGCCATTCTATTTTTAACACTGTAGCGGAAGAACTAGAAACCGAAATGACCTATACATCTGTCGAGGAAAACCAACTTATTCCATCAGGAATAAATATTGCCAACGATCTAAGCACACACGTAGCGTTTGACAATTTTGATCGGTTTGTGGATACTTTCACTGGAAAAGATACTCTGCATGATACTGTAGGTATCATATATCAATTTGTTTCAAACGGTGATAATTCTTTTCAAAACAACCAATTGAAACGCGTATCGTCAGAACAATTTCCATCTTCAAGTACAAATAGTGAGGCGATACTAAAAAAAAACACGTCGTTTTGAAGAAATTCAACGTGAGATACAACCCTATTTACAGAAACCCAGCGCTAAAACAAGCTTAATGAATTTAGATGCAATTCCTGAAATAATTAGTGGTTGTTTGACTAGTAAATCCAATTCTGAAACACGAAATTTGATTTGGGCTCTTTCGTTATCTCTCATAGAAACAACTCCAATGTGGAAGGATACAACTCCTTAACAACGATAGATAATAGCCAATTGCAAAAAATAGATTATCTTCTACAGATAAATTTGTCACCAACATCATACTCTGTTGTTCAGGAAACAATGTTTCATTCTCAAAAAATTGCAAGAGAATGTAATCAAGAGAAGATCGTTGTTAGCTATGATTTGGCTATAGCTAAAATGGCAATGCAAATTCAGATAGCGGAGAGCCCAAAATTTGACAATCTTTTCATTAATCTTGGAGCATTTCACATAGAATTTTCTTTTTTTAAGGCTCTGGGAAAGTATATTGATTCCTCAGGTGTTGTTGATATATTAATTCAATCAGAAGCTATAGCAGAAGGGTCTATCAATGGTATAGTTGGTGGTTTACAATTTAACCGATGTAAAAGAAGTCATCCCTTGCTTTCAGCTGCTCTTCAATATATGCACTTTGATCGATTTTTGAATGAATATGATATTGACCGCGGATTTTTAATAGAAGAATTGAAAATTGTCCAAAAAATACCGAAAGAAAATTGTCAGCCTTTGGAACCACTTCCACTGCTAGACCATACACTTGCAGAGTACAAGCGATATTCAGAATCCACACTATCTGGGAGTCACGGAAAAACTGCCCAATATTACATGCAATATATTTATTTTATGAACACCTTTTTTTCACTATCTCGTAGTATAAGGACCAATGACTTTGAATTATACATGCAATCTCTATACGATTTGTCGAATTTGTTTTTTTCTTGGAATCAACAAAATTATGCAAGATGGATTTTGCATTATCTAAGCAACTTGATGTTATTAAAAGCAAACAACTCCCCACTTTTAGAAGATTTTAGAAAAGGAGCTTTTGGTGTAAAAAGAACTAAGTCTAATTTTTCAAGGACACCTGTTGATTTGACACTTGAGCAGACGATAAATGCAGATCCTAAAAGTTCTTTAACTGGTATAAGCCATTTTACAAACTACATTTCTGCGCGAGTTACATTGACCTCTCCATACAACAACAACATTAGCTGACTATCTGATATTTTATTTCTTCTAAATTATTATTATTTATTCAATTACATTGACTTCTCCATAAAACATTAGCTGACTATGTCATATTTTATTTTTCTAAATTACTTTATTCTTTATTATATCAAATTACTTATTTCTCATGCATACTGCATTTCCGCTTACTATTTCTCACTCAGTAAAATTCCATTAATTATTTTCCCAGCGAATAAAATGTAAACATAAGCAAATAAAATAGATAAATGAGAATGTAAATCAGTTTTAAGTGTCTTTTGATAAATAAACATCAATGGGCGAAGTTCTGCCTAAGTAAAAAAGTGTTTTTTTTATATAAACCGGGAAAGCCATATCTTAACTGGCGCAGTCGGTAGTTCGGGACGTACACAAATAATAAACGACGGTTCATCGTTTTAAAAACAGTCAAAGGATAATTGACAAGAAAAAGAAAACCTATCTGAAAGTGTTTTGTGTGTTAATAAACGACGGTTCATCGTTTTAAAAACAGTCAAAGGATAATTGACAAGAAAAAGAAAACCTATCTGAAAGTGTTTTGTGTGTTAATAAACGACGGTTCATCGTTTTAAAAACAGTCAAAGGATAATTGACAAGAAAAAAAAAAACTATCAGAAAGTGTTTTGTGTGCTGTGTTTTTACACTTAAGTTCTGCCCGAACCTAACAACAACAACGAGAAAGCTGATTCCCGGTAGAAGACCAAAATCATGAAGATAAGATTAATTCTAAGGCATATTAGCGTGTAAGTCAAAAGTAAAAATATTTATCCTTAAGAACTCTCAATCCTTTCCTCTATCCAATCCATGTCCAGTAAAAAAAATAGACCAAGGAGAACCCCATATTCACGAGTAAATTTAGATTTAGAAAGCATAAGTGAAAGTTCAGAGGAAGAAAAAGAATCGAAGAGTGACGTTGATAAAAGTGATATTTTGGCAAAGCAACTAAATAAATTAACGCATTATAATACATTAAGTAACCTTGATAATCTCTTTAATAATCTCACGTTAACTGACTTTGACAATAATTTTTTAAATAAAAAAGTACAACAAGAAAATAAACAAAAAATGGCAAACAGTGGTGACGACCGAATAAATGACGGTAATGACATTTTTAAAGCACTCAGGGTCCCTGATGCTATTAACGATTTACCGAAATTTGATGGTAACCCCAGACTCCTTTTTGAGTTCATTCAGAACGTAGAAGAAATTTTATCTTTAATTCCGGAAGTGGACGGCACAGCCCAGGGAAGAATACTTCTTCGTGCCATCCGAAATAAAATAATCGGACCTGCCAACGAAATTCTAAACATGTATGGCACTCCACTTGCATGGACATCAATTAGAAGCAACTTAGTTTTACACTATAGCGATAAAAGAAATGAGACCTCTCTCATTCGTGACCTCCATAGCCTTAAACAACAAAACAATACTGTTGAACAATTTTATAGTAAAATAATCGAAATTTTTGCTACTATAAGCAACCACATTAAAGTTCACGATACAGACTTAAATGTAATTAAAGCCAAAAATGAACTCTATGAAGAAATGTGCCTTAACACCTTTCTAGTAGGTTTAAGAGAACCCCTTGGTTCAACTGTCCGTGCAATGAAACCCACCTCATTGCCAAGTGCATTTGCATTCTGTATCCAGGAGCAGAATATATTTTACTCGAAAACAAACTTGTCACTTTTTGGTAACAAGATGTACAAGAAAAGTTTTGAAATTCAAAATCGACAACCCCAAAATTTTAATTACCCATATAATTCATTTTCATTTAATCAACAGAAACCACAACTACAACATTTTAATTCCCCATATAATACGTTTTCATCCAATCAACAAAAACCACAACCCCAATATTTTAATCCCTCACACAGTACATTTCCGCTAAGTCCACCAAGAACACAACCCCAACAATACTATCAACAACGGGTCCCACAGCAACATATGAATCCTCAACTTCAACCCCCAAAACCTCAACAGAATTATCAACCACAGTTTCAACAACAATCACCTTCCCAACGTTATTCTCAAAAACCTCAGCAGTTTTCACAAAACCAACAAAGAAAATTCGATCCGATGGAACTTGGTTCCACTAGAGTTACTCGTTTGACTCAACCATCTCCATACAATTTTACTAAACCAAATGAACTTCAAAATTTTAGAAAACAAGAACTACATAATGTAATTGTACCACAAGAAACAGACAACTTCTCAAATAACGTAGAATACCCTACCGATGTTATTGATAATTACCAACAGTTAGATTCCTACTATGATTATAATGATCACCCTGATCAACAAGATCTAGAACTTTTAAACGCAATGCATGAATTAGATGACGAAAATTTTTCCACACCTGCCCCGACAGACCAATTGGGTACGTAGACATTAACAAACATGGTACTGTTCTTCCTTATATCAACATTTCCTCACCTTTTGGCCGTCCATTAAAATTTTTAATTGACACAGGAGCCACCACTTCTTTCATCAACCCCGAATTTGTACATCCTGATTATTTAGTTTCAATAGAACCGACATCTATTAAAACAATTCTAAGTACACATAAAATAAACAAAGAAGTTTATCTTCCCAACTTCTTAGAGTTTAATCAACCTGGAGAAACCAGATTCTTAGTTTTTCGCTTTCATGGATACTTTGATGGTTTACTAGGACTCGACGCCCTTACGGCACTAGGAGCAAACATTGATTTAGTTAACAAACTCATTATTACAAAAAATTCAAAATTACTCTTAGAACTAAAACCCAATTTTATATCCCAAAAATATATTCTTTCGGCAAACTCTAAAACAATCGTAAATTTACCAGTTGACATAGAAGAAGGAGACATTCTTATTAAAACAACATACATTTCACCTCAGTTATATATTCCAGAAGGTATATATAAAACAATTAAATGGTACACCAATTGCATGGTAATTAATGCATCCAATGCTGAAAAAACACTCTTTCTAGAACAACCTCTCAAAGTCACAAAATTCAATAAACAAGAATTTTACGAGCTTAACAATTTTGAAATCAATAGTGAAATTCCTCAAACAAACCCTATAACTTCTGATGACGTAACAAATCTTATTCGAACTTCACACCTTAACCTTGAAGAAAAGAAAGTTATTTACAAATTATGCCGAGAATACGATGATATTTTTTTTAAAGACGGACAAAAATTAACATTCACTAACAAAATTAAACATGGCATCAATACCAGCGATGACATCCCCATCTATTCTAAATCTTATAGGTATCCTCATATTCATAAACAAGAAGTCCAAGCACAAATTGAGCAAATGTTAGAACAAGGTGTAATAAGACCCAGTTATTCACCTTGGAGCTCACCAATCTGGATTGTCCCAAAGAAAATGGATGCCAGTGGAAAAGTCAAATGGCGACTTGTGATTGACTACAGGAAACTGAACGAGAAAACAGTTAGTGACAAATATCCCTTACCTAACATTAATGATGTGTTAGACAAATTAGGCCGAAGTATATACTTCACGACACTCGATCTGGCTAGCGGTTTTCACCAGATTGAGATGAAACAAAAAGACATCGAAAAAACAGCATTCACCGTAGAAAGTGGGCACTATGAGTATTTAAGAATGCCCTTCGGGTTGAAGAATGCTCCATCGACCTTTCAAAGAGTCATGGACAATCTGCTCAGGGATCTACAAGGAAAAATCTGTCTCGTTTATTTGGATGATATCATCATCTTTTCTACTTCACTCCAAGAGCATACAGAAAATTTAAAGAAAGTTTTTGATAGGTTACGAGAAGCAAACTTCAAAATTCAGATCGATAAATCTGAATTCCTCCGTAAAGAAGTAGCTTTCTTAGGTCATATAGTTACAAGTGAAGGTGTAAAACCAAACCCCGATAAAATTTTCGCAATTCAAAATTTTCCAATACCTAAAACCCAAAAAGAAATTAAATCTTTCTTAGGCCTTCTTGGATATTACCGTAAATTCATCAAAGATTTCGCGAAACTTACAAAGCCACTTACAGAATGCCTGAAGAAAGGTAGGAATATTGACTTAAATGAAAAATATGTTAAAGCATTCGAAATGAGTAAAGAATTACTAGTTAATGATCCAATACTACAATATCCTGATTTTACTAAGCCATTCATATTAACCACCGACGCGAGTAATTTTGCACTAGGCGCGATTTTATCCCAAGGCGCTTTAGGTAACGATAAGCCTATTTGTTATGCCAGTCGGACCTTAACAGATTCAGAAACCAATTATTCTACCATTGAAAAAGAATTATTGGCGATCGTTTGGGCAACAAAATATTTCCGCCCATACCTATTCGGTCAGAAATTCAAAATTGTAACCGACCATAAGCCCTTGCAATGGCTCATGAGTTTAAAAGACCCAAATTCCAAACTAATCAGATGGCGTTTAAAGCTCGAGGAATTCGATTATCAAATAATCTACAAAAAAGGAAAACTAAATTTAAATGCAGATGCGTTAAGTCGAATTCAAATACAGCCCCCAAATAGTAAAATCGAATTAAATATTAATGAAACAACTGCTGCTACCATTCATTCTGCAGCTGAAAATTTAGATGATCGCATTTTTATTTCAGAACGACCCCTAAATGAATTCAATATACAGCTTATTTTAAAGAAAAATGACAGAGACAAACCACCAAAACTTGAAATGCTATTCAAAAACAAACAAAGAAGAACTGTGTACAAACAAGACTTTACTGAAAATAACATTACAGACATTTTTAAACAACATTTACCCCCAAACAAATGCTGTGCAATATACACAGACAATGAAACATTCAGAATTGTACAAGAAGTATATTCAAAATACTTCTCTAACAGCAAGACCTTCAAACTTATCCGTTGCACCGACATACTAACAGATATAACAGACAATGACGAACAAGACAAAACTATTACTGACTACCATAATAATAATAACCACAGAGGAATCAATGAAACACTCCTACATCTAAAAAGACAATATTTTTTTCCGTATATGAAGACAAAAATTACAACAATAATAAATAATTGCGAAACCTGTCAACTTATGAAATATGACCGAAACCCTCCAAAAATAAAACATGAAATCCCGCCAACTCCAAAGAAACCACTCGATATAATCCACATAGATGTCTATAGTATAAATAATAGGAAAATTCTAACAATAATCGACAAATTTTCAAAATTTGCAGCGGCATACACACTCGCCGTGCAGAATAGCTTAAATATAATAAAATCTATTAAGCATTTTATTAGCCTTCACGGCATACCCAATCACTTAGTATCCGATCAAGGATCAGAATTCACAGCCATAATTTTTAAAGATTTCTGTGCACAATATAGCATTAATTTGCATATTACGTCTTTTCAACAGTCCAGTAGCAATAGCCCCGTCGAACGATTACATTCAACACTTACTGAAATTTATAGAATAATCTACAACAAAAGAAAGGAAAGAGACCATAGCTCTATTTTAAGCGAAACTATAATTACTTACAACAATTCCATTCACACATCTACAAATTATACCCCATATGAATTATTTTACGGTAGGACTTATAAGTTTAACAAAGAAGTAAATTTTAATAATGAACATGAGTATCTTCAAAAACTCAATGAATTTCAAGAAAAATTATTTCCCACTATAAAAGAAAAATTAGAAAAAGTAGTATCTAAGAACATTGAAAAAATTAACACGAATCGAAAAGAAGCCGTAGATTTTAAGGAAAATTCAATCATTTATAGAAAAGAATTTAGACGAAACAAATTGACACCTAGATTTAGCAAACATAGAATTAAAACAAATAATAAAGTTACAGTTATCACTAATGACTACAAAAAACTACATAAATCAAAAATAAAACACAAACGAAAATTTCAGGCTCATGACGATGACAACACTGACGACAATAGCCAAAGGACAACAAATGGAACTGCAAGAACTTAATGGAAACATGGGAATTCTTCCTATGAAATTAGGAACAAGTAGAATCATAAGCAAATACGATAACCTAGTACACATCGTCAGGTTAAACTCATATAAACAGAACATAAACAAAATAACTACATCATTACTAGCCTTCAAAAACATAAATGACTTCAAAGACTCATTGACCGTTATAAACGTCAAAGTTGACGAACTGAGAGCCAAATTAGAAACGTTGATGCCAAAGTTTAGGCATAAAAGAGGACTCATTAACGGACTTGGTTCGGTAGTCAAAAGTATTACTGGAAACATGGACGCAGATGATGCCATGCATCTGAACAACCAAATAGACCAATTAACACAAGACCAACTGCTAGTAAAAGACAAAATAAATAGGATCACTCAATTAAACAACCAAATGACACAGAGATTTACAAACATTACCGACCACATAAACAGACAGCAAGAAATTATAGAAGGTTATTTAAGGTATTCCCAAAATCAAATCAGAACAGATGAAACCGCAATCAAGTATTCCCAATACCTGAACCAAATAAACTATAACATTGATTTATTAAATAGTCACCTTTCTAATATAGCAGAAGCCATAATTCTCGCCAAACTTAACGTCATTTCAAAACAGATACTAAATTCTGATGAACTTGATTACATATATAAAGTCTTTGAAAATAAGTCCATACAAATAAATTCTGGTGAACAAATTTATGAGCTCCTAGGTCTACAAGCCTACTACAATGATACAAACATTATATTCAACATAAGAATCCCACAAATTTCCAAAGAAACTTTCTCCTTTTTTCATATCATCCCCCTCCCTATTAATAACACCAAATTTATCATTACCAAACCCTATATCATATCCAATCCTAACAAAATATTTTACTTTGACAAAAAATGCCAACAAATCGAGGGAATATTCGACTGCAAAGAAGCGGACAAACATCAACCGAAACTCAACGATAGCTGCATCACCAACCTCCTAAAAAATCTCCCTGCTAATTGTGATCTCGAGGAAAAATCAGGAAAAGCCGAAATACTTCAACCAGAACATAATTACATACTTTTGATTAACATCCCGGAAACAAACATACAAACCACCTGTGAACCACACCGTCGAAAAATCAAGGGCACACAATTGATACACTTCCAAAATTGCGAAGTCGAGATAAACGAAATCATATATGAAAGTAACGAAAGAATATACTGGGAGGATATCCACATCTTTCCATCACAATTTAACCAGTTAAACTCATCATCAATAGTTCATACACCAAATCTACAAAAACTTCAGTCTTACCAATTTAAAAACATTGAACTCATACAAGAATTACACAGAAGAACGTCATGGACCAGCACATGGATGCTCAGCTCGACAATCATATTCAGCCTATTCATCCTCATCATATTGGTCTACTTAATCGGATTTCTTAGATCACCAACAGCATCAGCAAATATTCCACTCACACAGCAGCTTCCGGAACCCACACCTATAAAAATCATCGCTCCTGCCAACGGAACAACAGGAATGCAGTTCCTTTGGCCATCGCTCCATTCTCAGGGGGGAGGAGTTACATTGACCTCTCCATACAACAACAACATTACCTGACTATCTGATATTTTATTTCTTCTAAATTATTATTATTTATTCAATTACATTGACTTCTCCATAAAACATTAGCTGACTATGTCATATTTTATTTTTCTAAATTACTTTATTCTTTATTATATCAAATTACTTATTTCTCATGCATACTGCATTTCCGCTTACTATTTCTCACTCAGTAAAATTCCATTAATTATTTTCCCAGCGAATAAAATGTAAACATAAGCAAATAAAATAGATAAATGAGAATGTAAATCAGTTTTAAGTGTCTTTTGATAAATAAACATCAATGGGCGAAGTTCTGCCTAAGTAAAAAAGTGTTTTTTTTTATATAAACCGGGAAAGCCATATCTTAACTCGCGCCAGCGTTGGGCTTTAAGTCGTAGTCTGCGAACAAAAATAATATCAACTATGCTTGGCGAAATTAATTTAACTAAAAACGATGACAGAGTTCATGAACTCGAAAGTTTTAGGATTTCAAAAGACAGAAAAACCTTAGAGAACATAATTTCAACTTTCAAAAATAACATCAATCCATTCGATAAATGGGTAGACGAAAAAAGTTTATTTAACGTAGTTACAGGAAGGGCTGTTTCGGAAGAGCATATGAATTTCCTCTTAAATTTAAACAAAATGGGAGAAACCAAAAAACATGAGTTCATAGCTGAATGTAATAAAAATCCTGAAAGATTTGAAAAACTCATCAAAAGAATAAACTTAAAAAATTTTGGTTCGGAGTGTTTGAAAAAAACACTTAAAAGCAAAGATGGCACTAAGAACGTTTTGTTGAAAATGGAGCGTGATATATTTGGAAGATTGCTTGCTATTGCTCTAGAAAAGAAAATTGATATGGAGTACTGTCTTTCATTTCCATTATCACCAGCACCACCGTCATTGTGCCATTGTACGGGAGAAATGCTCAAGACAGATAAGTCAGTACTTGCAAAGAAATTACGTTCCTTCCATGTATCTAATCATCCTTCTAACGTTGATGTTGATTTAATAGATGGGTTTTATCTCCTGCATCACTTAGGGCCTTCTTTACCTCAGAGGTTTGACAACCTATCTGAGCTTATTTTTTAAAAAAATTGCAACACCAGTGCTACTCAGATCCACTTGATATTTGATCGTTATTTTACTCCATCAATCAAAGATGTCGAGCGAAATAACCGCCATGAAATCAGTGCAAACTACACAATTCGTGGACCATCATAAATAAGGCCAAATGACTTTTTAAAACATTTGCGTAACAAAAAATTCAAAGAAGCTTTATTTGCATTTTTATGTAGTCACTATGAAAGTAGTAGTATCTGCTCGCATTTAGGGAATAAGAAGCTGTTCCTAACTGTTGAAGAGCAGTGTTTCTCATTTACATGTTCGAACAATAATATTGTTAAGACTCTTGAAAAGGACTATTTATGTTACCACGAGGAAGCCGATACGAGAATTGTCTATCATTTAAGTAAATTATCAAACAACTCAAAAGTAATGATAAAATCGTCGGATACTGACATGTTAATTATTTTGCTTGGAAATATCCATAAACTTCAAAATTTTGAGATATTTTTAGCAACACTAGGTTCCGCACCGCATTGCTTAAATTGTACCGAAGTTTCAAAAAAACTTGGCGATAGGCTTTGTCAATCCTTACCGGGTTTTCATGCCTTCACTGGAAGTGACAATACCGCCAGTTTCTATCGGAAAGGAAAGGCAAAGCCTTTTGAACAGTTGGTTAAAAATGAGAAAATTCAAAAAATATTTGCGTCCTTAAACACCCCGAACTAAATTAAAAACATTGAAAACATGGAACTACTACAACAATTCACATGCAATTTGTACTCCACAAAATGCAAAAGTGTGAATCTTTCTCGCTTTATTATTTTTCAAAAAAATATTTTCAACGAAAAGCAATGAAGATCGCTTTCTAAAAAAAGTTAAAAATTTCGATTCCAGTATGTTACCACCATGCTGGATATCTTTAAAACAAAAAATTCTAAGGACGATTTACATCAATGCCATGTGGCAAAATGCTACTGAACCTCAATGCAGTCAATTAAATCCCAATGAGTGTGGTTGGTTAGTCAAAGACGACATAATAGAACCGCTTTGGTTCGTAGGAGATGCTACACCTATATCTGTCGAAGAAATAGTTATTGATGATGATATCGAAGAAGAAGAAGAAGACAGTTTTTATTCTGATGACGATAACTAAACGACAAACTGAAAAAAGAATGTATATATGCTTTTATTTTTATCTTATTTTGTAAATGTAAACTTTTGAGTAAATTTCGGACGTTAGAGGCATGCATCATATGCATTCATCTCCAACAGGGGAAGCGAATATATGTGATTGCTGCCTATGCACCGGAAACACCTCAGCTCACCCAGTTTATAACAGAGCTTGAAATGCTTTTCGAATGCTTAAGATTGAGCTCGGAAGAAAACTACTACATATTGGCTGGTGATTTGAATGCCAAACATATAGATTGGGGAAATCAAATACAAAATCCTCGAGGTAACCATCTATTTAATTGGATGGGTCGATACAACCTTGAGTATCGCATCGATCTTCTATCCACAGACAGGCCATCGTTTTCAAGAAGCGGTGACTATCTGGATCTATTGCTTATCGCATTGAACTTCTCGCTACAGACAGGCCATCGTTTCCAAGAAGCGGTGCCTATCTATTGTTGAAAGACGAAAGACTAACAATTACTGATACTGTGGGTCAACGGCCAAGAAATTGTTTACGAACGATCGAGTACGACAGTGACCACTGCGGACTAGCCGCCGTAATACAACTTCCGAACGAGCTTGTGGAGTTGGAGGAGTATGTGCATGTGCATACTTACAATTACAGTAAGGTGCGCTGGCCACGCTTCTCCAATGCCTTATTGGGTGAATTACGTTCAAATGGTATATCCCCACCAAATGACAGGAATCTGACAAATACGGAAATCGACAGATACTTAGAACAAATGGACGAAACAATTCAACGAACAATGAACAGAACAATACCGAAATACAAAGAACGTAACGCAACCGATATGTACCGTAACGCGACAATTGACGCACTACACAGACAGTGGTCAAGACTTAAACGATTGTACAGACGGTTTATTGACACACGAGATCTGGAGGTTGGGACGCTGAAGTCGTCGATCAAAAACATCAACCAACTGATCAAAAAAAACTATAGGTTGTCTATTAATTTGTTTTGGGGCAATAAAATTCGGGCCGTTAACTCTAGCGACCCGAGTATGTTCCCAAAAATTAATAAGATTTTAAGAAGGAAGGATCAAAACGATCTTCCGTGTCTTAAGCTCCAGAGGACGAGAGAACAGAGACGTACTTCTGACAGCAGGCATAGACCCAGAGGATGCCGTATTGGGCGATGACCTCTATATAATCGAAGATCCGCAGGAGAGAGCGGAGGCTGTGGTGGCTGCTTTCCAGCCAGTGTACAAGGTGAATGCTAGGATTCGCCCGAATCATGACCTGGAGAACAGAGCTCTGCTTCATCACTTATGGCTCCAGAACGATATAACCGAATGGCGATCTAAGAACCTTGGTTTTACCGGGTTTAATCATAAAGATTTGGCAAACGCCATAATCGCCGACCGAAATGGGCCAAGTCCCCTGTTAATTTCGAAGAATGATCTCCAGCTCATCTTCGATTCATTAAAGAAAAAGAAGTCAGCAGGAGTCGGTGGTATATCCAACGTTGTACTACATTGTTGTCAAGAGTGGCAATATTCAAAATGGTCTTCAGCAGGGAGCGGTTAACTCGCTGATTCTATTCAGCATTTACACCAGCGATCTGATAGGTAGTCTAACTCATGCAATTGCGTACGCCGACGATATAATTGGGTGCAGAACAGCTCATACAGTTGAAGTCATCATAAATCTCTTGCAGAGCGACTTCGACAAGATTCAGCGATATTGTGATGACTGGAAGTTGAAAATCAACTTTCAGAAATCAGAATCTATTTTGTTTAGGACTCTGTTGTCTAGCGCCTCAAATAATACGAGAAAGAACTGGCGCAAGCTGGTGATCGTAGGGCCACATGGACATCCATTGGCAAGTAAAAGAGTAGTAAAGTACCTGGGCATCTGGTTGGATCAGTACTTGTATTTCGACGGACATATAGGTGCTGCTCTGGCCAAGGCTAGGGGAGCCTTTGCCCTGACAAAACGATAGTTTTATAGCAGTCGTCTTGAAAGCAGGGTGAAGGTGATTTGCTACATGGCCCTCATCAGGCCGATGATTGCCTCTGGTTTCCCGGTGTGGTTCAACGTTGCCGCATCTCAAATGGAAAAGATTCGGGTGTTTAAGAGGCAGTTTCTTCGACGTTGCCTTGGATTACACAGAACACCAGAGTCGTAGTACAAACGATATTATCCCAACCAGGTTCTATACAACGGAGCCAGCATAAACAGAATAGATAATTTGTTTGTTTAAGCTGATTCGGGGGCACGTTGCAAGAGCGATGTCCTCAACTAACAGCTTAATTTTTGGGGCGTATTACCCCAATAACGAATATTTTGAGAATGCGCGGTTAAGTGGCTACATACCTCCCGAGGTATTCATCTATTTAGACAGTCGAGGGCTGATACAGGATGGAGGGGCGGTTCCGCTCATCTACCACGTCAGCCGGAAAACTGTGGATAGGCGACTCCTGTATGGTCAAGGTGGAGAAGAGCGCCTTCGGTTCAGTAGGACTGTGTCCGATCGGGACCGGAGGGATAAGGCGAAACAGGAGAACCAGTTCTGGTGGCTCTCTGAACAGCATCATAATATTTAAAGTCGATGAAGATGGTATGTCTTGGCCGACTTACATAGCTTTAGGGCAGTTGGGTATAGGGAACAGTCGGGGTGGCACCAAAAAAAAATTAAAAATATGTATGTATTCGGGGGCATATGTTCATGTATCTGCCTGTCTGTGAATGTATGTGCGTACGTATATGTATGTGCGTATGTACATGTATGGGTGGGTTGCATGTTGTTATGTGTCTGCATGCATATAAAAAATAAACAAAACAAAATTAAAAAACGGCAAAAAAAATGCTGCTGTGGCTGTTCTAGTTTTTAAGTAGTTTTGGGTATTATTAGGTATTTTAAGTAGTTTAAGTTATTTTTAGTTAGTATACGCTAGTTGTATCTAGTTTTAATTATTTTTAGTCTATTTTTAGGTTTAGTTTATAAGTAAAAAAGAAAAATATGTGAAGATACCGAGTTTTTTGGCAATAACTTTTCCTGGTTTAAAAAAAAATAAAATAATTAGATTTAATTAAAATAGTTTTTAGGTCGAAAGAAATTAGTTCTAAGAGTTATTGTTTAGTTTAGAGCGCACGTAAAGGGCCAGTAAATTAGTTGTAAGTTATTGATAATTAGGCTTGTTTTAAACATTTTTGTCTAGCTTTAAGATAGTTATAAGTTAATATTAAATAAAAATGAATTTACAAAAAAAAAACACTATTAAGAATCGGTAATAATATTAAAAATAATAGTAATATAGTATTAAGAAGTCTAGAATTAAACCCTCTCAAATATATAGAAAGGTTTACTTCTTTTGGCGGAAGAACATTCGATCTTCCTATTTTTATTTAGAATGTAAATAATATTTACCAACACTTCAAACATATAATGATCAGTCCCAAAAAATGTGTATTAATTTGCTAAATACTAAATTTATAGGTAGATTTAAGGAACGCATAGAAATTCTACCCATTTAACGACATGGACTGACATAAAAGCTATGCTAATAGAAAATTACGGAAGCTGTAAAAATAGAAAAATAATTTTAAAAAATAGCTAATTATACAAAGAAGAGAGGAATTCGTAGTATAGAGATAATGTTATAAAATTTTAAAACTATATTCAAATACCCTCTCTTCACTAAATCATAAATGTATCCAAAAACAATAATACGTCAGATATTCCTCGTAATAACGAGATGGCACTCAAAGTCTTTAAAGAAAGATTGCCAACACAGATAAGAACAATCCTCTACGCCTTAAAACCAAATAACATGGTGTTAGCACTTCATAAGTTGAATAACGCAGGAATTGTCATAAGACAAGAAAACGATATAAGTAGTAGTAAAGAAAACCATAAGTATAGTAAAACCCGGGTAAGCGCCGCACCTTAAAAACCCCACCTTAATAGGCACTTATGCGGGTTAGGTGGTTATGAAAAACCCGCTTAAGAGGTATTTATTTCTATATTTAGATAAAAAAAAAAAAAGATTTAATTCAAAAAAGCTTTTAACGGCCTTTAGTTCACAAAATTAGCTTTTCGTCACGATCTCACTTCGACTCATCAGTTGGCTAGTGATGGCCTTACCAATACGCACTTTTCGTTTAGTTCAGCTGATTTCATGGACTTTTCGACAAAAAAGCAATTTGAACTATATCCAACAAGATTAAAATTTGTATTCATTAAAATGGGAAGATTTTGTCCTGGGGCAGACATAATTAATTAGGAAGGTGTTCTGTATTATATTTAATCGGACTTGTTGAACTATTGATTCAAAATAGATTTGAATGGCATTTGGTCTACGAATCATTATTACTTTTTTATTTATGAATTTTAAGGCATAAAATAAAAGGAAGCGCAAAAAGAAAAAAAACTTCTGTATTTTATCAGCTGATTTCAAATGTGTAAGTAAAAGAAGGAATGTATTTATAAGATGAAATGATTATATGAAAAAGTATACAGAATTTTGGCTCTAGAAAAGGTACTTATGCGGGTTAGGCACTTAAGCGAGAAGCATTTATTCGGGTTTTACTGAACAATGATACCAGAGTAAATAAGGATGGGGAACAAAAACAATAATAATAATTTTAGAAACCCGTACAACCCCTTCAGAAATAATAATAAAACAGTCAAAGACCAAATATTAATAATTATAACAGAAACTATAGCCCTAGCAACTATAGACAACAACTCCAAAGTTGCGAGCCTATGGGTGTAGATCCTACATCTTCTCAAATAAATAAAACGAATTCCATAGGCTAATTATGTACATAAAAATATAACTCAGAAAATTTAGGAGCAAATGCAAATTTTCGGCATACAGCCTCGGAATAAGAACCGGATTGCCCTTCGTTAAATAAAATAAAATGCACGACTGGATCGCACGAACTTGCTCTTATGTTCCATCACATAGCTGATACACCAAAACATAGGTATTAAACAAAGACGTATAACAATATAATATCAACTATAAGATCAACTCTCTGTTAAGCTTCTCAAATCTGCGGTGCTGACGAATATAATCAAATTGAACAGTTCCAGAGAAACTTCTTTAAAAAACTCTTCAACTTACCTCGAAACACACCAAATTATTCTATCTACTTGGAAGCATGAATGCCTAAACTTTTAACAAGTACATTTAAATCACAGGCCGATTTTATTATTAAAACATTAACTTATGAGGACTCACGAATAACAAAAAAACAGCTTCTATACGAATTAAGGAATAAAGACTGGTGGACTGCTAAGTGGGAAAACATTAGTACAACTTGTGGCGAAACACTAGTTATTGACTTAAATAACCCTAACAACCTTAGAGAACAGCTGTACTGAATAATCCAAATCCAGACAAATGAAGACTATATACGTGAAGCACTTATCGTAAAAGCCCGCCAATCTAACAGTAGATTATTATACTCACAGATTAATTCTTGATAACAGAAACTACTTGCCGACTCACTTAGCTACCGAGAAATCTCATCTATTTTTAAAGCCAGATGTGAAATTTTAAATTTTTTTTTTGTTATTTTATTTATTTATTTAAGATAGAAAAGAAATTAACTTTATACTTCAAGATTTCAAATCTTATTATTAATTTAATTGAATTTGAAAATAAACGTAAAAAAGAAACGAATAAAATAAATAGGAAATAAATGGATTCAATGGTTGTGTAAATAATGTGAAAAAGCTCATCTCTGCAAATTATCGGGTGTGCTTGATCTCTGCAATTCGACCGGTAGTCTATTCCAGAGTCGAATTACTACAACGAAAAATTATCGCTCTGCAATGGCGTGTGTGAACCTAGGCAATATAAGACGTAAACCTCTAGTAGATTGGGCAAATCGCATGTAATTTAGATAAATAGGACATTTATTATATTATATGGAATGCAGTTTCAGCAAAATACTTATCTGTAGGTAGTCATCAAGACAAATCCCAAAAATTGTTGCATCTGGTGGTGTATGTTGCAGACGTGCACCCTTCTTGGAAGGACGTATGCTGATGTGTCTTGGTATATTATAAATGAACCGTACACAGTCATTGAAAGCTACATTTAATCTACGTTTACATTCGTAATTTAATGCTGGATATATAGAACAATTATATAAGAAAAATGGAATGATAAGGCTTTTAACTAAACGCAACTTCATGTTTGGGAGGAGGAGGCTGGCAGATGACAGCAAGCTTCGCAATACGGAAGAGATTCTTGCAATTGAATTTGAAGTAGCATCACATCACATCAGTTTAGTTTATTGTTTAAATTATATCCAAAATATTTCAGTTTTTCAACCTAACGAATTTTTTCTTTTTAAGAATAACATTCTTCAGATCTAATTTCTCTCTTAAACATTGTATCGCTAAAGTCTTAGAGGGGTTAAGTTTTAGATTATTTTGACTAGACCAATTGAGAGATCTTCATTGATTCTTGTTACAAGGTCTTCTATCAGCCCAGCTGGGCGACTCAGGTAGATAAGGACATCAATAGTACATGACACTAAGTTACAAGGAAGATCATTAATGAAAAGTATAAACAAAAGCGGACAAAATACAGAGCCTTGTGGAATTCCTAAGTTCACAGTTATCTGTCTTGAAAAACCACTTTCAGTTTTAACAGTTTGAACTCTGTCTTCAAGACATGTCTGTATTAAATGAACAGCCGTCCTAGAAAAGTAAAGGTGTTACTTAATTTTGACATTTGAATCAAATGATCGATACAGTCAAATGCCTTTGAAAAGTCCAACAACAATAATAAACCAATATTGTTCAAATCGTTAGACGAATTGGAAAAAAGGAGAAAGGACACGACCACTGTTAGTTGGCTTAACAACCCAAATAAAAAAAGACGCTGTCATGAGAAATAAGTTTAAGCTAAAGCACTTCAGAGACGCAATAATATATATAAAAGACGATATGCTGAAGAAAGACATAAACAAAACTATCAAAGAAAAAGACTTAACAGCGACTTCAAAATCTATCAATAAAGAATCTCACAATAACAAACACTCGGAAGCAGAATTTAAGACGAACATTCAGAAAAGAACCCTTGAAAATGACTCTCAAATTAACAAAACATAAACAAAATAAGACCAGTTAACTCAAAATAAAACCAAACCACAAGTATTTACCAATTTTTCAAGGCAAAACCAGAAGAAAATATAAACGAATGTAATCAAAACGAACAATAGCAACAAAATGAAAATAATATAACACAAAAAAGGAAAGACAAATCGAACCATTTAAATAATATGACACCTTCCTGAAGCCGGTTAGCCACCGTGAGGAATGTAGGCTCAATCCCCCCAATAAACTTGACGAAATCAAAGGTATCAAATAACATAAGGAAAAATAAGGATACTTACCTTAATATATGCACACTCAATGCAAGAACTCTATTGATGGAAGAACGACAACATGAACTAAATATGGCTATATCTGACCTAAATTGGGACATAATCGGATTATTAGAAACGAGACTATTTGGAGAAAAAATCTTAGAATCTGACAACGAAATATTCTGCTATATAAGAGAATCCAAGGGCCTATATGGCGTTGGTTTTCTCTTACAAAAACACTTAAAAAAGGACATATTAAATATTCGTCTTTTCAACGAGAGAACCTGTTCCATTACAATAAGAATCCAAAACAAGAAAGTAACAATTATTCAAATATACGCACCAACAATAAAAGCTACAAACGAGGAGATTGAAACTTTTTACAACAAACTGAACTATGCATATCAAGAGACAAAAAGTGAAATAATGTACATCATAGGTGATTTTAACGCTAAGATGGGAACACAACAATATGGAGAGGAAAAAGTGTTTGGAAATTTTGGTTATGGAGAACGAAACAAAAGAGGACAGCGACTTTTAGAATGGTTCCAAGAAATTAACATGACCTTCGGAAGCTCGTTTAAAAAAAAGGAGAAAAACAAATGGACGTGGCTATCACCGGATGGAATGACAAAAACAAATATGACTTAATATTAGCGAATAAAATAACCACAACAATGGACGTTTCAGTTATAAAAAACTTAAAATTTGACAGCGATCATAGAATGATAAGGGCAAACATAAAAATTGACCATAAGACCCTACTAAGAAACAAAAGAAAACTGATTATACCAAAAACAATCTGCGCCGTAAATGTACAATGCTACAACGAATTACTCTCGCAAAACCTAAGAGATTATATTGACCTGGCCGACTTTAATAACAACATCCAATCAATCTATAACACTCTTAAACAAACCATAAAGACTACAGCCAAAGAGACAATAATGAAACAAAAATCCTGCAAAATCTACAAAATCACAACTGAAACAAAACGTCTTATTGACTTAAGAGAAACCCTTAGAAGCAAATCAATCCTGACAGAAGAAGAAAAACTGCATCTTTTAAATCTAAGAAAAACAATCAAGATGAAAACAAAAAATGACATCCTAAATTATAATGAAACAACAATTCAACAAATACTTGAGAATACAAAATCGATAAAGAAGACAAAAATATTTCTGAATAATAGAAAAGAATGGATTATTTCAATGAAACAAAACAAAAAAACAACCACAAAAAGAAAAGACATTAACGAAGTAGCAACAAGTTTCTTTGAGTCCTTATTTAACTCAAACAACGAAAGAGACAATTATATCAGCTCGAGTTTGACTTTGAACTACCATAATGGAACCACACCGACGAATTAATATAAATTTATGGAACCAGACATAGCAGCATCTATTGACAGTTTGAAGAATGAGAAAAGCGCAGGGAACGACGGAATTGAAGCGGAAATGCTTAAATATTGAAAAGCAATCCTGACACCAATACTAACAAAAATGTTCAACGTAATTTTAAAAACACAACAAATACCAGAACAATGGCAAAAGAGCACCATAATACTAATACATAAAAAAGGAGATAAAGATGACAACAATAACTATAGACCCATAAGCCTGATATCAACAATATATAAACTATTTTCAAAGACATTATACAAATTAACGAAAAAATCATTAAAAGACAACCAACCTCGCGAGCAAGCTGGATTTAGGGAAGGTTTCTCAACATCGGACCATCTACAGACAATCAGTCAGCTCATTGAAAAGTACAATGAATATAGAAAACCACTTTACCTTCTTTTAATTGACTTTACTAAAGCCTTTGACACAGTGGATAACAATAACATCTGGACAGCACTAAGAAAACAAACCATTCATGAGACTTTTATAAGGACGATGCAAAACATTTACAACAACAATACAGTTAAAGTTAAAACAGATAAAATCGGAAGGGAATTTCAGATCAAAAGAAGAGTTCGCCAAGGAGATCCCCTATCCCCACAACTATTCTCAGCAGTGCTAGAAGATATTTTTGGACAACTTAACTGGAATAACAAATATGGACTTAATATCTGGGGACAAAAAATAAAAAATCTAAGATTTGCAGATGACGTGGTTGTTCTATCGGATTGACCGAAGGTCCTGCTATCATTGATAACCGAACTTGATTCCACCAGCAAACAATACGGACTATGTTTAAACTTGACGAAAACAAAGATTATGAAAAACAATGTGAAAGCGGACATAATTCTCAATGACAAAAAATTAGAATATTTTGAAGACTATATATATCTGGGTCAACTGAAATCTTTTATAAGCCAGGACGAAAAAGAAATAAACCGACGAATAGCTAATACTGGGAAACAGTACTGGAGTGTCAAAGAGATATTAGACTCAAAGATAAGTGACGACATGAAAAAATACATCTTGGACTCTACAATTCTACCTATAATGACATATGGACTTGAAACATTAGGAATAACATCAATGTTACAAGACAAGCTGCGTATTTGCCAAACGAAAATTGCTGAATATAAGACACATAAAAAGAATAAGAAACGAAGAAATAAGAAAAAGAACAAGAATAGTAGACGTGATATAAAGGACAAAATTACTAAAATGGAGCTGGGCTGGACATATATCGAGAATACATGAACAAAGATGGACAAATCGAGTGACCAAATGGTTACCAATCAACGAAAGAAGACCGAGTGGACGACCAAAAAACGATGAGCAGATGACCTAAGTCAATTTAGTCATATAAATAGCAGAGAGTTACTTTTTGATTTCACCTTAAGTACTAATCTTATCGTATGTAATATTTGCAATGAACCAACTTTTATTACTAAAAACAGACGAGAAGTACTAGACATTACTCTTGTCTTTGATTTTATCTACTCTTTAATTAGCAATTTGAACTTATCTCCCCAACACCCATTTTCAGGCCATAGGTACATCCAATTTAAAATAAATGATGATCGTACAAGTCAAGAAGTGTTCAGAAACCATAAAAAACTGATTGGCTAAAATACAGACACATTAAATACTCCTTTAGAGAATAACTTCTTAAAATCTCCAAGTGACACCCTGGATCTAGACAAGAAAGTCAATGATTTGACATGAGCCTTAAACAATGCAATTGCTGTCTCTTGTCCTCTTATCAAGCCGAGAGACAAAAGAAAGCCGCGTTGATGGACCCCAGAAATAGGACAACTTACGAAAAACAGTAGAACACTGTTCAATAAAGCTAAAAGCTCAAGAAAAGAAATAGACTGGGAATCCTATAAGGGGTCCCTCCAATTATGTAAAAAAGAACTAAGGAAAGCAAAAATACTGTCTTGGAGGCTCTTCTGTGGTAATATAGAAGAAGTCTCCGAGGCATCAAGGCTAAGGAAAGTTCTTTGAACAAATCCAGTTACACCGAGCTTTCTGAAAAAACCGCACGATCTACTACTAGACACTTTTAGTTCCTTAAAGTTTGCACTCAACGCGTCAAATATTCATAGAATACCAGAAGGTCTGATCAACCGGGACAAAATACTTTGGGCATTGAACAGCTTTTAACCTTACAAGTCAGCGGGACCAGATGGCATAATACCTGCGGAACTTCATGAATCTTCCGATATTATTCTACCGATGCTAGAGAAAATAATGAGAGGCTTTAGTGAACTGGTCCATATTCCCCAGTCTTGGAGAGAAGTTAAGTTAGTGTTCATTCATTTGGCAAGACTTCCCAAATAAATCCCAAAGATCTAAGGCCTTCTAAAAACTTTAAAACGATTGACTGATATCCATATTCGCAACAACATTGACACTAGACTTTTGTCTACGTCTCAACATGCGTACTGTAAAGGGAGATCGGTGGAAACTGCAGTACACTCACTTGTTAGCATTATCGAATACTCACTCCATCACAAGGAATAAACATTGGTAGCTTTCTTCGATATAGAAGGCGCTTCACAAATGCACTCTCAGGTCTGAAGGTAGATGCCTCACTTGGCGAGTTGATCAACCAAATGCTGATAAGAGGGTGATCAACTCAAAACCGGTTGTTACATCTTCAAGAAGATCTGTTAGTAGAGGCACTCCACAAGGTGGTTTTCTATCCCCTGTTTCGAACTTAGTGGTAAATGAACTGTTAAAAAATCTGGAAGAGGAGGGATTTAGAGTGATTGCTTATGCGGATGACTTTTTATTATGGTTTCAGGAAAACATCCTAAAACGCTCTGTGAACTCCTTCAATTTGCACTTAATACGCTCACCAACTGGGCAAGTAGTTGTGGGTTAGGTGTAAGCCCCCATAAAACTGAGGTTGCCCTCTTTACAAGGAAATACAAAATTCCGCACGTTGATCTTCGATTTATAAATGGTATAAGTCTTAAATTCTCGGACGAAGCAAAATACTTGGGTCTTGTTTTGGATAAGAAATTAAGCTGGAAATCCAATATACAAGAAAGAGTTAAGAAAGCCACTGTTGCACTTTTCTCTTGCAAGAAGGCCATTGTCAACAAATGTGGTCTAGAGCCCCGCGGAGTCCACTGGCTATACACCGGGGTTATTAGACCGATTCTTACTTTCAAAGTGGTTGTTTGGTGGACTGCTCTAGACAAAGCGACAAATAATAATAAACTGAGTAGAGTTCAACGCACGATGGTTTAGGGGGTGGTGTTTACTCTAACAGACTAAATCTTAGTCTCTGCTTCCGTCTTCCTAACCATTGTAGCGTGTTCTAGCCGGCATTAATGGCAATTAAGGAGGCTCTATCCTGGCTTAAAGAAAACGTTATATCTGCAAAGGATATCATCATTTTCTCCGACAGCCAGGCAGCGCTGTGATCTCTAGATTTAATCTCCACTTACTCCAAAACATCCTCGACTGTCGATCATCTCTCAAAGAGATGGCGGAACAGTTCAACATCCACCTATGCTGGGTGCCAGGGCACAAAGATGTTCCGGGGAACTGCAGGGCCGACGAACTCGCCAAACAAGGAACAACATTACCCATTTCAATTGACTACAGTAACCTAGGTATTCCAATCGCTACATGTAAATGTATGCTAAGGCTAAATGCTATGGAGAGGACAAATCTTAGGTGGGCTAGTGGTAAAACATGTCTAGCGACAATAAAGATTTCGCCAAAGCTGGATCTTAAACGCTCAAAGGCTTTGACCTCTCTATGCAGACGGCACATTAGCTGCACTATAGGTGTCATCACAGGACACTGCTTTATAGGTAGACATGGTGCAAGGCTCGGCGTGCTCGCAAACGACTTTTGCAGAAGCTGTTTAGATGAGGAGGAGGAGGAAACTATTCTTCAGCTCCTCTGTGCATGCCCTGCACAGTCTAGCAGACGGAGACTTTTTCTAGGAAACTTCTTCTTCAGTGACACTAATGAACTAGCACGCTAAGACATTAATTCTCTCCTCCGCTTCATAAGAAACTCAAAATGGTTTGAAGTTCGATTTTTGGAGCAAAAAAAACCCAACTCATGTGTATCACAATGGTCCTTTATTTTGGACTAACAGCCACTATAACCGAACCTAACCTAAGGTACCTGCTTTTGTCAATTGCTCAAACCTATGTAACCTTCACATTGCTTAGAGCAACCAACGGCAAAAGGTGGGACGAAGAAATTATAGGGAAGGTTTAAGGACTAAAAGTTAGGATGCCAATTTGAAAATTAAGCAAAGATAAGAATAAGTTTTGTTGCGCGAAATTTAACCGTAGTTAGCCCACATTCTATGAGACGATGTTGCTGCAGTTTTCACCGTACGGACTGGTTGCTGGAAACGGCGTAGAAGTGGTTCGTCTGGAGGATATTCGCGAACAAAATTATTTTCTCCACTTCCTCGCACAGGTTATCTAGAAACTGAAGCGGGTGCGTAGTACGGCGACGGTGCCTTCCGTATTTAGCCCTGGGCGCAGCATTTATTGTACTAGTTCTGTCCTCCTGAGCAAGTATAGTGCTCCTTGGCTGTTGGAGATATCGTAGCTTGCCTCTGTGTCCGATATTCTGTTAGGATCTTCGGGTTTTGATATCTTTTTATGTCGGTTCATTCGATTTGGATGTATAACGTGAGCTTTTCGGGTTGCATCGTTATATAGTTTTGTTTGTTCTGGTACAGTTAAGAATTTAGAATTATTTTTGTTGGTTGGACCTTTAAAGCTCCCTGCTCGGGTCAATTTGTAATGTACTTTGTTTTCAAAGGCCGAGGTTTCGCTCGCCTGATTCCAAGGTTCTACTAAAGTAAGTAATAAGCTTTAGTTTCAAGGTTTTTCTTTATTAAACATTCCAATTCTTACTTATATACACAACAAAATATAATTCATTTACAATATACAGGAGAAATTTATTTAAGGTATTGGTAGATTTTTTTAGATTAGATAGATTTTCTTAGATTAGATAGATTTTTTTTATTAGACTATTATAAATACATTTTTAAATCATGGTTTTACATATATATGTAATACAAAATACAAAAAATCATTATGACATGGCATTTGCCGTCTGCCAGATTGACAATAAACATAAATTATACAAGTATTGTAATAAGCTTTTATAATTATTGAGTATGGATTTAAAAAAGAAATTATTTTCACAATTTTTAAGTTTGAATTCATTTAAGTAGAATATTTTGTAATAAATCAGAAATCTTCGTTCATAATTCTGGATCTATATTTTAGCGCGATTTTGCAATATTTGTACAAATTGCCGACATTCATCTCATTTAGAATGTCAACAACTTGCTCATCCGATAAGCAGTCACTACCAAAAAAGCTCCTTCTTGTTTCCCTAAGAGTAGGGCATTTTGCAACGAAATGAAGAACGTCCTCTCTTTCTCTAAGATTGCACACACTGCACTCCAATGGTAGTTCGGGTCTGTGCGGTATGAAATTCAGGCTTATAAGTTCGCTTCGGAGTCTAACCATTGTTGAAATCTCGTTCACACTATTTGCATCACTGAAGTAATTTCTTTCTGCAAGATTGTGGTTCAGCCTTCTATAAACAGTTCTGAATAAGGACTCTGAAGCTTCAGATATATAATCTTCTCTACATTTATCATCTACTTTCGCAATCACGTCATATAATATATCCTTACAACTTGATATGTTTCCAACGTTTAAATTGAACACCAGGTTACATCCTTCGGCTAGGCTATTCCACTGCCTGTACCAGCTATTTTGATTTTGTACTGCCTTAAGAGCTACTTTCTTGCCCAGTCGAGATTCATTCATCTTAAAGACTTTCAGTAAATAGTCTGCTTGCAATTTAAGGGTTTTGACCAATAGAGGTGAAAGTCCTGTCTCTAGCATAATGACGTAGTTTGGTGTGTTACTTGGCAGACGAAATACTCTTTTCACGTAGTGAGTTAGTAGTTTCTCCACTGTGAGATACTTTTTACATCCCCAAACTTGGGTGCCATATAATAGGATACTCTCCGCTGCAGCTTCAAATACTTTAAATTTGCTGCTATGTGCTATGTTGAAGTTCATAAAAACTCTTTTCTAAGCTATATTTATGGCTGTTTTTGCTTTTTGTAGTTTTTCTACTAGATACTTTTCCAGGCTTAAGTTGCTGGAAAAGATGACTCCTAGGTATTTGTACTCGTTGACACATTCGATGACTTCTCCGTTATACACCCACTTTTCGTTCGATGCATTTCGTCCACCTCCTCTTTTAAAAATCATCACCTTAGATTTTTGAATGTTCACAACTAAATTCCATAAACGACAGTAATTGTAAATCCTGTTAATCATAAGTTGAAGTGTTTCTGGGGAGTATGCAAACAAGACTATATCATCTGCGAACATCAATGCTTTAATACGCTCTCCCGCAAAGTCAACTCCTCCAGGAAGGAAATCAATTAAATCATTTATGAAGAGCGAGAAGAGGGTAGGACTCAGTGTACAGCCTTGCCTCACTCCTGATGAAGTTGCAAACCAATCCGAAAGATTCGTTCCGTTCCAAACTGCAGCCCGTGTTCCTCTGTACTAATCTTCAAGTATTAAACCGAACTTCAACGACAATCCCAAATTGTACAGTTTGTAAAACAAAGCCCCTCGGTTGATGGTGTCAAAAGCTGCTCTGAAGTCAATGAAAAATACATACAATTTTTTACCCTGCATGCAGAAGCTTTCGGCCAGGCTTCTCAGGACAAAGATATTATCGATTGTAGAGTAACCGGATCTAAAACCGGCTTGACACTCGTTCAACACCTTTTGCGTTGTAATCCACCTTGTAAGTCGCTTCTGTAACATTGTTGTGAAGATCTTATATGTTGAATTTAAAAAGAAGATTGCTCGATAGTTCGCTGCATCCAACAAGGATCCCTTTTTGTGAATCGGGAATATTATAGCATTCCTAAATTCATCTACCGGAAGATTCCCCTCAAAAACTCTATTAAATAATGTTACCAGATGTTCTTTCAGTGTGACGCTGACGTATTTGTAGAACTCTACTGGAATACCATTTGAACCCGCCGCTTTCCCATCTTTAAGAGTCCATAAAGTTTGTTCAAGTTCTTGTAAACTAAATTCTGGGTCTAAAATTTCGTTCTCAAATCGAGGAACTGCATAATTCCAGTTTGCTGATGCTGTTTCCGGATTTAGTAGATCTTTGAAGTGAATGAAAAGTGAATTTTCACACAGTTTTTTGTGCATTACTGGTTGTTTTCCATTTAACTCCCAAGCCAGTTTCCAAAAGTCACTAGCGGTATTGGTACCTTTTTGTTCTTTCTTTAGGCTGAAAAAAAACGCTGCCAATACTGATCCAGGTATTTGTTTCTGTTACACGGCTTTAAAGCTGAGTAGATTCATTCCTTATGGGCAAAGTCTGACTTGCTCGCTGTATGCCGCTATGGCTTTCACGTCCTGGGCCGGCCATCCACGCTTTGCCGCGGCTATCAAAGTCTTGCGATGACTATCAACGGTTTGTACCGGCTATAAACGTCTTCCACCGGCTATCAACATCTTGCGACAGATATCTACGATTTGCACCTGCCATCAACGTCCTGCGACGTCTATCAACGCATTCCGACGGCTATAAATATCTTGCGATGGCTATCAACGTTTTGCTACAGCTATCAACGTCTGGCGACAGCTATCTATGTTTTGCATCGGGTATCAACGTCTTGCGACGGCTATCAACGGTTTGCACTGGCTATCTACGTCTTGCGATGGCTGTCACGTCTTGTGACGGCTATCGACGGTTTGTATCAGCTATCAACGTCTTGCGACGACTATCAACGTCTATCGACGGAAATCTACGGTTTGCACCGGCTATCAACGTCCTGCGACGGCTATCAACTTCACAGATGTAACAACAATGATCAATTTGCAAAATATATCTTAAAAGTGAAAAAAGAGACTGTTGCTTTCTTTAAACGACACAAAAGCATTATAATCGTCACGGCTGATAAAGGTAATGTCACTGTAGCTATGAATAAAAGCGAGTACGAAGATAAAATATTAGACCTGTTGTCGAACCGTTTCGTCTACTAATACGAATACGAACTGATCCAATTTCATCTCTCCAAAATAACAATAATGAATTTGTAAGATACCTGCACACAAACAAATTGATCACTGATAAAAAAAAGTTAAACATGACCAATTACACCGTACAGATCCCTCCCATCTATGGACTGCCGAAAATCCACAAACCGAATTGCCACTGAGACCCATCGTGTCGTCTATGAAATTCCCATGTAATGAATTGTCACAATACATAGGCAGAATTCTACAAGGTGTTGCTCGCAACTTAAAGTACACTGTAAAAAATTCGTTCGAGTTTATTTAAAAAAACAAAAAAATTAGTATTAAGTGAACATGAAGTCTTAGTTTCTTTCCAAGCGATGTCACTTTTCACTAATATTCCGACGCAGGTGGCGATAAACATTATACAAAGTGGAATATTTACGAGATGTCGTCTCGTTTTTTCGACGTCCCTCGTTTTCCCTGTCATGTCGTTTTTTAAATTGCATTCCATAACTTCTTCGACGCGACTATTTTGTAGTAGATTTTTAAACGATGAAAAAGTAACAAACCTATGTCAAAATCAAAGGAAACCTTAAAGTCTACATACACAATTATTGATCGAAGGTCCACCTAAGGAAAAGTTTTGTTTTTTAATTATTAGTAGATAAATCAATAATTAAAATGATAAGTGTTGAAATGTATTATAACTCAAGTAGCTATAGTGAGGAGGGTGAAGAAGGAGGAATGCGGGATTTTCAAACCGCACAATTACTAATAAAAAGGAAGCAGATAAGACAAAAGTCAAATCCATTTGACTTGCCAGAAACAAATTGAGTTCATATTTTAAATTAAATTGTAGCTATTAAATGAAATGTTTGTACCCTTTAACAGATTCAAAAAGTACTTTAGATTATCCAAGGAAGCATTTAAATATTTATTGAATGAAATAAGTGACAAAACAAGGATTCGGCAACGTTCATCATCGGTTCCTACAATATTGAGGCTCGCAGTCACCTTAAGAATATTGGCAGAGGGAAGTTATCAACATGGCGCTGGAAATGATTTCAATTTGGGCTTAGCCCAACCAACAGTCAGCAAGTTTTTTAAAGAAATGATTGATATAATTGAAGTTCATATTTGCCCTAAATGGATTCAATTTCAAATGACTGAAGCGGAAAAATCTGAAGCAAAACTTTGGTTCTTTAACAAGACTGGATTTCCTGGCGTCATTGGATGTGTAGATGGCACACATATACGAATTTTCACGCCCAAAAAAGAAGAACAACATTTTTACTACAACAGAAAAGGTTTCTATAGCCTAAATGCGATGCTAGTGAGTATTTTTGCATTTTATCCGAAAAGATATTTTTTTCAATTCAATTTCAAGGTTTGTGATCATAAAATGCGTTACATTGATGCAAGGCATCCAGGAGCGAGTCATGATGCACTTGTATGGAATTCAAGTGAAATAAAGGAAAGGCTGGAAGATAATTTTAATAACGGTGAAAGAAATACATGGCTATTAGGTAGTTAAAATACTTTAATGTTGAATTTTAATTATATTCACTTTTTTAAAAACAGGTGATGCAGGATACCCACTCGAGCCTTATTTAATAACTCCTTTTAGGGCCACACAGGAAGGAAGTCCTGAAAGTAATTTCAATACAAAGCACTCATCGTCCAGAAATGTAGTTGAAAGAACAATTGGCGTTTTGAAGAATCGTTTTCGTTGCCTACTCAGCGCACGACAGCTGCATTACAGTCCTCAAAAAGGAACCCAAATCGTGAACGTGTGTTCAGCTTTGCACAATATTTCAATCAACTACGGATACGGAACTGATATTCTTCCAGATGAAATGAAACTATCTGACGATGTCGAAGTTGAAAACAGTATTCAAGATACTAATAATAATAACTCGGCGGGAGCTAGAATTAGAAACCAAATAATGAACGCCATCATAAATTCAATATTTTTTTTTATTAATGAGAAAAGAAATCATTTTATAACTTATGTACATAGTTAACAAAAAATAAAAATAAAAAAAAAATAAAGGAATTATATTATTTGTGATTAACAGGTATTTCAATGGTTTGTTAAGGCACGGAGATGATTATAAAACTAGTATTTTGTTACTTGTTGCTATGTGTCTTGAGTGCAAGCTTCTTTTCTTGGATTTCTATTTGTTTCCTTTTTATTTCCAGATCCATCATCTTTATTTTATTTGTTTCTCGTCTTTGTTCTTCTTTTCGCTCCATCTCTTCCTTATAAATTTTAAATGTTTCCTCTTGAATTTTCAGACGTTTTATGTCTCTCCTAGCATTATCCTCCTTTAATTTATATGACTTTCTTATATACCTCTCCACTTCTTTAATATGTCCTTCTATGTTTTTTATATTTTCGTTTATGCCGTTTAAGGTTGTTTCCTGGAGTTCGCATTGTTTCTCCAAAAGCTTAGCTCTTCCTTGCTTAAAAGCGGAAGCGTGCCGTCGTTTTTTTAATGCTGGCTCTTCAGTTTCATGTATTTGTGTCTGATGTTGTTCCACTGGAACTTCATCCTCAAATTCGGCGAAACTAATTATGTCTGCATCTGCCTGAATTTGTGTTGATGCAGGCTCGGATGCAGTTGGCAAGGGGTTTTGAAGCAAATTGGGCTAGGATACACCAATTGCATTTCCACTTGGGTTCAACCACTTTTTATAGTTGAGCAAATCTGATACAGCCTCCTCAAGTGGAGATAAAATTTGCAACTGGTTCGGACCCAGTTGCTTTAATTTCATTTGAATTGTGGAGTATTTTTTTTTTTAATTTGAAGTCGGCCCAAACCTTTTGCCAACCATCTCCATCTCTAACTGGAGGACCCTTGCTGTTCAGCTGCTCAGCTATGTTATTCCACTCCATTTTAAAATTTTTTTTTCTATCCATTTCAAAAACCCCCTAGCCAACTGCTCGTTCCCCTGCATCAGCTCTACGAGCGTCTGGAACTGGTTTTGATTTGTTAATTTCAACTGCAAATGTAAACAAATATGTTCTTGTTATATTTATCGTAAAAGAAAATAATAATTTATTCCAATAAATTTATATTTAACAAGAATACTTACAGTTTTGCGACCATCCATTTCTCCGTCGTGAGCAAATTTTTGAACGAGATATACCGTCGTTTTTTTTCATAGTTTTAGTTTTCTTACGACTTACAGAATGTAGAATGAAACCGTTCAACTACATTTGACGTTTACACACGACACAAAAAAACGACTGACAACCATTGAAAACGACATATGGAATGCAGATTGAGTTGTGTCGTATATTTTGCTGTCGTTTACGACTTCGGTAATTGGGGTGATTATGAGTGAACACACAAGCCTTAAGTGGCTCATTCACATAACTCTCGCGTCGACACCGGTTTCATGACACAAGATATCCATTCAGCCACGCACGCAACACAAATCCGCACACGTAAGTTCTTTATTTACGATAAAAGGCAAATCCCTATAGAGCTCAATAAATGATATCCAAAACTCACAGCTTAATAATTTAATTTTATTTTTATAAGAGCTAAAAAAATCAGACCATAAAGATAAACTAAGTGTGTTTGGTAAGGAGTTGAATATTTGTAGTGTGTAAAAGAAGAACTGGCGTCTCGTATTCATGTTAGTCAATCTGGGCAAGATAAATGTTAACGTTCTCGAAGAATTGGCGAATCTAAGTATGTCACAAAGGTACATGGGATAGTTATGTTTTATTAGTTTTTCTCCACACACTCAGAATTGGTCGAATAGAGCTTATAACAAGCCCGTCTTGCCACCAATGGTTTGCCAACATAGAAAACTATGTTATCCCAGAGGCTCATCATTTGGTGCAGTGTTAGTTGTTAGTAGGCTAACTCTTTTACAAATAACACTTACACAAGTACAAAATGAAAATATAAACAAATAATATTACGTCAATACAAAACACAAACATAATATCAAACACACAACATTTAGGAACGCGGAACACTGGTTTTGAGTACATTTTTTAATTTAATTTTACTGATATTGAAATCAAAAATGATTGAATTCTAATTTAAATGTTTACGCATACGTGTCAGGGGCTTATGCATCCCATAGTGTGTCCTATGTGTTGGGATCAAGTCGAGGCCACGGAGATTATAACCTCCTCCCCGATAATTAAAAAAAAACTGAACATAGTTTGTCTGGGGCATCTTTGACGCCAGTTATTATTTGTGTTTGCATTTGAAGAGTAGATAAACGTTAGTAGTAGCGATTAGAGGGCTCTGGATCACTAGATATTTCTCTACTTTTCTTTTACCAGGCTTCCATTTATACTTTTTATATATTCATTTTTCTGTTGTCTTATCAGGCTTACATTTATACTTTTATTTACTTATTTATCTGTTTTTTTTGTATCTACTATGTTTTTATTCTTTCATACGTTCTTATTTATTTCTATTATTTTATATCCTTTATTTGTTTTATAATTTTTTTCTATTTTCGTCAGGCTTACATACTTAAGTTTTATAAATTTCGTTTTATGTTTTTCTTTTATCAGGCATACATTTATACATTTTTATTAAATTTGAAGTTTTTATTTTATCAAGTTTTCATTTGTTTCTCTGCTTTTCTTTTATCAGCCTTACAATTATACTTTTTGCTTACTTATTTCTCTTTTTACTTTTATCAAGTTATGTTTATACTTCTTTGAAATATTAATTTTTCAGGCTTACATTTCTACTTCTATTTACTTATTTATCTTTTTTTTTTATTTACTATGTTTTTATTCTTTCATCAGGTTGACATACATACGTTCTTATTTATTTCTATGATCTTACATCCTTTATTTGTTTTATATATTTTCTCTATTTTCGTCAGGCTTAACTACTTGAGATTATATATTTCGTTTTCTGTTTTTCTTCTATCAGGCATACATTTATAAATTTTTATTTACTTCTACGTTTATATTTTATCAAGTTTTCATTTATTCTTTTTTTTATTTATTTCTCTACTTTTCTTTTATCAGGCTTACATTTATACTTTTTATCTATTTATTTCTCTATTTTACTTTTATCAAGTTATGTTTATACTTCTTTTAAATATTTATTTATCAGGCTTACAGTTATACTTTTATTTACTTATTTATCTATTTTTGTTATCTATTATGTTTTTATTCTTTTATCAGGTTTACATCCATACGCTCTTATTTATTTATATGATTTTACATCCTTTATTTGTTTTATATATTTTTTGTATTTTCGTCAGGCTTACATACTTAAGTTTTATATATTTCGTTTTCTGTATTTCTTCTATGAGGCAGACATTTATATATTTTTATTTATTTCTATGTTTTTATTTTATCAAGTTTTCATTTCTTTTTATTATGTCCCTGCTTTTCTTTTATCAGGCTTACATTTATACTTTTTATCTACTTATTTCTCTATTTTATTTTATTAAGTTATGTTTATACTTCTTTTAAATATTTATTTTTTTCTATTATTATCTTATTTACATCCATTCTTTTTTTTTATTTATTTTTCTGCCTTTATCAAGTTTACACCCATACATTTTAATTAATTTTTTATTCTTTCATCCATAAGTTTTTATTTATTTCTCAGTTTTTATTTTATCCGGGTTACATTCTTAATATTTCATATACATACTTTAATTTTTTTTATCAAGTTTACATTCATTAGTTTTATATATGTATTTTTCTGTTTTTCTTATATCACACTTACATTTATACTTTTGATCTACTTATTTTTTTCTGTTTTTCTTTTAACAAGTTATGCTTATACTTTTTATATATTTATATTCCTGTTTTTATGAAGTAGTCATCAATCCTTTTTTATTTATTTGTCTGTGCTTTGTTTGTCTTGTTTAAGCCCCATTTTCAAGCAGAGTATTTATATTTATTATTATCACATGATTATAAGCCAAATCAATTTAAACTTAATTTGGTGATATTATTTCAAAAACATTTCTTATACTTTTTTATATGTTTTAATTTGATCAGCTTACATTTATACTTAAAAAATATTTCTTAGAGAATTATTTTAACGTCTTGATCAAACCATAATGATTTCGCTTACAGCTTACCTTTTAAGTATTATTGGTAAATGTTTAAGGTCAACCGGTGGTATGATTATGAAGTGGTATTTGCGAGTAGTTCTATAGTCGTTTTAATTTCAAACGATTCCAGTTTTCACTATTTATCATTCTGATGTCTACACACAATCACAAAAATAGGTAGGTAGGTACTTGGGACTTGGATTTATTCCATTTCAGCAACGGATACGCTATAATAATTTCTTCTAACCTCACTATGCATTTGATAAAGGATACTAAAGTTGGTTTCTTTCTTATTTGTCTTTATGAGGATATACATTAGAAATTAGGTGTAATTTTAAGTCGTTAAATCACAATGATCAAACGTTGTAGGATTAATAGATATTTTTTTCCAATTTGTCGTGCAAATAAAATGATGTATCGACGTTTTTTTATTTGTGTTGATGTCTTTACGTTCTATAGATATCCCAGTTTCGAAAGGTAATATTCATAAAAGTGTAAATATAATATAAATTCATATGGACGGTCATGTATGAAACATTTTATAATTTTTGCTAATGTCTCCTCTTTTCGTAGTTAGACAGTTGAAAAAACAAATATTAAATCAGGATAATGTGAAAGAAATTTTAATTCTAGAGGGTTTTGAGAGTGAGTATTTTTTAATTTATTTTATAAAATAGCATGTAGGGGAATTAATGTGTATTTTGATTTTGATTGTTTAATTGTTTGTAGATTCCTATAGAAGAAGCGATAAGTACTATCTAATTTTTTGTTCGCACTATAAAAGATGTGTATAAATATTATGTAATATTTGTAAGTATATTAGGGATATATAGCTTTTTTCATGATTTTGAATGTTTTATGTCCATGATGGTCAGTGAAGTTATTATTTGAAAATAAAAATCGACAAACGTTTTGGTACATAGATTAAATTGCTGATTAATTAGTTTGAATTTAATTTTTTTAGAGGAGGATTAGATATAAGAAATTAAAGCATTTTTAACTTTTTTGTTAACAGTTATATATGCGCTGAGTTACAATGATTTATGTTTAAAAATTCCGTTTAGGTACAGTAGCTTTTTCAACGATTTAATAAATTTTATTTAAAAACTCACGCGAATCACTCACGTTTCTAAGGTAATTACATTCAAAATGTTTATGTTAAAAACTTACACCCCATACAAAAACGTCGTACAGAATTAAATAAAGTTACACCGTTTAACTTTAGGAGAAAAATATCGTTTTCGTTTGTAAATTTAAGGGTTTTAATAATAAGGATACGAGTATAATGTTTGTATAATATAAAGCTAAACTAAGGTTTAATAGCCCCCCAAGTAATAAATATTAAGCCTCTGTAAGTTCATCTGTATATCTCTACTCAGTGTCTTAAGGTCGGGAGCACTTTTTCTATGTCTTCATTTAATCAAAATAATAAAAGAAGAAGATACCACTATGATGGATTGTATATAAATGTACATAAAAACATGAAAAGATAATAAACTAAGCAATAAAATTTGAATTTAAAAAAAGACTTAAGTTGAAGGAATATATTTAATAATAAAAACCCGTAAAAATCATAATGAAATTGGTATATAAACCTATGTTTAAAATTGAAACGATGATATAACGCACCAAATCATAAAACCTTTTAGTTAGCAAAACTAATATCATGCATGCATTTCCAAGGCAGAAAGCAATCCAAGAAAAAAAAACAGAATGAAAAAGCATTCTTTTTTTTTACTAATCTACACGCGCTCAAGGGATTATACTACGCTCTAAATGTTTCAGCACAGCGCGGGTGTGAGGTTAAGGAAGAGAAAGATAAATAGGAAAGATGTGTGCCGCGAAGTTCTGAGACTGTAAGTGGTTGTTGTCTCAGATTTAATCTCCAGCGATGGCGCCTGAACTAATACGGAGAAAATTCGTTGTCATATTTATCGGTATACTAGTTTTACTCAATTAATTGAAGAAAACGCAAACAATATGTTTATATTATTTTTGTTTTTGTTTTAGTGGACTGTGTGGATTTAAAGCCAATTGAATGTTTCTGTGACCTTTAGGCCAAAATGCGTTTCGCCCAGGTTCTACAGCTGGGCTCATCAGTTAGATGCTGTAGTACCTTTCCAAGACGCATTATTTTTTGATCGATGTTTACCGACTTTAATAAAACTTACAGCGATTACTCACTGTAAATTATATTTTTCTAGGGGAATTTGGTTAGATTCATGCACCTAGAAGTATGTTTTGTCCATGGTGTGGCCAGTGAGTTAATTGAAGGAAACGCAAACAATATGTTTATATTATTTTTGTTTTTGTACTGTGTGGATTTAAAGCCAATTGAATTTTTCTGTGACCTTCAGTCCAAAATGCGTTTCGTCCAGGTACTACAGCTGGACTCATCAGTTAGATGTTGTAGTACCTTTCTAAGACGCATTATTTCTTGATCGATGTTTACCGACTTTAATAAAACTTACAGCGATTACTAACTGTAAATTATATTTTTCTAGGGGAATTTTGTTAGATTCATGCACCTAGAAGTATGTTTTGCCCGTGGTCTGGCCAGAAAACGCAAACAATATGTTTATATTATTTTTGTTTTAGTGGACTGTGTGGATTTAAAGCCAATCGAATGTTTCTGTGGCCTTTAGTCCAAAATGCGTTTCGCCCAGGTACTACAGCTGGGCTCATCAGTTAGATGCTGTAGTACATTTCTAAGACGCATTATTTTTTTATCGATGTTTACCGACTTTAATAAAACTTACAGCGATTATTCACTGTAGATTATATTTTTCTAGGGGAATTTGGTTAGATTCATGCACCTAGAAGTATGTTTTGCCCTGGTCTGGCCAGTGAATTAATTGAAGAAAACGCAATCAATGTGTTTATATTATTTTTGTTTTAGTGGACTGTGTAGATTTAAAGCCAATTGAATGGTTCTGTGACCTTTAGTCCAAAATGCGTTTCGCCCAGGTACTACAGCTGGGCTCATCAGATTTACTCAATCACATGTTGTTAGTGCTATGCCTAAACAGCAAGTAATGAGTAAACCAGCAACTTATTGTATGACATTTATTTTAGAATTTGTTTTTAATGGAAAAATAAGAGGACATAGACTACGGCAGGGATCGAACCTATGATCAAAACGTTGACAGGCGAACACACAACTATCTAGCCGCTGCCACCACTTACGATATTTTTCTCCTAAAGTTAGACGGTGTAACCTTATATAATTCTGTACGACGTTATTGTATGGGGTGTAAGTTTTTAACATTAACATTTGGAATGTAATTACTTTAGAAGCAAGAATTTTTCTTCGAGTGAGTTTTATATAAAATTTATTAAATCGTTGAAACATCTACTACCTAAACGGAATTTTTACACATAAATAATTGTAACTCAGCTCATATATTAATGTTAACAAAAAAGTTAAGAATGCTTTAATTTCTTATAACTAATAAGATACCTCTATAATAAAATTCAATCTAATCAATCAGCAATATAATCTATCTGTCAAAACGTTTGTCGTTTTTTATTTTCAAGTATTAACTTCACTGACCATCATGGACTTTCAACATTCAAAATCATGCAAAATAGGTATATATCCCTTATACTTACAAATATTACATAATATTTATACATATCTTTTATTGTGCGAACAAAAAATTACATAGTACTTTTCGCTCCTTCTATATGAATCTACAAACAATTCAAAAATCAATATCAAAATATACATTAATTCCCCTACATGCTATTTTATAAAATAAATTAAAAAATGTCTACTCTCAAAACCCTCTAGAATAAAATTTTGTTTCACATTATCCTGAATTAATATAATTTTTTTAACTGTATTTATTTTATGAATATTACCTGGGATATCTATAGAACGTAAAGACAACAGCACAAATAGAAAAACGTCGATGCATCATTGTAAAAAATTGGAAAAAATATATGTTATACATAAAACGTTTGATCATTGTGATTTAACGACTTAAAATTACACATAATTTCTAATGAGTATCCTCATAGAGACAAATAAGAAACAAACCAACTTTAGTATCCTTTATCAAATGCATAGTGAGTTTAGAAGAAATTATTTTAGCGTATCCATTGCTGAAATTGAATAAATTCAAGTCCTAGGTATCTACCTATTTTTGTGATTGATTGTAGACATCAGAATGATAAATAGTGAAAACTGGAATCGTTTGAAAATGAAAACAGCTATGGAACTACCAGCAGATATCACTTCATAATCATACCACCGGTGGACTTTAAGCATTTACCAATAATATTTAATATGTAAGCTGAAAGCGAAATCATCATGGTTTGATCAAGACGTTAACATAATTCTCTAAGGGTGGCAATGGCGCAGTGGATAAAGTGCTTGATTGCTAACTAGGACGTGTGGGTTCGATCCCCACGCTAGGCGCATTCTTTTCTATACCTCCAATTTTAATTGGATGCCGCCCATGGGTTAAAATGAGACAGTCAATACCTGGTTCTCAAATCCACTGTGCCTAACTAGTGCCGTGCAATTCAGGTTGCATTTAAAAGACCTTAGGTCTTACAGGCATATAGTTAAATAAATAAAAAAAAAAAAAAAAAAAAAAAAAAAAAAAAAAAAAAAAAATATTTTTTATGTATAAATGTAAGCTGATCAAATTAAAACATATAAAAAAGTATAAGAAATGTTTTTGTTAAATATATCACCAAATTAAGTATAAATTGCTCTGGCTTATAATCATGTAATTATAAAATAAATACTCTGACTAATAGAACTTGACAATGGGGTGTAAACAAGACAAAAAAAAGAACAGACAAATAAATAAAAAAGGATTGATGACAACTTCATAAAAACAGGAAAATAAATATATAAAAAGTATAAGCATAACCTGATAAAAGAAATACAGAAAAAAATAAGTAGATCAAAAGTATAAATGTTAGTCTTATAGGTATAAGAAAAAACAGAAAAATACATATATAAAAACTTATGAATGTAAGCTTGATAAACAAATTTAAGTATGTATATGAAATATTAAGAATGTAACCAAGATAAAATAAAATATGAAAAATAAATAATAACTAATGGATGTTAATCCGATAATAATAAAAAAAAAATAAATATTTAAAAGAAGTATAAACATAACTTGATAAAAGTAAAATAAAAAATAAGTAAGTAAAACGGATAAATGTAAGCCTGATAAAAGAAAATCAGAGGAATAAATAAAATCGTCATAAAATAAAAAAGTAGAAATAGATGAAAAAGTATAAATTTAGGTAGGTATGCATGATAGAAGAAAAATAGAAAAATAAATATATAAAAATTGAGGATGAACACCTTATTAAATTGAAAAATATATTACCAATTAAGGATGTAAAACATTTAAATAAATAAAAATGTTTACAATAGTATAAACAGAAAAAATGAAGGGATGGTATGGCTATCCTCAAAGATTATAACAGTGGAAGAATAGTGCTCTTTATCTTAATCGTGAATTTGTATTTGTTGATATTCGGCGTAGGTACCCCTGCTGTAGACCATCCACATATATTTAATACCCTAACCCGTCCTTGCTACATTAATTTCTTCCAATTATAGTTTTTATTGCTTACACTAATCCTTAGAAAAATTTATTGATTATGTCGTTATTATTCCTGCACTTCTCATTATATAAATAAAGCGTTGACCATATTTGATCTTCCCTAAAAGATTTTTATTTGTGTTTGTACCTCTGGCATACTTTTATAAAAATCAGAAAAAAACTCTATCTACCTAGTCTTGCACAGTAAAATACAAATTACTTATATTGATACAAAATGATCTTCAAGAAAACCTATCCCTATTATCCTTTGAACAACTACCTATAATAAAAAATACAATCAGCATATAATACTTTGGACCTTATAGATATATGCCTACATACAAATATCAAAAAGTCATCAAAGAACGCATCAAAACTTATTGTCCATCCCTCAATATAAGATTTGTATATAAAAGTACCTACCGTGTCAACCACATACCTATTTACCTACAAATTTTCCAAGATAATTACGCATAAAAGCAAACATAAAACTATTTTGTCCATCCTTAACATTTGTATAAGAAAAGTACCTGACGTATCAAAGACCTACTTAACTTACATATATCTGTGTTTAAAAAAAGCAATGCAAAAACTCTAAATTCTGTCCCTTCCTATTGTTATCTATCTATCCTATCCTATACTTTAACACTTCTAAAATTTATAAAAATCGGAAAACAAAAATCTACTTACCTAGTATATGGATAAAATAAAAATATCTATCCTCTGAACAACTACCTACAATAAAAAATACAATCAGCATATAATACTTTGGATGTAAGTATACCTACTTACAAAAATATTCCCGCACAATTACTAACTAAAGAAACCATCAAAATGTTCATCCCTCAATTACCACATATGTATATATCTACCTACAAATTTTCCAACATAATAACCTATAAGAAAAACAAAAAACTATTTTGACCATACTTAACATTTGTATAAGAAAAGTAGCTACCGTTCAAAACACATATGTAGACATCTATGTTAAAAAAAACCCATACAAAAAACATAAATTCTGTTTGTATTTGTATAAGAAAAGTACCTGTCGTTTCAAATACCTACTTACATATCTGTTTAAAAAAACTCGAAATTATGTTTCGTCCTAGATATTTAACTTAAAAAAAAAACAATATATATATATGTATATGTAAAACATCCATTTTCAAGGAAGGAAAATGAAATATAAAAAAAAACGTAACCTAGGAAATAATAACTAAATAAAAAAATGAAATACCTATAGAATACATCTCACAGTACCCAATATCCAACATCTACCACTATTCCACCAGCATTCCTTCGCAACTCAATGCCACTACAATGCCAGCACCATGCCACCTCCATGCCACCTCCATCCATGACACCACCATGCCAATACAATTCCTACAACATTATCGTCCAATACACCAATTTAAAAAAAATAGGAATAAAAAAAATCCCAGAACCTAATGTCCTACATCATTAAATACACAATACAACATAAAAAAAGTACGTTAAAAATAACGTGCATTTTGGGTTCCGAACGTGAACCGGCATCATCGTCCAATACACCATACCACGGGAAAAAGTAAAAAAAAAAATTTAAACATTTGGGAAAAACGGACATGATCGTCAAATACACTATACCACAAGAAAATAAAATGCACGAATGGATCGCACGAACTTGCTCTTATGTTCGACCACATTGTATGCAAAAGATTTCTATTTAAAATCTAAATATATTTTTAAAGTCATTTTTACTTTATTTTTTATGCACAAAGTTTCTTTAATTTTTTTCTAAAAAAAAGTTGGTATGTAAATCTTAAATATTTAATAATATAAACTTAAAAACAAAAAATTAAATCGGATTAATCAAAGAAAAAATAATTCAAAATTCAGAATTCTGAATACTTCAAGTAATTTGAGCTCAAAAAAAAGTACGCCATTTTATTTCTTGGATAAATTTGAATTTACGAGAAAAAACATTTTTTTAAATCTGAACGGTTTTTGAGAAAAAAAGTTTTTTTTTTAAACTTTTTTAAAAAAAATTTTAAAAAAATAAAAAAGGCCAATTCATAGTTATTCAGCAAATACATATAACCATAATTTTTGAAAAAAATTATTGAGCAGTTTTAAAAATATAAATATAAAGTATAAGAAATTCTTTTAAAAATACAAAAAAAAATATTTATTAAAAATATTGGTACGCAGTACAAATTGGGCAACCTAAACCTATATACGTGTGAAATTTCGAAAGAATCGGTCGAGCTATTTATGAGATAGTCGAAATAAAAAAAACGGTCCTATGGAAAGTACCATTTTTAGGCATTAAAATTTTTTTTTTCAATCATAGAACTGTTTCCGCGAAAAATAGGCTTTAACGTATTGGTTATATGACAGGTACGATTATTTTTTTAGCTAAAAAAAATTCAATTTCCCTTTTGTACAATACATAAAAAACTCTATATACCATGTTTGAACCAATTCGGCCCACCCGTTTGGGCTGTAGGTGTCTATACATACATACAGACAGACTGAGAGATAGACATACAGACTTTTTAGACCATCTTTTTTCGTCTTCGCTATCATCGTAATGTCATGTTTGATTGTTATCTCAAAACTTTTTTTTTCGACGAATGCATAACTTGCCTTATAGTACCTATAATCGTAAGTAAAAAGTAAGAAGACAATCTATACAATAAGAACAAAATTCAGTACCTAAAATATACTTCACAACAGGAAAAAGCAATAAAAAATGTATACAATTGGAAACAAAATCAAGTACCCAAAATCAACCACCGACATTGCACCTTCACCGGCATAAAAATTCCAAATACAAAATCAATAATCCAACCATTCACAACATCATTCAAGACACAATCCAAAATTCAATCCGCAATCCACAATACCATCCACTATCCACCACACCACCCTCCACAATCATCCAATACACAATCCAATATCCCATGCACCAACCCTCCACCGGAAATTCACCACGGAGGTGGATCCGTTGGTCCAGAACCATCTAATCGCTGCTACCAACGTTGGTCATAAGGGAGGTCATTAGAAGGATCACTCCACTGAAGCCGATTCAATGCGAAAGGGGTAAAGTTCCTTTGAACAGATTCTAATCTCTCAATATGAATATCGTAGAGGAGTCCAAGCTTGAGATGCATACTCAAGATAGGGACGAACCAAACAGTTGTATAAAGCACGGGTAACATTGGGATCAACAAATTCTTTGGACCAACGCTTGATAAACCCTAATATTGAATTGGAAAAGTCTAAATTGGGCGTTAAAAGAACTACAAGAGTACTTAGAGTTATAAAACGAGTTAAAATGTGCCGTGAGATAACAAAGCCATGAGATGAAGGAGAAAGCTTTTTTGAAAATGTCATTGTTTGACATTTTGTCGGGTTAAGATTCAAGTTGTTCTTTTCACACCACAAGGCAAAGTGATATATTTTTATGAATCCTCATATCGTCGGCAAAGATAAGAATTTCGCTATTGCGTACACAAAGAGGAGCATTATTTATAGCCAATGGAAAGAGTAGTGGTCCCAGATGGCTTTTCTGCGGAACACCTGATTTGGCAATAAATTGTCTTGAGTAAGAATTTCTGAATTTGTCTTGATATAACCGTACTATTTGATTACTATTTTCTAGTAAATGACCACTCCAGCCAAAAAAAATGTCAAGAGGCGGGTGATAACGATCTATATTCGATAAAGCAGAGGTAGATTCTACCACTATTGTACTAACGGCGCCAGATGAGAAAACAAGTTCAAGTAGTCTATTTTCCAAAATTTGTGTAGAGCTAAATTGATGTAAATGCGTACAGATAATATTATCCAATATTTGGAGCTCCTGTTGGGATGAATTTGTGACAGCTTCAAAATAGGATTCGTCATCAGAGGGAATCCATTCAATGTGAGAAACATTAAAATCCCCTAATAGAAGGATATTACTGTCCAGGCTAGCTAAGCTTAAAATAAAGTCGAGTGCTAAAGAGAGTTGAGTGTATACTACATAGGACTTTTATGTGGAATATAAACATTTAAAACACATAAGACTAAAGATTCCTTAGTTATTTTGACGCACAAAAGTTCTATTGTCATATTGAATGGGAAGACAATTTGTGTTGAGCAGAAATTATTTCTAACAGTAATAAGTGCTTCGCCATCAACTGAATTTGTCATATCTACATGACGATCCTTTCGATAAACTAAGAACTCGTTATCAAAAAGTTCCGTGTCTAATATTGAGGCATTAAGCCAAGTCTCAGTCAGGGCAAAAAGATCGTATGGTAAAGCTAGGAAATTATCATAAGTCTTGGTATTTTTGTTACAAAGACCTCCTATATTTTGGTAGTAGAGGCAGAACCTGGACAGTTTTTTGAATTTAAGCAAGAAGCTGAATTTAGATAAGATTTATTTCTCAAGGGGCTATTAATTCTTTCATCAATGTATTAGGAGGTCAAGACCTACTACATATGGGTTTACTTATTTTGGAACATTTGACGCATGATGAATTTACAATAGATTAAGTACCAACCAAATAATCCAATAAGTGTTCCGGCTAAATTTCGGGTAAGATACAAGAAACAAATATCGCCCTAGGCTTTGGAACTGATGATATAGGTTTGGGTGCAATAACGACGGGCTACTGTGATGGACCCAACTCAATCTGGAATATGTACAGTGGGTTCTGAGGGGGTTATAATATCATTATTTACTGGCTCATTATTTTAAGGTAATTCAATGACGGGTTCGGACACAGTTATTGAAGTAGCACTTACTACGCAACCTATTATGGAAGATTTTTTTGAAGATTTCTTAGGAGCCGGTCCTGCGTTGTCTATACAGGTGTTCATGTCCCTTCCTTTGTTTTTACTTTTTTTTTTAAATTGTAGGATTTGGTGTTGAAATATCATCCTCTGAAGAGGATTTCAGCTATCAACACCGGAGAAGGTATGTCATTAACAGTTGTTACTATATTAGCAAAGTTAATGCTTAAATCATCAAACCCCTTTGCAATTTTGGTCAACTCATCGTTTAAAGTGGATAATTTAAAAGAAAAGTGAGCAAGCGAAATATTTTTACAATTCGGACAATACCAATATGCTATATTCGAGAACTAATTTTATCCATCAAAGTATTATTTAAACCAACGCATTTGGCACGGAATAATTTTCCGCATCGATCTACACAATTGGCATTAGCGCAAGCCATTATTAATTAATAAATACGGAGCAGACAGAAAGAAAAAATAATACAATAAAAATAAAGAATTAAAGTTAACAAGAAAAAAATTGTTTGCAAGCTGGATTCGAACCTATACACATTGGTTACGGTGCAATTTAGACTTGGGCATAGTAGCGTAGCACCACGGATGTTAATGATAAATCTTCGGCTAAATTCGTATCAAGAATTCGAGAGTTACTTAATTTTTGGCTCAATAAAAATGAAGATAGAGACCCCAAATGGAGAGAAGAAAGAGACAAAACAGCTGAAAGCTGTAAGAAAAAGCTCGTCAATTGAAATAATGATGAAGGCGATACAAATGCAATTCAAGCAAATCTTGAGATACATACATATATAAACGGTGATTTTTTAAGAGCTTGATTTTTGAAAATTCAAAAAAAACACAGAAACTTGTGAAAAGTGAATGAAATTTTTATTTGGATCGATGAATCAATTTCTGCCATTTACTTTTTAAAAATAATTTCACTTAAATGTTGCCCGCGGCTACGCTTCAGGTGGTCCATTCTGAAGGTCCAATTTTGGCAAACTTTTTCACACATTTCGGCCGGAATCGTGTTTGGCTTGTCCCCATAGACAATAGACTTAATATAGCCCCACAAAAAATAGTCTAACGGGGTCAAATCACATGATCTTGGTGGCCAATTGACTGCGCCAAAACGTGAGATCAACTGCTCACCAAATTCGCCTCTCAATTGATGCATGGTTTCGCGTGCAGTGTGGCATGTGGCACCGTCCTGTTGGAACCACATGTCGACCGTGTTCAATTCTTGCATTTTCGGCAAAAAAAAATCTGTTATCATCGAACGGTACCTTTCTCCATTGACCGTAACCCTGCGGCCTTCATCGTCCTTGAAGAAGTACGGCCCAATGATGCCGCCTGCCCATAAACCGCACCAAACAGTGCATTTTTCGGGATGCAATGGTAGCTGCTGAATTGCCTCTGGCTGCTCTTCACTCCAAATACGGCAATTCTGCTTATTCACGTATCCATTTAGCCAAAAATGAGCCTCGTCGCTGAAACGGACGTAGCTTGCGAAACACATTTTTCACAGAGCACGAATTTTGATAATAAATTTCAATAATTTGCAAACGTTGTTCAGGCGTAAGTCTATTCATGATGAAATGGCAAACAATACTGAATCGAAATGTCAAATGTTCGTGGAATTTGTCATGTGTGATCTGTCAAAAATATAAACGTCAAAAACCAAGTAGCAAAAAAATCACCCGTTATATATTTTTTTTCAATTCATTTTTATTTACCATTAACTTATACTCGTAACTAATCTAAAGCTAGGCAAAAATTCATAAAACTAGCCTACTTATCAATACCTTACAACTAACTTACTGGACCTTTACGGGTCTAAGCTAGACTACATATTTTATTTATAATGCTTTCCGGCATAAAAACTATCTTAATATTATCGTATTTTCACCAAGAAAACGCGATAAAAAACTTGGTATATTTATCTTTATTTATATATATATATATATATATATATAACTAAAAACTACCTATTGATACAATAAACCCAATGAGAACTAAGTAAAACTAAGTAACCTAACTTATGCTAATTAAGACAAACTTAAACTACTTAGAATACTTAAGAACGAATTAAGTACTCGATAGACAAGACTTGTTAAAAAAAAAAACTTTATTCGATCACTTCCCAAATTCAAATGCACAATTTTTAAATTTTCTTTTCATAACCTGGACTTACATATTGAATTTATTTAAGGTGTGAGAACGGAAATCAAAAATCAAAAGTGTACCTCACACCTGAATTGTATGGTTTTAATTTACATTGTGTGGAGAAAAAAATATATTAATAGAAATAATTTGATGACAATGAAAATAATATTTGATAAAAATGTTATGATTACAGATATACAAATATAAAGATATATAGATATATGATATATGATATAGAGATATATGATTCATGACTTAATATAAAGATATGTAGATATTTATACAGATATATATGAAACATAACTCCTCCCTCCTAAGTGTGAAGTGACGGCCGTCACTTCACACTTAGGAGGGAGGAGCCTAAGTGTGAAGTGACGGCCATGATAATGGTATATTATCATTCGGAACTTCTTGGTCTATTGTTTCTTCTTCATGATTATTGTTTCGATGACGTCTGAGGTAAAGTATGGTTGCAATTAGGATAAAGATGATGATGATGATGTAAACCGAAAACTCTGGTCGGTGGTCTGGAACATCTTTGGCCAAGGTGATAACTTCGGTATTGATTATTTCGTTTGCTTTCAATGTACTGCTATTAAATTTGTCTATTAAATGAAGAGAGTTATTAATTTTTATAAATATTGATGGAATAATCTTTATTTGATCCCAAAACATGGTTGATTTATTTTTGTAAATAATATTGTTAATTTTTATTTCGCATTCTTCATAATGTAAAAGCAGGGTTCCGGAGATAATTTTTTCATCGATTCGCATGTTGAAGTCATCTTCGTGATGGGGGAATTAATTTAGAGTATGTACCCTTCCTCTGGTTGGGTGATGCTACTTTTGATAGTTGACTCAATGACGTCGCAGGTTGCTTCTTTGTGTTGAATAATTTTTGGAATGCATCTTTCGGAGGTCAGGTTCTTCAGCTCTTCTTTTGGGCAGTAAAACGTATGCTCAATGGATGTACAAGGTTTGTTCATGTATTGGATGAAATATTCGTTCATAATGACATAGGATTGATTTAAATTTATATTGAGAGTTTCGTTTATAGGAAGTTTTATTAAGTGGTATAGGTTGAAAGGTTGTTGGGGAAGGATGGGTAGTTTTATACTGAAAATTATGTTTGTATTATTATAATAACCTTGTAGAGATAAAAACTCATAAAGTTGTCGTCAGAAGAAATTTTAATATTTTGTGAATTCATATGTTCATGTATCAAATCAAGCTCACCCGGATTCAAAATTTGTTTGGATATAATATTAACTTTAGCCAAATTAATTGATTCAATTACTTCTTGTAAGTGGTTTGTAAGAATTTCAATGTTATAATTAATCTGATATATATATTGCATATATTGAAATTTGTCTTCATCGGTTCGAGTTTTTTGAGAGATTACTAATTGGTACTTGCTCAAATACTCTTCTAAACCTTTTTGCTGTGTATTAATGTGATTTGTACTTGTCTTATTAATTCTTTATTCATGTCATGTTCGTTAAGTTTGAAATTTTGTATGTCTTTATTTATTTGTTCTGCGTCATTATTGTCCATATTGCCTGTAATTGTTTTGATCAAGGAACCTAATCCGTTTATTAAGCCTCTCCTTTTTCGGTATCGGGGAAGTAAGGACAACATTTTGTTTCTAGTTCCTTAAATTTGAGATTGGTGACGTCTTTCATTAGTCCTAGATTTGTATTTTTATTTATGAACTCTACAGATTTTTTAATGTTGCTAATATTTTCTTCATAGGCGGTTAAATTTACGATATGGATGATTTTTATATTTGCTTCAATTATTTCACTCGGACCTAATTTCATGGGACGCAGCCCTTGACTCTTGGATAGGTCTTGTATGTCCATGCGTTGACTCATGGCTTGGGTTACCCTGAAATTTTCGTTTGTTTATTAATTTATTTTTATGAGCTATTTTATTTTGGTTAGTACTGTTATTTTATTGTCTTTGATTACTGTTAGTTTTTTCGCTCTAGGAGCCATTTTATTTCTTCTGTTATTCCGTTCGAAGATTATATCATCTTTATGGAATAAAGGTGGAGTTTCTCTATTTTTATTAATTCTATCTATGTTTAATTTATTATGGGTTTGGATTTTGTTTTTAATATATCTATACAATTGATCTTGATAGGTTTTTAGTTTGTTAATATAATCATGTTCTGAATCATCACGTGTTAATTGCTTGAATTTATGTGTTCTTCCCGTCATTAGTTCGAATGGTGTTAGGTTTGTCACAGAATGTATGCAGTTGTTATAGGTTATTAGTGCTTCATTTAATATGTCAGTCGGAATTTGTTTGTTGTTCTTATCATAAATAATTCGATATATTTCGGTCAATGTTGAATGAAAACGTTCGACCGGTGAGTTACCAGTAGAATTTTGTGGTGTCGTTATGTGTAAATTTATATCGTATTGGGTACAGAAATCTTTGAATAGGTTAGATTTAAATTCAGCAGCTGAGTCGCACACTATTTTTTTTGGTGTACCGTGTTGCGAAAAGAACTGTCTTAATGAACTTGATATACACATACTGTCACGTGCGGTGAGAATAAAAGCAGAAGCAAATTTCGAAAACTTGTCTAAAATGGTTAGAATTTGTACGTTATGGATGTTATATACATCAATATGTAAAATGTCCATGGGTTTATTAGGTATTTCTGAATGTTCGTATTGAATTTTCGGTGGATGTCTGTCATATTTAAGAAGTTTACACTTTTCGCAGTTATTAATTGTTTTGGTTATTTTTTCTTTCATTTTGGGAAATTAGTAAGTTCTTCGAAGATGGTTAAAAGTTTCATTGATGCCACGATGATTGCTATCTTCATGGTATTTGTTTATAATTTCATCTTGTTGGTCAGAATTCGTAACATCGTTTAACTTTTCTGTACATCTAATAAGTTTAAATATTTTATTACTTGCAAAATATTTTGAAAATACATGTTGCACTATTCTGAATGTATCATTGTCAGTATAAACAGCTGTTAATCTTTTAGGGTTGAGATATTCTTTTAAGATTGAAATTATAACAGATTCTTTGTCTAAGTCAGGTTGTCTAAAAATGCGTCTATGTTTGGTCTCAAAGAGAACATTGTAAACCATGTTTGGTTTCACTACACAGTTAGTTTTGTTCAAAACTAATTGTTCAGTAAACTCATTAAGTGGTCTTTTAGAGATGTATATACCATCGTTTAGATTTTCAGAAGCAGAATGAACAGTTGATATATTAGAATTATTTTCTGACAGACTTGCGTTATTTTGAATAGATATATTTGAGGCTTGTAAAATAGAGTTCGAACCATTAGATTCGTTAAAATGAATTTCTATCCGACTTAAGGCATCAGCATTTGCGTTTGCCTTACCTTTTTTATACATGATCTCATAATCGAACTCTTCTAATTTTAAACGCCATCTCACAAGTTTTGAATTTGGTTCTTTTGGGGAAAATAACCAATTAAGAGGCTTGTGGTCCGTTATGATTTTAAATTTACGACCAAACAAATAGGGTCGGAAATATTTGGTACACCAGACAATGGCTAAGAGCTCCTTTTCAATTGTACTGTAATTTTGTTCCGAACTCGTGAGTGTTCTTGAAGCGTAGCAAACTGGTCTATCAGATCCTATTGGGCCTTGACTAAGTACTCCTCCTAAGACGACATTACTAGAGTCAGTTGTTAAATTAAATTCTTTAGTAAAGTCGGGATATTGTAATAAGGGATCATTACTTAGAATGTCCTTGCAATGATTGAAACATTTTATATATCGTTCGTTAAGAACTATCTTATTTCCCTTTTTTAAGCATTCTGTTAAAGGTTTCGTAAGATTTGCAGTCTTTTATAAATTTGCGGTAATATCCAAGCAACCCCAAAAAGATTTAATTTCAGTTTGAGTTGATGGAATTGGATAGTTTTTAATTGCATGGATTTTACTAGGATTCGGTTTCACACCTTCAGATGTCACTAGGTGACCAAGAAATTCTAATGACGTATTTTGAATTTGTTCGTTAAATGGGCAAATATTAACATTATTGATTTCTATGAAGTGTTGAAATTTTTCTACTGCAATAGGTTGTTCCAAAAAAAAGTTTGTTCACTGTTTGAAATATTATGTACTTCAATATCACTATACCAGTCTTTGGACAGGTAGATTCCTTCAGGTATTTCTAAATAATTATTAATTTTAGTTGGTTTTATATATATATCTCCTTTTTTGTAATCTACGGCCAATTTTGCTATCATTCTACAATTTGCTGGAATATTGTATATTTTAGACATTAAGTTTGGTTTGAATAACAAGGGCAGAATTGCGTATTTAGTTTTAAGTATTTTATTAGGTAAGTCAATAGTCGCATTAAGTTTTTTGAGAGTTTCTAAACCTATTAATCCGTCAAAATAATTATGAAACTTAAAAAGAAGAAATGTTATAGGTTCTTTACTATTTAATTCAGGGAATGCATCAAAGATAATTTTTTTGTTAAGTGTATGCGTATTTAAATCTGTCTTGATAGTGACGTCTTCGATGTTTTCATGATATTGAGGGTTAGTATATTCTGGGTTAATAAAATTTGCACAAGCACCGGTGTCTATTAAGAATTTCAAATGTTTTCCATAGGGTGAAGCTATATTAATATATGGTAATTGATTATTTCCACGATTGTTTAATTCTAAGAAACCGTATTGTTTTCCGAGGCTTTTATAGGAAAATTTGAATCATCTATTTCATTTTTGTTTTCTGACTTAATTTCCCGATTTGATATATTGATGTCGTATTCATAACTAATATTATCCTCATATTGTTCAACATAATAATCTAAATTTGGTTCGTAATTGGTATAGTTATTGGAAAATTGGTAATAATCGTAGTCATTATTTGTTTCTGACTCATAATCAACGTTATGTACTTCTTTTATTGAATATCTGGGTATTGGTTGAGAAAATTTCCTTTGATAGGGATGATTTTGTACGGGAGTTGGAAGCGTTCTAGCTTGGCCGCTTGCAACTTCCATTGGTGTAGAATTATATTGAAATTGGTCAAATGCTTTAGGAGTAAGCATATTATTTGATGGAACAGAAAATCTATTATTAAATTGTTGTTGTGGTGGATATTGTAATCTTGGAGCACTCTGTTGAATTGGTCTATATTGTGGTAATTGGTTTTATTGAAGGTATTTAAAAGGATGTTGTGGGAAAGAATTATTAAAATTAGGTTGGATTGGTTTATTAGGTCTGGAGAATAGCAAATTAGAACTCGATAAAGGTTTAATCAGAGAAACATTTTGGTTGTTCATATTTTGAGAAGGTGATTTATTTTGGGTTATGGAATATTTCATATAAAACATATTTTGTTCTTGAACACAGTAATTAAAGGCTTCTGTTAGCCTTTTAGGCCTCATTGCACGAATTGTTGAACCTAGTGGTTCTTTCAATCCGATTAGGAAGGTATTTAGACACATATCCGTAAAAAGTGTTTTTTTTTGCTGTAATAACTGATGCTAATTTTTCATGAATTTGAACATGGTTTACTATCGTGGATAGTAATTCTATTACTTTCGCGTAAAACTGTTCAGTAGTTTCTGTTGTTTGTCTAAGACCGTGAAGGTCTCTTATCAGGGATGTTTCATTTTTTATTTTATTTGATGACACCCTGACTGTCCCTTATACCTAATTTTTCTCAATCTATGTAAGTCGGCCAAGACATGCCACCTTTTTCGACTTTAACTATGTGCGTGATCGCATTGTAATTCCAGAACTGGTTCCCTTGCTTCTGCCTATCCCTTCGGTCCCGAAGGCTCTCCTCTCCACCTTGGGCGATGACATCTCGACGGTTCAAGATTCGCCTATCTACAGCTTACAATGTGTTGGCTCCGTTGTAGAACCTAGTTGGAATAATATGGTTTGTAATCCGACTCTGGTGTTCTGTGTAATCCCGGGCAACATCTAAGACATTGTCTTTCAAACACCCGAATCTTTTCCATTTGAGATGAGGCAACGTTGAACCACACCGGGCATCCATAGGCAATCATCGGCGTGATGAGGGCCATGTAGGAAATCACCTTCACCCTGCTGTCAAGACGGCTGCTATAAAACAATCGTTTTATCAGGGCGAAGGCTCCCCTAGCTGATTATCCGGGATGATATTGTTGTCCTCCGCCCACTTGAACAGAGCCCTATTAATAACCTTTCACAGCTTTCCTCCACCGCACTGGACAATTCCGCGCGTTGTTAAATGGTGTGTTATAAATGTCAACTGCTTCTTGAAGCAAATGTCGCAGTACAACGTTGGATATACCTTTTCTTTTCTTTAATGAATCGAAGATGAGCTGGAGCTCAGTCTTCGAAATTAATAGGGAACTAGTCCCATTTTGCTCGGCGATTATGCCGTTTGCCAACGCTTCATCATTAAACCCGGTAAAACCAAGGTTCTCAGATCGCAATTCCGTTATATCGTTCCGCAGCCAAGAGAGATAAAGCAGAGCTGTCTCCAGGTCATGATTCGGGCGAATGCTGGCAGTTTTGTTACGGCGGCGAGTCCGAAGTGGTCACTGTCGTACTCGCCGTTGATCCACAGTATCAGTAATTGTTAGTCTTTTGTCTTTCAGCAAAATATCCAGATAGGCACCGCTCCTTGGAAACGATGGCTTTTCTGTAGCAAGAAGGTTAATACAATACTCAATGTTGTATTGACCCATACAATTATACAGATGGTTACATCGAAGATTTTGTATTTGATTTCCCTAATCTATGTGTTGGACGTTTAAATCACCAGCCAATATGTAAAAGTTTTCTTCCGAGCTCAGTCTTAAGCATTCAAAAAGCTGTTCAAGCTCTGTTATAAGCTCTGTGGGTTGAGGTTTTTCCGGTGCATAGGCAGCAATCACATACATTCGCTACTCCTGTTGGAGGTGAATGCATATGATGTATGCCTCTAACGTCCGAAATGTTGGCACATCACTACTATATATTACCTTATGATTAATGCCTTAACGTATAAAAATTGCGACGCCTCCTCCTTGAGTAGAGTTGGATCGGTCTCTTCGTACGATGTTGTAATTGTTGTTAGTCAATTTATGTTTCTGGTTAAGCTTAGTTTCGCTAGCCAAAAACACATCTGGACTTAGGTCTTTAAGCAATTGGAATAAATTCCCTCTACTTTCGGTCCTAATCAGTGAATTTATGTTCACAGCTAGGATCATAATTACTTTCATATACGGGTATACAAATAAATGGCAAAAAAATTACGTGAATTGAAATCGCAAATAATTTAATTGTGCCGAATTAAAAATTAAAGCAAATTAAAGATATAAAGCATATGATTACATGCAAGTCAAATGTAAAAATAATTAAAATGAACAAACATACAAGAAAAAACTTTAAATTAATGAAAAAATTGCGGACAGCAAACAAAACACGTCAACTAATAACAAAACCAGTGTTACTACTGATTATGTACTAGTAAGCAAAACTATCCTTCTGAAATTTAGATAGGTTTTAAATCACATCCATAAATTACATTTACAAAATTTGATTATATGATCATATCCACGTAAACTATAGAAATATCTGACTATAGAATTAAATTCAATTGAAAGCCTTGAAAAGTTCGAAGAATCGAGATTTCCTAACATCTCGCACACATATATCATAAGAGGAGCGAGTAAAGAGCGTAAAAGTTAGAGAAGTGTTTCGAAAGGTGTATATGAGCAGCCCAAAGTGAGCGTAAACTTCCATAAATTCGTTTCATTACGCATGTTATGTCCTCACCCCATGTCACTGTCTTATTGAACAAAACTCCTAAGTTTTTAACTGAGTCAACAAAAGGCACAATAACACCGTTCATTTTAATTGGGGGAATTGTGTCTGTTGAGTTCCTACTAATTATTATAACGGGTTACCCATTTTGCGATTTCAAAAGTAACGTAAGTTTGAACATTGACATTATATGTGAAACACTACATCATTTAAATGACCACCACTCGAACTGTTGTAAGCATCGTTTCTTTTGAGGTAATTTTCGACCACTTTTTGACACATGGGCGGTATCTCAGCCATTACTTGACGAATGTTGGTTTTCAAGTGCTCAAGAATTATACGTGTATCTGCATAAACAGGATCTTTCGCGTAGCCCCACAAAAAAAAGTCAGACGGTGTCAAATCGCATGATCTTTATGGCCAGTTGATATCGCCACAATGAGAAATTACGCGGCGAGGAAATGTCTCTTGCAATAAAGCCATATTCGCTCGAGTTGTGTTGCATTTGGCACCGTGTTGTTGAACCCACATATTCTCCAAGTCGTATTCTTCAATAGCAGGCAAAAAAGTCGGTTATCATATGACCAAAACGCTCCGAATTGACGGTGACAGTCGTTCCATCGTCGTTTTCCAATCACACCTCCAGACCAAAGAGCGCCTTAAACAGTGACTTTTTGTGGATGTAATGGCCTCTCTTCAATTACTTGAGGATTCTCAGAACCCCAAATATGATAATTTTGTTTATTAAGATATCCAGCGAGTGAGAAAAGTGCTTCGTCGCTGAAGAAAATTTTATTCGAAAAATCGCCGCCCACCGCCTGTTGTTTAAGCACCCATTCGACGTATCTACGACGTTGTGAATGGTCAGCTGGCTTCAGTTGTTGTGTGAACTGGACTCTATATGGATGTAGGTGTAGATACAAATGCAAAATATGCCATAATGTACCGTAAGACAGTCCTAATTCCTGAGAACGAAGAGGAATCGACACATTCGGTTCTTCGGCAACACTTTCATTTACAGCAGCTATATTTTCAGTGGTACGAGCGAAACGATGATGCACAGGCCTTACAATACAGTTATCCAGTCCAGTCTCTTCAACTTTCTTCACAAATTTGCTAATTGCTTGCGTAGTTGGACGATTATGTAAACCATAATCTCCCCTTAAAGCACGATATGTGGCTGTGGCAGAATCACCATTTTTGTAGTATGTTTTAACAATTTTTATCCGTTGTGCGATAGTTAAGCTATCCATTTTCGTATATTCAGACTTTCAACTGAAAAAAAAATTGGTTTACCAACTTAGTTTGACAGATGTCGAATTCCTGCCCTATACTTTTGAAACCGCGAAATAGATAACCCTTTACATTTAGAGTTTAATGTATTTAATGGCCATTACGCATAGCCCAAGAATAAATCGATTTTTGGTCCTCATTCAAAAGAAATACACCATCTTCAATCAAACCCAATGGTCTTGAAAGAAACAGCTATACGGCATCAGCATAAAGAAAAATCTTTGAGTGTTGAACACATGAGAAAATATCGTTAATAAAATAATGAATAACTGAGGCCCAGGGATTGATAGGTACTCCGTGCATTAGGGGAAGAAAACTGGAAGTGGTTCCATTGGCAGAGACCGCTTGGAATCTCGCAGACACATAGTTACGTATCAGCATAGAAGCTTCATCAGTAAAGTTAAAATGATAACGTGGTTTTTTGTACAGAATTTCATGATTAACGCAGTCAAATGCTTTCGAGAAATCAAGTAGGGTTAATATCGTTTGCTTATTAACATCCATAGCTATTTGAAGTTCTTTTGACAGTTAACACAACTATTTGCAGGTCGAAAACAAATTGGAGGGTGTGAAGCAGAGTATTACTTGATATGTGGTTGTAAGCCTGGAAATGCACAGTTTTTTCGAAAACTTTAGATACAAAAGATATGGGGCGATATTCAGTACAACCTGCAGATGACTTTTTAAGGACAGGGATTACTTTAGAGTATTTCCATACTTTTGGGAAGCTAGCGGTCATGAAGCATGTATTAATTATGTGTGTAAGAGGTGAGATAATAAACGGAAGTAACATTTTAACAAGTTTCGGATTTATTTCATCAAAACTAGCTGCATTCGATTTAATTTTGTTAATGGTAAATGCAACATCGATTTCAGAAACTATTGAAAAAGAAAAGTATGGTATTGAAATGAGTCATTCAGAACTTCATTTATTGCAAATATAGAAATATGTTTTAAGGTGATGTTGGATTGAGATACAAATTTAGAATTAAAAACGTTTGGGTCAAGATCACATTCCGAAAATTGTTTTCTTACAATGCCTGCAGCTTTCAGTTTTTCCCATAGAACCTTAGTTGGCAATGACGCATCTAGTTTTCTTGAATAGAAATTTGTTTTTTCCTTACTAATAGCTTTTGAGACCCGATTACGCAGGAGACGGAATTCATTCCAAAATAGACTGATTTTGTAGCGCTGCCATTTTCGATAGGCTTCATTGCGGGCTAACATTATAGCTCGAATGTGATTATTTGGCCATGGGAATTCAGATTACGCACAGTTTTAGTTTTCAGTGGGATACATGTATCACGTATAAGCAGTAACCATGAATTTAGGAGATTAACCTGGCCATCTATATTGTGCAGTAGGAGAATGTTGTTCCAATTTATATGACTAGCTCCAAGTATCATATACTCAAAGTAAACTGCATTGTAGTCATATTAAGAAAAAGTGGTAGGAATTGAATCAACATGAATTTGGAGATCATAGGTCAACATAATGAAATCATGGTTTGTGGGACCAGGAAGTGATATTTGGCTTTGAAAAACAACTTTATTTAAATTATCAGTGCAAAGGACATCAATTAGAGTAGCCGAAGTGTTAGTTATGTAAGTAGGAGTATTGTTTACGCGGTATAGATCAATGCCACCAAAAACTTCGTTTATAGAATTGTTAAGATAGCAAGGATTTAGGAAATCCAGATTAAAATCTCCAGTCAGTATAATATGTTGGTATCACTGGTACGAAACGTCAAACACCTAATTATTTTTGTCTGCCAATATTTTATATATTTATATTTATCAAAAAGTGAATTATCTGCTTCTAATTAATAACTCCTTTTCGAAACATTAAAATTAAAGTTTGTTTTTCCACATTGAAGATAAAGTTCATAACATAACGCCTATAAATTCACCAAAAAGTTGAAAAGTTTACGTGCAAAACATATAACCCATACGTAACAAATATATGGGTACTGTTAAAAACAGAGCGCTACATTTAACTTCTCCTGAACAAAGTGAAACAAATAACGCCAAAAAATATTTGGAAGCAACAATGTTCAATAGAACTATAAATAACAATAATAGCTACGGCTCACACTCAGCACCTCACCACTTGTTGCTAATGCGAATTCTTCTGCTGCTCCTATTGATGTACCTGTTGTTGTTGCGCCTGCTGCTGCTACCTCTGCTGTAACTCCCGATGTCTTTTCGTGGTATCTATTTGACCAAAAACTGGAAAATATGCTGGATAAAAAGCTGGAAGATATCGCAAAAAAAGATGACTTAATACCTCTCCACCAGGAAATCGAAAACCTTCGTAACGAGAACCAAATGCTAAAGGAAGACTAAATATAATGAAAAAAGGCTTGAACTTATAGATAGAACGTCGCGGCGAGCGAAAATTATCGTTAGTGGGTCCCAAAATTCAAAGTCATCAAATGATACGAAAAATGGCTTTAAAGATCAAGTATGCAATCATACAAAAACTAAATATAATACAAATAAAAATGACCAGTGTCAAAATCTTTCACATAAAAAATCTCCCTCCTTATATGAACAACAAAAATGTTGGCTTATAAACGAGTAAGGAGAAAATAAGAAAGAACCCGAATAAACAACAACAAACTTGTGTGGCTAATAAAAGCGCTAGTCGTTTCAATGCAATTGATAAACAGAAAAAACCTGCATTAGATTGGATCTGATCATGTGGGATCGGTGGCGTGATGCGAAGTGCGTTGGCTACAAAGCGGCTGGTCATAGTTCAATACACGATGAAGGTACAAGAAGTTTTTCAATTAAAATGAAAAAAAGTAGACCAGCACCACTAGAGCAAAGAAATCTGATGATCGACCTCGGCAAGTCATGAAATAGCTATATTTCCAGCCAAAAATAATTGAAAAAAAAACTTGGTGGTAGCACACACAAATTGTTGTTGGGCATTCAAAGTCATCAAATGATACGCAAAATGGCTTTAAAAAGCAAGTATGTAATCATACAAAAACCGAATATAATACAAATAAAAATGATCAGTGTCAAAATCGTTCACATAAAAAATCTCCCTCCTTATATGAACAACCAAAATGTTGGTTTATAAACGAGTAAGGAGAAAATGAGAATGTTGGTTTATAAACGAGTAAGGAGAAAATAAGAAAGAACCCGAATAAACAACAACAAACTTGTGTGGCTAATAAAAGCGCTAGTCGTTTCAATGCAATTGATAAACAGAAAAAACCTGCATTCGATTGGATCTGATCATGTGGTCTCGGTGGCGTGATGCGAAGTGCGTTGGCTACTAAGCGGCTAGTCATGGTTCAATACACGATGAAGGCCCAAGAAGTTTTTCAATTAAAATGAAAAAAGTAGACGAGCAATACTAGAGCAAAGGAATCTGATGATCGACCTCGGCAAGTCGTGAAATAGCTATAATTCCAGCCAAAAATAATTGAAAAATTTTTTGATGACTATATGTTGTATTGGGAAGATGCTGAATAGTTTCACAGTTTGTTTGGGTTCAAAAAGGCTTTTCAAGACAAATATAATTTTAGATTCAATAACTTTTCCGGTAATTTTGCTCTATCTGCTAAGTTTGATGGTAAACATTTCTATTTCATACCTGGATATTTAAATTGCAAAAGGTGGGTAAGTGATTTTCAAAAGTTTGAAGAGTTCTTAGAAAGCATAAGATTTAAATCCTTTTGCATCGTAGGTGATTTGAATGCTCGAATGGCTGATGGTCAAATTGTCGATGGAAATTTGTTGAATGGTTTCAAAACTTTTTGAAAATATAGGTGGAGTTATCTTGAATGGAGAGTGCATGGAGATGAAGATGGTGAACTAACTTTTTGTGGCGTAATGGGGTTTTCTAGGGTTGATTAACAACTTTTCGGTTCAGAGTAAACCATATTCGGATCATATGCCTTTAACATTTAGTTTATCTCCGCCTCTATCAATAACAGCTAAAGTAGGTAACTTGGCACTTGATATAAAGTTAATTTGGTTCCCTAATATGGCTTCTAGGTATACTGAAGTATTAGCTCGTCTATCTTACTGTGAATACATTCAAGCAAACGAATCTATTGAAGTGAAAGTTAGTAAATTAATTAATAAAATGAAAACAGCTGCAGGTGCGTGTAGAAGAAGAACATAAATTGTATCTAAACAGAAATGGTTTGATTTTCAATGCTTGCGTGCAAGGAAAAAATGTTAAAAATGCTTCGCCTCTTTCGTTTGTATAATTTAAACATTTACAAAAGGCAATATGTTCGGTACAGATTTCAATACTCACAAATTTGCAAAAGAAAAAAGTTGCTTCACCAGCATGTAAATATGGAAAAATTAAACAGTGTTAGAAATTCGAGTGATTGGTGGAAATTGGCAAATAATTTGAAAAGTTCCTTACCAAAAAAAGGAGCATTCTTCAGATTGTTGATTTTTATAATCATTTTAAGACTCTTTTGACACCTCCTGAATGTGAACAAATGTGTTGGGCTATGCTGAAGATAACACCCTTTGAGATCTGGGAGCTATCATATGTACTACAAAAAGCTAAACTTAAAAAGCCACCAGGCAAGGACAGAATCAGCTATGAGTTCTACAAAAATGCACCATCTTGTTTCTTAGAAGAAGTTCTTATTCTAATTAACAAAATATTCTTAACTGGTGAAATTAAACTCTCTTTTCGCAGTTCAATAATCACGCCTCTATTCAATAAAGGTGATCCAAATAATTGTAATAATTATAGAGGTCTTTCCTCCTGGACACACTATACAAAATATTCACGGGGCTAATCTTAAATAGGATAAACGGCTGGATTGACGACAATGACATTCTTTGTGAGTACCAAGCTGGCTTTCGATCTGGTTACTCAGCAATCGACAACATATTTAATTTAACAAGCATCGTTCATTTAAATAAAAAAGAAAGAAAAATACATATGCCTTTTTTGTTGATTTTCCATGTGCTTTCGATCTAATACCGCGTAATTCGCTTTTCTATAAGATGTCTTGTTTAGGTTTGTCAACAAAAATAATAACCATTTTTCAACTACTTTATTAAGAAAGTGTAAAGCAAGGATGTTTGCTTAGTCCGATCTTATTTAGCCTCTACCTGAATGACTTACATTTACATTTACCTGGTGGTATACGTGTAGCTAATACAGTTGTGAGAGTGCTCTTATACGCCAGTGATCTTGTAATCATCTCTGTTTCCCCAATCGAACTTCAAAATATGATTGACTCTTTATTCAACTATTGTTTGGTATAGGGCTTAAAAACAAATCTCAACAAATCCAAAATTCTGGTGTTCAGAACGGGTAGTAGAATTTCTAGGAATCTCAACCGGAATTATGGTTCTGATCGGATTAAAATCGTGAACGATTACAAGTACCTAAGGGTAAACCTGAATTATTACTTGTCATTCAATAAACATTTAGAATCAAAGCTTACTATGACTAAAAGTACAATCATCTCAACGTGGTCGAAATATATTCAAAACAAAAATATCAGTTGCTCGAATAAGCTCAAAATTTTAGACACCGCAGCCGGGTCCATTATGCTACACGGTGCACAAATTTGGGGATCAAAAAAATGTGAACAAGTAGAAAAACTATTCAGGCTCTTCATGAAACATATGTTAAACCTACCCAACAACACTCCCAACTACATGTTACAGTTGGAAACTGGGTTAAAATCTCAATTTCTCCGAACGCTATCTCTTTACTTTGACTATATCATTAAAGTACTTGAATATCCTAGAAGTAGATTACCGCGAATTCTGCACAAGAAACAATTGTCCAAAAAACGTTTTGGGTTTTAGACTGGGTTAACTTAGGTGAAATACTTAATATTGAAATAGACTTGTCTAACACATCATTCAAGAACCTGCATAAGAGTTTATTAATAGCTCTAGAAGCTAAAGAACATGAAAAACTTATTGCGGATGCTAAGGACTCTCAGTTTCATGATGCGTATCCTCATTTGAACTACATTATTACACCTTACTTTATTGATGAAAACTCACCTTACCTGGTGAGCTAAATTTTTAAATCTAGAAGTGGTTTATTAAATATAAATGCTAGAGCATTCAAAAAAGATACGGGTGGCATCTGCTCTATATGTAACTTCGATGAAGTGGAACATATCACCTTATTGGTAGATGCCCCATTTATAATAAATTGCGACTCCCTTGTTTTGGAAAAGAGTCTTTGTCCGTTGAGGAAATGTATAATGAGTTAAATGGTAACAACTTATCTTCCCTATACAACTTCTTAGCATACTGTCTTAGATATAGATCTTTGTTAATAAATGAATTTGCTTAGTCATGAAAATCATTAAATAAAACTTATATATTTAGTAAAAACTGAAAAAAATTGTGATAATAAATTTAACTAAATTATTTAAATATTTGATATCATATTATTGTATTTTATTTTACTATTATAAATATAACTTTAAATTTATAAATGATTAATGTGAAGAAATTAAAATAGAAAGTAAAAACAGATATTGTATCTTACTGCGTAAGCTATTATAATAAAGATTTGAATTTGAAAATAATATTTACAAATGTAAAATATCAAAATTATTAGTAACTTATGTTAATTTTTTGTTTAAATAAAATTTGAATTTGAAACGCCAATCTGACAGACAACAAAAATATGTTATGTCAAAATATTGTAATATTTCATTACTAAGATTTATTATTACCCTTGTGAAGGTTTATTTATGTTATATGAATTTAAATAAAATCATTTCTAATCAAATCTAATTTGATATGTTGGTATTGTGGAGTTAAATGTTCAAGGTCTCTACTAAATGAAGCAACGCTTGAACATTTGGGAGGTTTATACACAGACGCAACAAAAATATTTTGACTACCAACAAGAACTTCCCAAAATATGTATTCAGTTGTATTAATGTCTGTAGAGCATAGAACAAACATCGATTTTAGAATTTTTTTTTACAAAAATAGCAACACCACCACCACGCTTACAAAGACGATCATTACGAAACATTCTATAGCCAGGGAAGTGAATGAGGCTATCATGCAGATCAGAGTGAAACAAAGTTTCATATAACATCCATTGAAGAATTCTGAAAAATATCCCTATGTTCGTCAATTTTGGCCAGTAAACTTCTCGCATTAAAGTGATAAACCTTAATACCATTTCTCTGATTGCCAAGAATATTTATAAAAACACGAAGATTACCACTATTAATATGCTCACCAGCACGAGTTACACAAATGCAAGTCAGCAAACTTGACGACGGAACATTTGTGTTGCTTCGCAACCCATAAAGTAATGCAACACCACTTTCCGGTGACGATGGGAAAATGTACATATCTGAAGGAAATCGGAAAGTGGATGCATTGACATATGTTGTATTATACATTTTATTTAATGATTAGTTGATAATAATAAAACAACCGGCAGTCGAAATCGACCCGGGAAACAGAGAGAATCGTTTTTTTTTCAATACTAATAACATAATAATATAACTGGCGCAGTCGCGGAACGAACTGGAGGAACAAAAATATAAAAAGTGGAAAAAAAACTAAACTAAAAATCAGTTTTAAGGAAATTTTTTTTTTTCATATATTTGTTTGTTTACTATCCACAACCCCTCCACCACCCTGATACAGTATTGACTTTAAACCATCTCCACCCGGTTATAAAAATAAAATAAAAGTGTTGTTTGCCATCCACAACCTCACCTCCACCCAAATAAACTAAACAAAAACTATAAAAGACTAAAAATCAGTTGCAATTATAAAAAATCTAGTGATTTGTGTGGACTTTTTATCAAAATTGATAGAAAAAAGCGAGATAAACAGTTAGATACCAATCGTGGTATTAACTTCGCCAATTTAACAATGGAGCAAGTTTTACAAAGTGTCGTCGACGCACTTAATATTTTAACTAAGGTGCAACAACAACAACAGCAGCTTCAACAGAGAGCACCAGCAGCAGCGGCAGCAGCAGCTACACCAATGATATCGCTTTATAAAAGCATAGCTCATATAAAAGAGTTTGGAGGAGCGAGAAACGAACTCACACAATTCCTCACCTGTGTTGACGCTCATCTGGCAGCCACCCCGCAAGACAGAAAAGAAGAGGTATTCAAGGCGATCTATAACATAAAGGTTGTAGGTGAAGCCAAAAGCCTTTTATATTTAAATCCGTTGACATCGTGGGAAGAGACTAGAAACGAGCTTATTCAACACTTCCGCCCAATAATCGACGTTAACAGCATTTGGATTAAAATAAATAATCTAAAGGTAAATAGTATTTTAGATTTATGCAATAAAATAGAATTAATTTTGAAAGAGTGTTACGAATATGCACTCTATGAAAGTAATAAAATCGAAATAATAAGTTCTGGCAAGCAGCTCCTAATAGCAAAAATAAAAGAGCTTACTGTGGGTCAGTTGTCTAGGGAGATAAGAAACATTTTCGACCTAAATTCTATTTTAGGCATTTTAAGAATTTACATTCCAGATAGTGAATGGAATCTAAAGAAAAATTATAGCAGAACTAATTGTGTCACTAGTCAGAATAGGTTAGGGACGAATCGAAATCAAAACAATAGAGTTTGGCAGAATAATTCAGGTCAGCTTAACAATAGTACCCACCAGGACAGGTCGGGACAAGTTAGGCTATCTTCAAACAATAGATCAGGACAGACTAGAAATTTTAATAATAACAATAGATCAGGGCAGAGTAGAAATTCAAATAACAATAGGTCAGGACAAGTTAGACAAAACAATACCCAAGTTTTCAATCCATCAGGCCAAGCTAGAAATAGTTATCAAAATCCACAACCTATGGATCTGAACAATTTAGCTAGCGGTTGTGAATCTAGAGAGACAGGGTGTAATGAAGATATTAATAACGTGGATCCTTCGGATTTTCGGAACTAAGCCTCGGAAATAAATTATTCTGTAATTTTACCATCAATGATAGAGAATATAAGGCTCTATTAGACACTGGTTCAACGATAAGTTTAATTAACTCTTCTAGGGTAGATTGTTCTAGTTTTCCGATTCTAGAGGAAAAATTTGTTTTTATTAATACTACTAACAACAAAACCAAGGAATTTATACAAATTCTCGTCACAAAAACACCAAAAGAATTCAGAATGGGAAGTCGTTGTAAATTAAAGTGGCATAAAATGAATTTATCTAATACAGACTATGACTTCCTTGTTGGTATGGATATAATTAGAAGAAACGTTTCTAATATAAATATGAACAAAAAATTTATAGAATTGGTCAACAAGGCAAAAATTAATTTATATTCTGAAGAAAGTTTAGATATTGAACATTATGAACTTTCAAGCGAAACGGCAGATCAAGTAGATCTATCGCACTTAAATTCCCAAGAAAAGGAAAAAGTAGGTAAAATCATAAAACAGTACCAAAATTTAATCTATAAAGAGGGTGATAAGCTTACGAATACCGATTCTATAGTACATGAGATTAGAACAAACACGGAACAACAAATTAACTCCAGACTCTAAAGATTGCCTCCAAAACATGAGGAAGAAGTTAGGAGACAAGTACTAGAAATGGAAAAGCAGGGTATTGTTCGAAAATCTAACAGTAGATACTCTTCTCCAATTGTTGTTGTCCCGAAAAAGATTGGAAAATCAGGTGAGCAGAAGTTTAGACTATGTATGGATTATAGGAAATTGAATGAAATCACTTAAGATGACAAGTTCCCTCTACCTAATATAGATAATATATTAGATAAGTTAGGGAGAGCCCAGTATTTTACGACATTGGATTTGGCTAAAGGTTATTACCAAATCAAAATGCATCCCAGGGAAATTCATAAAACTGCATTTGTTACTCCAAATGGTTTATATCAGTTTACTCGGATGCCTTTTGGCCTCAAAAACGCCCCAGCGATGTTTCAAAGGCTCATGAATGAAATACTAAGGGAACACATAAATAAGATCTGTGTAGTTTATCTTGATGATATTCTTATATTTTCCACTAGTCTAGAACAACATCTTACTGCTTTCACCACAATCTTTAGCACACTTGCCAAACATAATCTTAAGGTCCAGTTTGACAAATGCACCTTCCTTCAAAAAGATAAGGAATTTTTAGGGCATATCTTGACTGAAGAAGGTATGAAACCTAATCCAGAAAAAGTCAAATGTATTTTGGATTACAAATTGCCATCATCAGAGAAAGAACTGAAATCTTTTCTGGGTATAACAGGATTTTATCGAAAATTTGTAAAAAAATTACTCGAAGATTGCGTATCCGATGATTAAATATTTAAAGAAAAATTCAAAAATTAATACAAGAGACCCAGAATACATACAAGCTTTCGAAACTTTGAAACGAAACATCACTAACTACCCTATACTTAGATTTCCTAATTTTCAAAAATCTTTTACTTTATTTACTGACGCTTCCAACTTCGCTATTGGGGCAGTGCTCACTCAAGAAGGGCAACCTGTTTGCTATGCTTCGAGATCTATGAATGATCATGAAAAGAAATATTCTCCCACTGACAAAGAATTTCTTGCTATTGTCTGGTCAGTGACATATTTTCGACCCTACCTTTGGGGAAATAAGTTTAAAATAGTCACAGACCATCAACCCATTAAGTATCTAAACAAAAAATACAACGGTAAAGAGTTTTCAGCTAGAAATCAGCGATTGTTACTCAAATTGTCCGAATTTAATTATGATATAGAATACTTAAGGGGTAAAGACAATAACGTTGCAGATTTCTTGAGCCGCATCAAAGATGTTGACCAAATAGATGGTGAATCTGACTCAAATGTGGCAACTGTGCACTCAGCACCAGAACAACAGTTGGATCATTTTCCAATAAAGGAAGAAATAGTGAATAAATATAAAACACAAATAATTTTATCTAATTTTTTTTCAACAGAAGTCGAAATGTGTCATGGTAGGAGAATCATCCATGTAGATATGACTAAAAATCAGTTATATTGGGAAGATCTCTTTACACGAACTCTTATAAAAGGAAAAGTAGGAATTTACACAGAGTTATCGTATCATGAGTTTAACAAAATTCAACAGTGTTTAATAAAACTTTTTAAGGATGATAAAAACTTGACATTTGTTAAATGCACACTTAGAGCTCTCGAAGTAAGAACTGAAGCAGACATTTCTAAACAAATTTCCTTATACCATGTCAAAGAGAGTAGTCATTCCGGAATTGTTGAAACCTACAAAACTTTGAAAAATAAAGTTTACTTTCCAGGTCTAGTGAAGCAAATTTCAAAGGTAATAGGAAATTGTTAGACATGCCAAGAAGGCAAATATGACAGAAAACCTATCAAACCTAAATTCAAGACTTCTGAAACACCTACAGAAATTAATGAAATACTTCACATGGATATATACCATTTTAATAAACTTTTTTATCTTACTTTCTAGGATAAACTTACCAAAAAAGCTTATATCTATAGCTTAATTAGTAAAAATTGGGTAAGCAAACTTGAATGTATTGAAGAACAATTTTCTAAGTTCGGAAACCCAAAGAAAATTGTTTGCGATAATGAATTCAACTCAGAAAACATAAAAGAATTCTTCCGAGAACAAGATATTCAAATTCACTTCACTAAGCCGAACTCTCATACAGGAAACTCTGATATTGAACGGTTTTATTCTACGCTACTTGAAATTTTGTTAACTATCAAAAATAAAGATTTAACCACTAATCAAAAACTTCACAAGGCAGTTAAAATTTATAACAATAGGTACCACTCCACTCTTGAAATGAGTCCAAATATGGCAGTGGAAACGGAATCTAAAACCTTAAAAGAAAAAGCCGATAAACGTAAGAAACATATTGTAAATAAAAGAAATTTAGATAGGGAAGATTTTCATGAAGCTAGAAGTGAAGGATTTATTAGAAACTATAAGGATTTACGTCACAAAAATGAACCTTACTTCAGAAAAAATAAATTACGAAATGTTCATCCAACAACAGTTAAAAGGCCTAATAAATTTGCAGGTTCTAGTCTGGCTCATGCTGTGGACAATTATGATGACAGCAACGGTGGCGGACCCAGCTCTTCTAATCTCCCAAGTACAAACTAGCCAAGGATTTACAGTCATCAATCGAGGAACAGTTGAGCTGATTAACGAAACCCAGACAATTGTTCACATAATAGATTCGGATAAAATAATGACCGTAATTGAAGGACTCGAAGTAAATTTGCAAAAATTGCACTTGGAAAATAACATTCCAATATTAACAGAGATTATCAACATCAAATCAAAAGTTAAGGCCCTAGTTTCCACCTTCCAACAAAAGAGAGGGTTAGCAATTTATCGGAACAGGTCAGAAATGGTTATTCGGAACCATGGATGACAATGATAGGGAAAATATTTTAGATCATTTTAAAGTTGTTGATATTAATAACAGAAATGCCATTAAAAATTTAAATAAGCAAATAGATATCAACAGAAATATTATGAATAATATTAAGAATTTTAATGATGTCATTGTAGAAGATCGAAAACATATTTCGGAAATTTACAATAACGTAGTAGATAGTCAACAAAATTTAACATTGAAACTTTTGAAAACAGACTAACTTTTAAAATTAAAAATATTAGAAGATAAAATTGATAATATTCTTGACAATATAGCATCTGCCAAAAAGGGTATTTTACATCCTCGCATATTAACAGGAGCAGAAATAGTGGCTTCTGATTTAGATTTTTTTTAAACTAAAACATTCCAAAATAGGAGCATTTAAGCTTAATGACACAAAATTAATTCAAGCTATTAAACTTCCGAAAAGTTACATCCTAACCCAATTAAAAATGATAATACCAATGCCTAACAAAGATTTTAAAGAAATTGGTTTATTACCCACAGAATTTATTGATCTAAATAAAATAAAATTTAATTATAATCCCAATAATATTTATATAAAAGACTTGATTAAAATGGATAATTGTTTGATTGATGGCTTATGTAATTTTTTTAAACAACAAAACTGAAATTTTAAATATCGAAGAAAATTTTGTAATTTGTAAAAATCTTAAAGGAGAAATTGTAAATAACGGTTGTGACAATCGAAATTTAATTTTAAGTGGAAATTTTATAATAAATATTAATAATTGTACAATAAACATAAGAAATATTTCAATATCAAATTTTAATATAGAATTTGTTCATAAATTTTCCTACGAAGAAGATCAAAATGTAATTGTAAAAGAAAAATTAAATTTTGAAACAATGTTAAAAATGTATCATATCGAAAACCTTAACCACATAAATGAATTAAAGTACCATAAAAACAACAATTATATTATTAGTTCCGTCACAATCTTCATTGTTATCATAGCCGTAATTATAATTGGAGTTCTCATCTTCTTAATTCAAAGAAAAAACAAAAATGTTAAAATAATTATAAAAAATATAGAAACAAAATTCAATGAAAACAAAATTCAGGAGAATCTTGAATTAAAGGGGGGTGAAGTTACACAATGCAAGACGACGGAACATTTGTGTTGCTTCGCAACCCATAAAGTAATGCAACACCACTTTCCGGTGACGATGGGAAAATGTACATATCTGAATGCCATCGGAAAGTGGATGCATTGACCTATGTTGTATTATACATTTTATTTAATGATTAGTTGATAATAATAAGACGACCGGCAGTCGCAATCGACCCGGGAAACAGAGAGAATCGTTTTTTTTTTTCAATACTAATAACATAATAATATAACTCACGCTTCGACATCACGACAAAAAATTTAAGATAATCAAAAGATGTATTGTTTACCTAATTTTAATGTTATAAATCGTTTAAGAAAAATTTAGCTTAGATTAAAAATACATGTAAGGTAACATATCTACTAATCAAGTTCAGAGATCCTGTGGATGATAACAGCACGGTCGTTTACGTATAAATACTTTTCCAGCCAACGAGAAAACAGATGAAAAATGATGCTGTGGTTTTATACGAAGTGCTTTTCTTTAGATGGCATAGTTTCTTTGTGTTAGGCTTTCGTTAACATAGATAGGACAGCGCTTGTCTTTTTAACTCGGTATATTAATATCATGAAGGAATAGATTACCTTCATCTTTTATTCTTTGTCGCACAGCAGATAAGAAAGGAATCTTATTATCTGTTGAAGCGAACTTTGTTAGGATTGATGATTCCATTTTTGCCGACTAGAAGATGTCCAAAACTTTTTAATAGAACGAGGAGGACATAACCTGCACTGGGGCACATATCTTTAAATAACATAACCATGAAGCAGGATACACAGTGTATCTCGTCGGTGTACTGTTCCCTAGTGTCTACATAACTGCGATACATAATAACATAAATAGTTTTGTTGCTCCTTTAAAAGAATTTTTTAAACATTTCTTTGAGTGAAATGAGTATAGGAAAGTAAGTAGTAGTCAGTTTTGGGCTATTTAGTAAGTGAAAAAGTGATTTTGAAATAAAACAAACAATTAAATTAGCCCTATTTTACCTAAATATCTACAATTGTGGACACATAACCTCTAAAGTCTGATTATATTCTAAAAAATAAGTACAAAATTCAATACGAATTGCTTTTTTTAACAAACTTAAATTAGTTTTTGAGTGAAAAATGTCGAATAGGAAGGAGCAAGTTAGAAAGACAAGGTCTGTAAAAAACGTAACACCTATCTCACCTTATTGCGGTTCATCATCGACAATTAACACTCGTTTGGACTCTTTTAAAAACGAAATTACGGAATCGATTATTTCAGAAATAAAAACAAAAATCAAGACTTTATCCGATTGTCTCTCGGAGCGAATTTATTCAATTGAGAACGAGCTTAAGCAAAAAATTCACACACTCGAGCAGGACGTGACTAGATGGATTAATACTGTTGAAGGCAATTACAACCGATTACTTGTCATCGAAAACGATTTACTGACTATGAAATCACAAATAATTAAAAACAACAACACTACCGAACTTCAATTGCAAATTCAGGCACTTTAAAGACAAAATATTGCTGGTGATGTAGTTATGCACGGAATACCTTTTAACGAGAAAGAAAATTTATCCGAAATTTTTGACAAAATGTGCGTTAACATAAATTTTCCAAAAATAACACCAAGTTATATTATACCCACTAGGCCTACTAAAAATTCCACACGCAGCGCGATTATTATCAAGCTTCCGCACACACATTGCAAAATCAACTTACTTAAACAAATAGCAGAGTACTATAAAGCAAATTCCAAACTTGTTACACTGAGTGATCTTGGGGTTGAGAGCAATAATTTTGTGCGTGTGTATGAGTATCTTACCAAAAAAGACCACCAACTTTTTCTAAAGGCTCGAGAAATTAAGGAGAACAACAGTCTGCATTCTGTTTCTACGCGAAATGGGAAGGTGTATGTCCGAGAATTCAGCGATAGCTCCCCAATACACATATCCAACATGATGGCATTTAATTATGTTCATGCCATCCTCGATTGTAGTCAGATTAATTTAGCTTGTGCCACCGCACTGATTTAGTGCTAAGCTGTGCTACCGCACATATGACAGTTTGGCAGCACCCATCATCTACTACAATCGAGGATGGCAGCCAACGTAAAAGGGAAATAAAAAAAAACCATTTGTAAGTTGGTGGGCATTTCCGGCTTTGCCTCTAGGTTTCTTCCCCTTTCGTTTGATGTCAGCCAAGACAAACACATCGTGCATCTCCTCTAGAAAAAAAAATTATAAAGATGTAAATTCCTTACAATAAAAAAAAACAAATTAAAGCAACGCATTCGCAAAATAAAACCACCACAGTGTTTATTCTTGTTCGTTACGATTGTTAGCCCACTCACGATTCACGAAGCCTTCAGCTTTTGCTCGAGTGCCTGCTGGCACATTTGGGCTTACATATTTAGTCGATTCAGTCCTTGGCTAAGCCCGAAGCCGAGTCACATTGGGCCAATTCACGGACAGACGCACGTCCGCCAACAAGATATCATTATCATCTATACGGACAGACGCACGTCCGCCAACAAGACATCATTAATGTCATCCATACGGACAGACGCACGTCCGCCATCAAGACATCATTATCATCCATACGGACAGACGCACGTCCGCCAGCAAGAAATCATTATCATCCATACGGACAGACGCACGTCCGGCAGCAAGACATCATTATCATCCATACGGACAGACGCGCGTCCGCCAGCGTAAGTCCAAATAAAACCAGGCAAGTACGCCAACATTTGGTCCATCGGAGCCGGATCATCAGATCATCATACCATATTGCATCACGTGAATATATTCGTATGTAAAAACCGTATGTAACTATATCATTATATTACATATATATATATTACATTTTTATTTTATCAAATGTACATACATTTCGTTTATTATATTATTATATTACATATATATATATTACATTTTCATTAACAAATGTACATACATTTCGTTTATTATATTATTATATTACATATATATATTACATTTTCATTAACAAATGTACATACATTTCATTTATTATATTATTATATTACATATATATATATTACATTTTCATTAACAAATGTACATACATTTCTTTTTTTCGTGGCAATAATTACTAGAAATTTGATAAACGCGTTCTTTTGTTATTGGTCGGTTGAGCTGTGGTTCGCTCGGGGCGTACCCATTTTAATAGAAAGTTTTCTCTCTGTTTGCACATGTACCACGAGTCGGTCGGTTTGAAATCCGTGACATCAAAATAGTGCTTTTTCGCTCAGGTGACTTTAGGTTTTTCTTTCTTTTTCATTCGGTACGATATTTTAAGTGTTGTTGTATACACAATTTTCCTGGATTTGTTCAGACAACCGGGCTTCGGCAACGTTACTGCGATTAGGTACACATTTTTCATTTTTCATTTAGCGGTCGTGAACTCAACGAGAGTACCTTCTGTTGCATTAATAAATTTGACCGGTTGATTCTTAATTTTTTTGTTAAGCGTAAGCTTCGTTTAATAAACGTAGTCTCCATTAACATGGCTAGCAACCAAGACCTACGTGAATTCATTCACGCTGCTGATCAATTGGTCAAATATTCCGCAACGGTCAAAGATTTGCCCGAGGCAAAACATTCAGTTTCCACGCTGTCGGCGCGAAAAGAAGAGTTGAAGGATTTATGGATTGAGGTGAAATCCAAATACACTCGATGTTGCTTGAGTACCAACGAGTTTGGCGAGGAGGATTTAGAGACATTTGAGTCTAAATACAAGCTTTCCAATGAGACGTACATTTTATGCTTAGGGTTTTTCTTTGAGTTGATGGCCAAACTCACTACTGCTCCAGCCTCCCCTGGTTTTTTTGGAACAAATGTTCCTTCGGCGTCTACGGTTCAAAATCAAACGGTCAACAATGGTTTATCTAATCAAGTCGCTTCGCCACATTGTATCAAGCTTCCAGCTTGCGACACGGAACTCTTCCATGGCGATTACCTTTCGTGGCCGGCTTTTAAAGATATGTTTCAAGCGATATATATCAACCATCCGAGGTTAGGACCAGTTGAACAATTGTTTCATCTTAGGGCTAAAACCAGAGGCGAAACTTTCAGCATTGTGAGCAAGTTTCCTTTAACGAATTCAAGTTTTTCATTGGCTTGGGAGGCACTTCGTTCTACGTATGAGAACAAAAGGATACTCATCAATAACCATGTCAAAAAGCTACTTAATCTTCCATTGTGTGCCAATGAATCTGCCTCGGAGATTAAGAGGTTACAAAGTCACATTAATGATTCGCTTGCTGCACTAAAGGGCCACGGTGTTTCCGTGGATAACTGGGATCCAATACTTGTGTATTCATGCTGCAGCCGACTTCCAACTTCCACCCTTGCGTTATGGGAACTATCTTTGGACGATCCGTCCAAGGTGCCGAAATGGGAGCAGCTCAATAAGTTTTTAAGCAGCCGTTTTCAAGTATTGGAAACTATTGCCGACACTAATAACCCAGGATTTTCAAGTTCCACAACGCGATCCCAGTCAATGAAAAACGATGGTACAAATGATCGCTCAAATGTCTATCTAGTTAAAACTCAAGCATCTGGTTGGCAATTATGTTCCAATAAACATCATCTTCGAAGTTGTAACAAATTTTTAGCGATGCCTGTATCGGATAAGGCTGAGGTTGTTCAAAATCACAATCTGTGTTTTAATTGCTTTGCTCCGGACCATCGGTCACACAAATGTACGAGTCGGTTCTCATGCATTACGTGCGGAAAACGACATCATACCCTGTTACACAGAGGTACTGACAGTACGACTATGGAGCAACAGAACAGCAGAGTTTCAGTAGTCCCATTCAATGGAAGAGTGTCACATGCTTCCAGCATTGATACTTCCAATCAAACACCCAGTTTTACTCCGTCAAGGCCAAGTTTTTCACATGTCCCCGACATTAATTCTACTAATAATTTACAGGCTACGCATATTAGGTTTTCGCCAAATTCATCTTCATCTTCGATGTTGTAACAAATTTTTAGCGATGCCTGTTTCGGATAAGGCTGAGGTTGTTCAGAATCACACTCTGTGTTTTAATTGCTTTGCTCCGGACCATCGGTCACACAAATGTACGAGTCGGTTCTCATGCATTACGTGCGGAAAACGACATCATACCCTGTTACACAGAGGTACTGACAGTACAACTATGGAGCAACAGAACAGCAGAGTTTCAGTAGTCCCATTCAATGGAAGAGTGTCACATGCTTCCAGCATTGATACTTCCAATCAAACACCCAGTTTTACTCCGTCAAGGCCAAGTTTTTCAAATGTCCCCGACATTAATTCTACAAATAATTTACAGGCTACGCATATTAGGTTTTCGCCAAATTCATCTTCATCTTCGATGTTGTAACAAATTTTTAGCGATGCCTGTTTCGGATAAGGCTGAGGTTGTTCAGAATCACAATCTGTGTTTTAATTGCTTTGCTCCGGACCATCGGTCACACAAATGTACGAGTCGGTTCTCATGCATTACGTGCGGAAAACGACATCATACCCTGTTACACAGAGGTACTGACAGTACAACTATGGAGCAACAGAACAGCAGATTTTCAGTATTCCCATTCAATGGAAGAGTGTCACATGCTTCCAGCATTGATACTTCCAATCAAACACCCAGTTTTACTCCGTCAAGGCCAAGTTTTTCACATGTCCCCGACATTAATACTGCAAATAATTTACAGGCTACGCATGTTGGTTTTCGCCAAATTCAATTTTGCCACATGTTTCCGACATTGGTACACATCTTCGAAGTTGTAACAAATTTTTAGCGATGCCTGTTTCGGATAAGGCTGAGGTTGTTCAGAATCACAATCTGTGTTTTAATTGCTTTTCTCCGGACCATCGGTCACAAAAATGTACGAGTCGGTTCTCATGCATTACATGCGGAGAACGACATCATACCCTGTTACACAGAGGTACTGACAGTACGACTATGGAGCAACAGAACAGCAGAGATTCAGTAGTCCCATTCAATGGAAGAGTGTCACATGCTTCCAGCATTGATAACTTCCAATCCAACACCCAGTTTTACTCCGTGAAGGCCAAGTTTTTCACATGTCCCCGACATTAATACTGCAAATAATTTACAGGCTACGCATGTTAGGTTTTCGCCAAATTCAAGTCTGCCACATGTTTCCGACATTGGTACACATCTTCGAAGTTGTAACAAATTTTTAGCGATGCCTGTTTCGGATAAGGCTGAGGTTGTTCAGAATCACAATCTGTGTTTTAATTGCTTTTCTCCGGACCATCGGTCACAAAAATGTACGAGTCGGTTCTCATGCATTACATGCGGAGAACGACATCATACCCTGTTACACAGAGGTACTGACAGTACGACTATGGAGCAACAGAACAGCAGAGATTCAGTAGTCCCATTCAATGGAAGAGTGTCACATGCTTCCAGCATTGATAACTTCCAATCCAACACCCAGTTTTACTCCGTGAAGGCCAAGTTTCACATGTCCCCGACATTAATACTTCAAATAATTTCAGGCTACGCATGTTAGGTTTTCGCCAAATGCAAGTCGGCCACATGTTTCCGACATTGGTACCGCAACAAAATTACAGTCCACTGCTCAAACCTTCAATTAATCACAATCTGTGTTTTAATTGCTTCTCTCCGGACCATCGGTCACACAAATGTACGAGTCGGTTCTCATGCATTACGTGCGGAAAACGACATCATACCCTGTTACACAGAGGTACTGACAGAACGACAACGAAGCAAGATTCCCACTTGCGTCCAGAATTATATTACAAGATCTTTACGTCGACGACGTCCTTTCGGGTGCTCATGATATTTCCACTGCTCAACAGGCACAAGGTGAGTTAATAGAACTGCTGGAATCTGGAGGGTTTCCTCTACGCAAATGGACATCTAACACCCCGGAGCTTTTAAACGGCCTTCCAGGCAATTATATCTTAAGAGATAATTTTTTAAAGCTCGATAAAGAGAGCACAACCAAAAAGGCATTCGCTGGAATGCTAAAGAAGATAATTTTCATTTTTCGGTTCCCCTTATTCAATTGGCAACAGCCAAAAGAGGATGTCAAACCGAACGACTTAGTAGTTATAAAGCAGGAGAACCTACCGTCAACGGAATGGCGGCTGGGACGCGTAATAAAAGTAAATCCTGGCACGGGCGGGAGGGTAAGAGGCGCGACAATCAAAACTCAACTCGGCGAAATCACGCGACCAATAGTTAAACTTTGCGTTTTACGCTGCCTTTAACTCAGTTAATGGGGTTTCCTCCTTTTCCGTTTCAGTTGAAGTAACCTAAAACTTGGGTGCTCAAAATTTCAAAAAAAAAAAAAATGTATCGATAATATTATTAAATTTTAATTATTATTAAATTATTCTTAAGTAAAGTATTTGTTGGCATAATATGCCAAGGAGGGCCGGTATGTTCATGCCATCCTCGGTTGTAGTCAGATTAATTTTGCTTGTACCACCGCACTGATTTAGTGCTAAGCTGTGCTAACGCACATAAGACAGTTTGGCAGCACCCATCATCTACTACAATCGAGGATGGCAGCCAACGTAAAAGGGAAATAAAAAAAAACCCCATTTGTAAGTTGGTGGGCATTTCCGGCTTTGCCTCTAGGTTTCTTCCCCTTTCGTTTGATGTCAGCCAAGACAAACACATCGTGCATCTCCTCTAGAAAAAAAAAATTATAAAGATGTAAATTCCTTACAATAAAAAAAACAAATTAATGCAACGCATTCGCAAAATAAAACCACCACAGTGTTTATTCTTGTTCGTGACGATTGTTAGCCCACTCACGATTCACGAAGCCTTCAGCTTTTGCTCGAGTGCCTGCTGGCACATTTGGGCTTACATATTTAGTCGATTCAGTCCTTGGCTAAGCCCGAAGCCGAGTCACATTGGGCCAATTCACGGACAGACGCACGTGCGCCAACAAGATATCATTATCATCTATAAGGACAGACGCACGTCCGCCAACAAGACATCATTAATGTCATCCATACGGACAGACGCACGTCCGCCATCAAGACATCATTATCATCCATACGGACAGACGCACGTCCGCCAGCAAGAAATCATTATCATCCATACGGACAGACGCACGTCCGCCAGCAAGACATCATTATCATCCATACGGACAGACGCACGTCCGCCAGCAAGACATCATTATCATCCATACGGACAGACGCGCGTCCGCCAGCGTAAGTCCAAATAAAACCAGGCAAGTACGCCAACAAATTACCTTCGCTCTCGTTCTTCTACAAGAGGAAATATTTCTCCTACAATTACAACCAATGCCGTTTCTGATATCAATTCAGTAGATGAAACTGCCACTGTTGGAGTGAAAATCAAAACAACTTTTTCTGATAATGCTCCGGAGAGCCCCATCTTGGTGATTAACTGTTATGTATTCTTGATTTTTATTTTACTTTTCTTTTTTTAGTTTAATTGTAGCATGTAAATTTTAATTTTGCTTTTTTTTCTAATTTTTACTGATTTGAAATTATTTTAGCTTATGCATTAGTAAATTCATTATATAAAATTATGAACAGCTTAACGTAGCTCAATCGCTTACTTTCTTTCTATAATACGTTATGGCTTCGATAATAATTTGCCATACAAAATTGATAAATTACTTTTTAAATGGGTTTTATTTGGCTTCTTTTTTTGTGGGGTTTGTGTTCTCTGTACAGATAGTTGGCTTATCTAAATTTTATCCTTACTGGCATGGTCTTAGGTTTAAATGCGGATATCGTTAGGGTTAATGTAATGTGTGGTGTATATCCTGGACTTAATATCTGTAATAAGGTCACGGCTTTTATTCGCTCATCTTAGCGGTCTCTTCTTCTAGGAAAACGCAATCCGTCACTAAGTTCTAAGCAAATTTGGAAGAATATTCAAGAAGCAGGTACAGTTGCAGCAAAAAATATATATATCAGTGTTCGTTTAATCCCGACGTTATGTTGTCATAGTTTGTTCAAAGCAGGTCCAGATCAATAGTACTTGAAGAAGATGTTAATAACTCTACTTCAAACGCGGGGTTTTCTTTTTACTGCATCGATATAAATGACGTTTTTGATTCAGTTCGTTCTGTTAAATCGAATGCCATTGATCCTCTAACATATCTCCAAAATTTAGTAAGCTAATTTTACTCTTAATTTCGAGGTAAGGCATATTTTTAATGTTTGTCTCTGTAGAAGTACTTTCCCGACTCAATGGAAGGAAGCCAAAATTATGCCTATTCCAAAAAGCCGAGTCCTTCTTTGCCACCAGACTACAGACCAATTAGTTTGTTACCCTACCTGTCAAAAGGTTTTGAAAAAGTGCCTCAAAACCAAATTATAAATTTTCTTAACAGCAATAACATGATTTCTTGTTTTCAATTTGGCGTTCGAGTCAGGCATAGTTGTGAATCAGTTGTCATGAAAGTTACTACAGACTTGGGCATGGAACTAGATCAGGCTAAGTTTGGTGTATTGCTCTTATTGGATTTCCCAAGGCATTTAATTGTATTAATCATTCATTTCTAATGTGAAAATTGAGAAAATATTTTAACTTCTCGTCAACAGCTATACGACTATTACAAACCTACCTCAAAGACAGGATTCAAACAGTTATAACTGATAGTGGTCTTCCAAGACCACTAACTGTAAACAGAGGAGTTCCACAGGGATCTGTTTTAGGGCCACTTTCGCTTACACTTTTTATTAATGACCTTCCTGATAATAAAGAATCCAGTAATGTTCAAATGTACGCAGATGATGTGCTTGTTTATGCAAGTCGTCCAGCTGGGCTCATGGAAGACCTAGTAGAGAGAATCAGTGAAGATCTATCAAGAATTAAACTGTGGTTCAATCAGAATGAACTAAAACTCAATCCTTCTAAAACTTTGACAAAGATTTGTTCAAGAAGAGATATTATATTTATTCCCACAATAATAGAAGCCATTTTTGAAATTATTGAAAATTTACTATCTGAATTTTTTGTTTTTCTATTTTATTATTTTTCTGCATTAAATTGCATTAAATGCAATAAACTTCTTATATTTAATCTTATAATCTAACTAATATTTTTTTTTGTTAATATAATAATTTTTAGTATTATATAATTTTAAACTGTGAAAAAAAATTTTGTTAAAAATTTTGTTAAACTCAATTGTTTTTTTTTATAAATAATAATACTAATAATAATAATAATAAAAATAAACAGTTGTTGACTAAACTTCTTCTAAGAAGAAGTGTTTTTCATTTAAATCTTTAAACTTTTATTTTAAAGCGGTCCCTAGTCGCTCAATATTATTGCGCAATATTTCATATTGCAGTATTGTTCGTCTGTAGGTAAAGCGGTCCCTAGACGCTCAATATTATTGCGCAATAATTGATATTGCACAATAATATTGCTCGTCTATAGATAGTATTGCAAGGTTGTGCAATATATTGTGAACAATCAAAACGCTTTTAATATTTCTTGCGCAACATAATAATATTGTATCGTCTGTGGGTACTATAGCGCAATATTTGCTTAGTTTGAGTACCGAGTAGCATCCCGCCTGCTGTACATCGTTCTTGTGAAAGTGTTCGGGAAAGTTAAAATTGTCTTTAAAATCCGTCGTACCGTGGTACTATAAGTGTTTTTTCCAAACCCCATCTATCCATAAATAAATTTTGAAAAATAGCCCAAACCGCACCCCTTATATAAAATAGAAATAAATCCAAAATTCAAAAAAATCAATAAAAAAAAACAAAACAACGAAATTACATTAAGTGGCCAGTGCTCAAATAGAAATTAAATCAACACGTTCATACATAAATAGTACAAAACAGAAAAAACGCAGCAAGCACAAGGGGTAATTCCTTCCTTTTCCCTTTCACATCTCGCATTTATATTAACTTGATCATTCTAGGTACTGTGTGGAACTTATCACACAGTGCATGGATTGATTAGGTTAATATAACGTCAGATGGATTACTGACTGTTTTTTCTATTTAACCAGGGGCGGATCAGTTCAATTTGTCACTAAGGCATAACAACCACAATACGGTTTTTGTTCAAACACAAATTTTAACTTCATGTGGTTAAAATTCACGGTAAATAAGCACATCTTATACACATGTTTTATTTATCGGACCCCAAATTTGGGCAGGGATTCAACTTTTAACGGATTTGATGCTGTCCGACTCCATTCAGAGAATTGTTTCCCATTATCCTTGCACTGAAATCGTCAGTTCGGGTGATTTCAATGTACACAATTCTAGATGGCTCCGATTTTCGAGCCAGACGACAACCGAAAGAAGTTATGCTGAGGTCTTTGCTGAGTTAAACCAACGAACTCAGCTTGTCGCCGAGACAACTTGAATCCCGGACGTTACAGGCCAAACCGCCAACACTCTAGATTTGTTTCTTACCTCTGACCCTGATAAATATACTGTAAGCTTATTATCGCATCTAGGCACATCAGACTATTGTGTCATATCTGCAAATTTATCATGCCAACAACATCCAGTTAAAAAAAAGTCACCTAAGACAACCGTTTGGCAATATTAGAAAGCCTACTGGGATTGTCTCAATAACTTCTTAAGGAACATTAACTGGTCACTATGCTTCCTCGATAGTGACGTAGACTCCAGCGCAGATATGATAACAAATTTAATTCTTCACGCAATGAAATCTATTAAACCGAAAGAAAGTGCATGGTTTGATTCGAGCTGTAAAGAGGTTATTAGGGTGAGAGAAGTAAATTTCCGGAATTCCAAAGCGAACCCCACTGACGAAAACCGGAAAAAAATTCAACAAGATAGAAAGACTTGCAACGTTCACATTCGTAGAACCAAATTTTTGCATGACCAAAAATTAAGGCAAAAAATACTACAATGTCCCAAAGGGAGTAAGATTTTTTTGTCATTTGTAAAAAACGCGAATCTTCTTCACCCACTAATTACCATCCAACTGCACTTACGTCCCTTCTTTTCAAGGTCATGGAAACGCTGATTAATTATCGGCTGGTGAATCAATTTCATCCATTTAATCTGGATGGCATTGCAGGGGAGTGAATTTATTATAGTAAGGGTTTTTACTAGGACCTACTAACTTCAGAGCTTCATATTTTCTTATGGGTATAATTTTTAAATCAGATAATAAACTAATCACAAATTGTTTCAGTGGCTCTGATTATGCTGGTGACTCTGAAACAAGACGCTCACAAGTGGTTTCCTATTTTTGCTTGGTGAATCCCCAAAATCTTGGTCATCACAACGACAATAATGTTTAGCACTCGCAACCATGAAAGCCGAATATATGGCGGGTGCACAAGCTGTCAAAGAGATGATCTGGCTTAGCGATTGTTAAATGATTTACTTTCTGATGGATGCAGTAAGCTGGTGCTTTATTTAGACAATAAAAGTGCCATTTGTCTTGTGAAGAATCCTAAGTACCACAAACGCAGTCAACACATTGCCAAGAACAAGATTTGAATTATTACGAAAACTCATTGGAGTTGTAAACTAATTTTAGATTTTCGTTAAATTGAATAATTCTTGAGTTACAATTTATGAAATTAATGTGAATTTAAGTAATCTTTTGAATATCAATGAAAGTGGGAGTGTTGAATGTATTAATTTATATTAAAGTACCTACATATTTATAACACTTATACTGCTGCTCTAATTTGCTTGCTCTCTCTCACTTCCAATAATAGTTCCAATATCAAACCAACTACTTCTAATAAAATCTCTTTTATTGAACCTCTAACTAATCGGTCGCATTTTTATTAACATTTTCCACTATCTACACCAATGCACAATAGTGGTCGAATTCGCCAATCTAGCGAATCTGCTTTATTAATCGTAGCCCTAGTTTGGACAGTAATTCGACTTTTAACAAATTTGATGCTCTGTCCGTTTCTATCCAAAGAATTGTTTCCCAATATCCGCAAAGTAAAATTGTTGTTACGGACGATTTCAATGTTCACAATTCCAAGTGGCTACGCTATTCTGGTCAGACAACACCCGAAGGAAGGTATGTCGAGCTCTTTGCTGAGGTGAACAATTTGACTCAGCTGGTTAATGAGCCAACAAGAATACCTGACGTTGCAGGTCACTCCGGCACCATTCTAGACTTGTTCCCTACCTCTCAACCTGGTAAATACACCACTAGTGTGTTATCGCCTCTAGGCACATCGGACAATTGTATCATATCAGCAAATTTCTCGTGCCGACTTCTCTGTTAAAGAAAAAATCCTAAGAGGACCGTATGGCAATACGAGAAAGCCAATTGGGACGGTTTTAATAATTTTATCAGGATCTTTAACTGGTCACTATGCTTCCTCGATAGTGACGGTGACTCCAGTGCTGGTATGATTACAAACGTAATTCTTAAAGGGATGAAAGCTTTTATACCGAACAGAACCTGTTCAAATACAAAAAAAAGCCGCACAACGAAAACAAAACGACGCAGCTCTGGACGACAAATCAAAATCACTCATCCTCTTGAAAGGTGAAATTATAAATAATTTTATATTATTATACACTAATGTACAACCAACGCTTATAATTCGATGAGCTACTGTGTAATATTTTTTCTATCCCACGCTAACGTGGGAATATGCATACTCATTAAAAGACAAAAACATGTATTTCAAATAAATCGTTCACACAGGAGCTCTCGTTACAGAGAAAAACAAAGAACTTAGTATATTTACAATTATGCAACGTGTGCAAACATTTATGAGTTGTACATACACCCCTTCTTGGAGGTTCCTAACCTTCAATTTATCAGGTGGCTTCAAAGCGAGGAACTGTTCTTCTTGGCATTGGAATTGGCCTTCTCCGCCGCAGGCAATAAATGATTCCAATAGCATTCACCAGCAGCAAAGAGCTCAAACCATAATGGTGGTAATCATGTATGTTCAATTGAGGCTCTTCAGGTGATGTTATGTCTTTCTTCAGGTCTTCTAATTCCTGTGTAAGATTTTTAAATTGGTCATAATTAATTGTGCTTACCTTCAACGGGGGGACAAGGTATTTCGACAGGTTACGGGTTCCAATCCAGTTGCTGATTTTTACACTTGGAATGAACGACTTGGCAATAATTGTTTTGTAGTTTGAGTGTCCGTTTATGATGGTGTTTCCTATTTTGAGAGTACACATATCCTTGAACTCTATCACGCCATTGTCTGATAAGGCTATGCTGCTCGTTACTCCGTTGCAAATGAGAGGACCTGTGGAATTAGTAATCAATGAAAATAACCAGCTATTAGTTTGCTTAAGTGCGAGTCACCGATTTTGAGGTGGTATTTCATTTAAGATGCAATCAGTCAATGCATTATCTTCATGGTTAAGTTGGGCCATTTCACAAACATGCAAATTATGTTGATGGATATTAGTCGGGACAACCTGAGTGCATAGATGGTTTCTCGCGGCTAAAGGCTTGCAGGATGAAAACTCATGTTAGATATATCCACTAGAAGACTCATGTTGTTGTGACTGATGGGCAAAGGAATTAGATTACACACCTGAAATTCTTGATCTTGTGCTAGTGGTATCAGCATTTCAAAAACCATTGAATCTTTAAGCGTCCGTCCTTTGACTGTAATGATTTTAAACAGGTCCAACACTGAAACATTAGGTAATCTCAGGATTGATGGAAGATTTTCTTGAACAATCTGCAGCTGGTCGTTAAGTTGCTTTGGTGTGATGAGCTGTGGATTGATTTTAGCATGATTCAAATCCAGTATGACATCAAGTAGAATGTCTTGAGTGCTCTGAAAATTCATTAAAATCATAATTAAATATGACGTACGGGAAACAAAGAGTTGATTCATGACAATGCCATCTTGTTGTTTTTCAATTGCGTTAACTGTTCTAACCAGATATGTGTTCAATGTTTGGAATTGCTTTCTCACTTCCATTGTATTGCGTCTCAAAATATTTGCGGTTGAATCTGAAATAGAACTTTGTTTTTTAATAAGAGCAGATAAGTGATTTTCATGTTTATTTGCTAGGTCAATCTGATTTTGGATGTGCTCAGCCTCTTCTTCATCGAGGATACCGAAAAACTATGCGCCACACTACCAACGAAATCGAATGGAGATCTGCGATGCCGAATCGCTGTCCGACTTGAGGTGTTGAAACCATTAATGAATTCGTTGTTTTGGTCAATGACAGCTACTCTTTGTCGAAAGATGTCGATAGTTTCATGACAATAGTAAATCCTTTCCGATTTCTCTGCCGTGCAAGCACCTTACAATTAATTTAAATAAGTTTTGATTTCAGTTAATTCCAACCAATAATTGGTAAGATTAAAATAAACATAAACACTCCAAAAATTGTTAATTACACGCAGTGTTCCAATGTCTTCAAAGTAGATTCCGACTGCGTTATCGAGCTGGTTTATAATGACGTGGTTGTCTGCATATGTTGTGTTAACTGGCGCAATCAACAGTGCAATAAAAAATTATGCCAATAAAGATCCCGTTGTAACTCTGCCGCTTCTGAGTTTCCGTGATGATGGACAATTATTTGGTTCTCCATCATTTTTTAGAGGTGGCTTCTTTGTATGATCTGTTGGAGAATCTTTTTTGTCTGGTTCTTCTACTGGCAAGGGACACACGTTATGGATAGCTCGCTGGAGAATTCCCCCAGTGGTCTTAATGTTAGCAACACGAACCAGTCCATCATTTCCTTTAATCACTTCTACTACACGTCCTAACTTCCATTTTGTTGGTGGCATATTGGGTACCTTTAATAAAACAAGAGTATTTGGCTTCAAGTTTTGGGATTCAGTTTTCCACTTAGCTCGTTGTTGTAAGAGATGTAAGTACTCACCCGACCATCTCTTCCAGAATGATTGTTGAACATGCTGTATCTGTCGATATTTGTTGAGAGAACTTACTTTTTTATCAGTGACATCGGGCTCAGCTATGGATAGAAGTGTTGCTCCTATTAAAAAATGTCCGGGGGTAAGAGCTTCTAGATCATTTGAGTCTGATGAAATTGGCATTAAAGGTCTTGAATTGAGTATTGCTTCTATTTGAACTGTGGTTGTGGTGAGCTCCTCGTAAGTTAATGAAGCCTCACCCAAATGTCGAATCAACAATCCTTTAGCGGATTTTACCGCTGACTCCCAGAGTCCCCCAAAGTGCGGGAAACGAGGAGGAATAAATTTCCAATTAATTCCCGTCTGGATACATGATGATTGAATGGCTGATTCCATTCTCTTTGATTGCATAACTTCTTTAAGCTCCTTGAGCTTGTTGCTTGGACCGACGAAATTGGTCGCATTATCGCAGAAAAAAGTGTGACACAATCCAGTCTGTCTATAAACCTTGCAATTGATGAACGACTCTGTAGAGAGATCTCCAACAACTTCTATATGAATTGCCTTTGTGGAAAAGCATACGAAAATTGCTAGATACGATTTTGAAGGAGGATTTAGCACATATGACGCACCTTTTGATAACTGATCTTGCTTCTCTTCCAATGCTTAATATCCAATATTGTTGACGAAAATTCAACAGCCCTGTGGGATATGTGTAAGTTTTTTTTATGTAAATGCTCCAAAAGCAACCTTGTGACAATGTTGTTCTTAGGCAACAGAATTTGATTTTTTGCATCCGGCAAAAGAACAGAATTTGCTAGTCTACCTCCCACTCGAATTAAGTTATGTTTTTTATCATAATAGGGCGATAATGTTGCTAAGCTTGATTGAGCACTTATACTTACATTGCCTTTTAAAGCTTTGTATTCTTCTGGGAAGGCCATACGTTGAGTGCATACCATGAGGAGGCGTGTTCCTTCGCGCAGTTCATCTGCAGAAAGCATGCCACTCCTTCTAAGGAGGCCGGGACGTCGAGCGTTTCGTAAGAATCTGCTACAATATGAAAATATTTTCTGCAATGTATAAAAGGAGTTTCTATGATTAATAGTTTTCAATATATTCTGATCTTGAGTTGCAGTCATTAACGCCGTTTTGTTTTTTCGCAATTCTGGAACCACCTGTGGAATGATGTACTTAGTTGGCTCCCAACGTGATTCATCTAGTTTAACAAAGGATGGGCCTTCAAACCATGTCTATGTTGATGAAAGGTCCACGAGCGTACATCCTCTCATTATTATGTCAGCTGGATTAATCTCTCCTTTGATATGATTCCATTGCGATATCTGAGTTTCTGCTTGGATCTTAGCTACCCTATTTGCAACAAATGTCTTCCAGCCATAAAAAGGAGTGTTTATCCAAGCCAGCACAGTTGTTGAATCCGTTTAGTATGCTTTCTTATGAACATACTTTTAAATGTTAGAAGTATTCTCCTTACCAGTTCAACCAACAGCTCTGCAGCTTGAAGTTCAAGACGAGCAATTGTTATGGCCTTCATCGGAGCAATGCGAGATTTTGAGCAAAGTAATTTACTATAGATGTTACCTGATTTATCTATGCATCTGACGTAAACACACGCTCCAAGGGCAGACATACTGCTATCTGAAAACCCATGTAGTTCTGTTCTTTTTGGCAATGGACACATTACAAATCGAGGTATGCTTGTTTTCTAAATCAAAGAATTGATTTACATACCTGTTCCATTTTTCGGTCAAGTCCATAGAAAGCTCGTCATCCCATGAGATTTCCGTTTTCCATAAATCTTGTAAAAACAGTTTGCCAAGCATTATGACTGGACTTAACAAGCCTAGAGGATCAAACAATCGTGCGAGGTCTGACAAAACAGTTCTGCGTGTTACAGTTGTCTTAGCTGCTGTGAATTTGTCTGAGTTAAATCCAAATTCAAATTGATCGAGAATTGGATTCCAAATCAATCCCAAGGTCTTGATTACGTCGGACTGATGGAATCTTACTAACCTTTCTTTGTGTGCATCAGAAATATTCTTGAGAATGATGTTATCATTAGAACAGAATTTCCTTAGTTCAAATTTACCTTTTCCTAGAAGAAATGTTATGTCGTCAAGCAGTTCTCTGGCCTCTGAAACTATGTCCGCTTCAGCTAGTAGATCATCAATGTAAATATTTTCACGTATAGTTTGGGATGCTCTTTCGTGCTGCTATTGATAATTGTCTGCAAGCTGGACAAGGCATCTGGTTGCTAAATATGGAGCACAAGCTGATCCGTAGGTCAATGTGTTAAGCTTATATGCCTTGAGAGGTTGATTGCTCTGAGGTCTCCAAAGAATAAGTTGAAATAGTCTGTCTTCTGGTTTTACTAGTACCTGTCGGTACATTTTACTTATGTCTGCTGTAAATGCATACCTTTCTAATCTGAAATTAATAATTATTGAAAACAAGTCAGGTTGGACTGTTGGACCTACGCCTAGAACATCATTGAGAGAAACTCCAGATGTTGTTTTTGCTGAGCAATCAAAGACCACACGTAACGCTGTTGAGGAGCTTTCTGGCTTCAATACACAATGATGCGGGATGAAGTAATGAATTTGTGGGATCTCAAAATCTTGAATGGGACTCATATGACCCAATTCTTCATACTCCAAAAGGAACTGAGAGTAGAGTTCACGCAATGTTTTATCCTTTTCAAACCGTTGTTCTAAAGAGAAAAATCTTTTTCGTGCCCTTTCCAAAGAAGTACCCAAATAAGATGGACATTTTTTGAAAGGAAGACTTACCAGGAATCTTCCATTTGGTGTAATTGTAGTGCTGGAGTTGAAATATTCCTAACAGTTATGCTCTTCGTTGCTCATCCGTTTGATTGGAGTATCATGAGTCTCATACTCCCAGAACCTAGTCACAAGTTTCTCTAATGAGGATAGAGATGGCTTCGTGGCAATGGTGCAAACAGCAATGTGGTTTGTAGCTTGAACTCCACCAGCGACTATCCATCCTAATTTAGTGTTCCGGAGTGTAGGAAGTTGAGGTCCAACAGTTATTTCCCCTGGAAGAAGATGATCGAAAAACAGCTCGGCACCGATAAGTATGTCAATTTTTTGGTTAGACATGAATCCCGGATCAGCCAACTGAATCTGCGACGGAATATCCCAATGTTGTGATGGAACTTCACATCGTGGCTGGTAATCTGTTATCCTAGCTAGGACAGTTGCTTCAATATTTGCCTTGAAACTTGAGTTATTTGATTCCAGTGTGAGTGCTATGGCAAATTGTGTTTGAGTGCCATGCCCCCCTATGCCACGTATTGAGGTTTCCGATCGGTACTTCCGGAGACCCAGTGCTTGTGCAAAGGCAGCAGTCACAAAATGAATTTGCGATGCTGAATCTAGCAAGACGCGACAAGGAAGCCAGGTTCCACATGCTGACCTAACGTTAACCAATGCCGTTGCTAAATAAACTTGCCGTGGTTTCAATTTGCCACATGTTGCTGCATTTGAAATCGTAATGTGTTTGGTTGATGTTGATTGACCTTCCCCCCTTTGAGTTGGTTGCTGCTGATGGCTACCTGTGGAATGAGTAAAAAAATTAGTTGAATTATTTGATGGGACTTCCCACCTTTGAGCTGGTTGCTGCTGCTGGCTACCTATGCAATGAATTTGATTATTATTTTGTTTACTTTGTTTAGGTTGCCTTGAATCCTTTTTATTTTGTAAAAGGGTATTATGTTTGCCATTACAACTCAGGTATCCCCTAGATTGGCATGCATTTGAAGCATGCCCTGATTTAAGGCAGTTACGGCAAATTCCAAGTCTTTGAACAGCTCTCTCACGATCACCACCTGAAAGAGAAAGAAATGATTTGCAGTTTAATATTTTATGGCTACCTGAGCTGCACATTAGACAGCCATCAACTTTGGCTGCTACTACATATGTTGGCTTCCTTCTCTCGTCTGTACTGCTTATTGTTTCAAGGGTTTGAAACCGGAATTCAATGAATTTAAGCAACTCTTTCAGGGAGGGACTGCTAGTTGAATATTGGCTTGAATAGATCATAAAATTGACGCCACTTTTGATAATTCCCGTCGAATTTTGGCAACTCAATTTTCGGCAGTTTCAATGAAGTGCAGGATAAAGGTGTAGCTGTGACATTTGTTGGTAGCCGAATCAAACGTAACTCTAGCTGCTGTTGAAGATGGAAATATTGTTCAATGTCTTCTTCATTAAGGTCACCATCCAGCCGCTGATGCAATGCTTTGATGTTCTCAAAGTTTTCCTTTATGTTTGTTACCTTCACTTCAAATATTTGGGGTTCGGTGCTCTTTAACTCTGGTAAACAATCATCCAATGATTTTTGGAGATGCCTTGAGAGCACTTTGAACCTTTCACCTGTGGAAAGCGTGTTTGGTTTAGAGGCTTTAAGATGCTCCAGCCTTTGTTTCATTTCAATGGAATTCTTCTTAGTTGATACTGCTGGTGGTGGTGAGAACAATAATCGGGATGGCGGTGCTGCTGGTAGCTCCTCCTGGATCTGCTCTGCGTCCGGCTCTTGCAGTTTTGTCAACCGATTGATTATATCCAACTTCGTTGCCTCGTAAACTATTTACGAATCTCTTCGTAATACTCCTTGGTAAAATACTCATGTTGTAGCTGGTTTGAGTACTTATCCCGAATTTCGCTGTCGTTGGTGTCGAAAAAATCCCACAAATTCTCCAATGTTTTCTTCCTTTCCTGCAATTTTGTAACCGTTTTTCGATCGTTACCATCCTTCCTATAGTTGCGGGAAAAGACGCAGATCTCGGTTCCAATTTGCTCTTGAAGGTCAGTGATTTCTTTCAGAGATTGAGCCATGGTAATTACGTTCACTAATTTTTTCGTTGTATGATTGTGATTATTAACTGATACAAAACACAAGTTGTTATTATCTTGATTTAAATAACACAATTAATGTTAATTGAATAACCGACACTCTTGTTTTCGTTCAAATGTTCATAAAATTCAGGCACACTAAATTCTTTTAGTTATGTCCTGTCGCGCTCGCCAAAATTATGTTCAAATACAAAAAAAAGCCGCACAACGAAAACAAAACGAAGCAGCTCTGGACGACAAATCAAAACCACTCATCCTCTTGAAAGGTGAAATTATAAATAATTTTATTTTATTATACACTAATGTACAACCAACGCTTATAATTCGATGAGCTACTGTGTGATGTTTTTTTCTATCCCACGCTAACGTGGGAATATGCATACTCATTAAAAGACAAAAACATGTATTTCAAATAAATCGTTCACACAGGAGCTCTCGTTACAGAGAAAAACAAAGAACTTAATATATTTACAATTATGCAACGTGTGCAAATATTTATGAGTTTGTACAGAACCAAAAGCATCAAACCAAAAGAAAACTCATGGTTCAATTTGAGCTGTAAAGAGGTTATCAGGTTGAGAGAATTAAGCTTCCGATGTTATAAGGCCAACCCAACTGAGGAAAACCAGAATAAGTTCAAACAAGCTAGAAAAAGTAGTAAAATTTTTTGGTCATTTGTAAAAAAACGTACGAAATTCCACCTCCTCGTCGGTTGCAACGCTCGTTTCGTATAACACTCCTGTGGTAAGTACCCAAGAAAAAGCAAATTTGTTAGCAGTACAGTTTGCTGCAAATTCTACGCTTCCACAAAGTGATATGACTCCTCCTGTACTTGAGCAAATTAACACCTTCATGGGACGTATCTGCTTTCGTACTCGTACAGTTGTTCGAATTCTTAAAGATCTCGACTTACACAACTCCGCTGGTCCAGATAGTATCTCCCCTATTGTTCTGAGGATTCTAAGATCTTACAAGCTGATGTAAAACTCACAACAGTTTAAATCATCGGGATAGGGCAAGTACTTTGGAAATGACAGCTTGTCCAAATTAGCAATTCCAGAACCTACGCAAAGCTCTCATTTCCAAACTACTTGCTTGATTTCGATGATTGTATCTGTTCTGAGTCTTTATTTACCTCAGCTTCAAAATACTTAGAATCATTTTATAATCAAACAATTATTTCGAAAAATTGCTACTTTTAGAAGTTTTTTCGTGTTTTGAAAACTGAAAAAATTACAAAATTAGTTTCCAATGCAAATATTTTGAAACATTTGCTCGAATTGAAAACGGTTTCAAGAATTTACAAGCTGACATAAATTTAAACTCACAACAGCTTAGATCATCGAGATCAAGCAAGTACTTTGGAAATGACGGCTTGTCGAAATTAGCAATTCCAAGAAATTTCTAGTATTGTCAAGGAAAGTCTTAAAATCACAACTACCCGAAGCTCTCATTTCCAAGCCACTTGCTTCATTTGGATGATTTGAGTTCTCATTGCAAAGGTCCTGGAAGTCATTTAAACCATTTTCCATTTTAGAGAAAAAATAAATGGAAAAAAAATAGATGGAAAATACTGCTTTTTCGAAACCCTATCGAATTATTATCTTATTTGGATGATTCCAGAAATACTCACCTATGTGACGTTGAGAAAATATTTTTTTTGAGCAACAAACTTAAAGGAAAATGTAATTGAAAAAAATTAAGTAAATCACAATTCTTAAGCCTAATGTATATATGGAAGAAAAAGACTAAAATATTGATTCTTAAGAATCTTATTTTATAACCCGTGCTGGGCTTCATTGTCCATTTCGGGCATTTCTTATTTGTGTATAACCATTGATTGTGTGGTCTGACCTTTTTGTTCGTCATGATTTTGAGATGAATGGCAGGCGCTGCTTAAAAGAAAAACAAACACTCAAAAATATTGCAAATTAGGTGTGTTTTTATTTAACCTACCATATTTCTGTTGGACTGAATGCTGCTCCACAGACAGACCAAAAATCTGTTTACAAGCTACAGATACAGGCAGAGCTTTTTCTTTCAACATGTGCACATCGATCTCGTTCACGAGATTGCCAAACTCACTCTATATTTATTCCCACAAAGGCGAGCCCAAATCTCCGTTGTCGACACACAATGAGTTCCAAGTTAATCTTGATCGGAGTCGGGGCACATAGGAAAACTAACACTACTTGAATTTTGATTTCAAAAATCGCCATATCCTAGCACAAGAGAATTTGGCCAAATTTTCATAAGAATACTCATATGGTAAGAACGTGTACTCGGCTTCCGAGCACCGCTTACCTACACAGTATTGTGGGACTGATGTTATTTATTTGTATGATCGAGTTTCGGATTAAATTGGAACACTTTTGGCGGAATTGTTTGCTAGAAAGAGCAATATAAATTAAAATTATATAATATAATTTAAAATGAACTTACATGAATCTTTTTAGGTTCATTCTTCACATTTGATTTCCGAGTCGGTTAGTCCGAACCTACAGACGATAAAGCTGGTGACGAATCAAGTGTAATTCACTGCTTACACACAATATATTTTTGTGCGTGCAATAAATGAAAATTAATTAAATAATTAATAAATACAAATTTACACCTGAAAAAACAAAATTAATTAATTTAATTCTCGCTATCTATTTGAGAACTTTCATATTGACTTTTGACAAATCAACAAAAAAAAATGATCTGTCAGTGGCAAAGGGATTTTTTAATCCACCACTCACATATATTCACGGATAGGAAAAAATAAGTAATTCAAGAGTTTTCTCTTACTAACCTCAAAAAAAGTTGTGGCTGTGTCAGGCAAGGGGGGTACGAGTCGCGCCTCTATGTAGTATAGTTTCTCTATGGTAGGAAACTGAGGATGATTCAACATAATCTGACTCCTTTCTACCAAACGCCGGATCTGGCTTATGTAAGAGTTGAACCCCCAAGAGTTTCGGTTGTTGAGGAGAACTACCAAACTGGCCAGGTCGCACGAAATTCGAATCCTAATTCGAATTTCGGTTCTGTTAGGTCGATTGATAGAACAGTTTCGGTTGTTGAGAAGAGCAACCAAAATCACCAACCCAGTAGGATGTCGAATTCATCAAGGCTTAGGTGTTTTAATTGTAATGGTGAGGGGCACCTTGCAAATAGATGTTCCGCTCCTAGCCCTTGTTTTGGTTGTGGGAGACAAGGAGTTACTAAGAGTAACTGCTCAATCTGTTTGGGAAATAGCAGACGCACTCTCTGGTCAGTAGGACGAAAGCGCCGTTAAATTAGTTGAGGTTGTCTACTGGTCGGCAGGAGCTAATTTGAGTTTCGCGCTTGAGCACATAGGTAGGGACAAGAGATCATTTATAGGAGTTAGCATAGGTTTTATAGATAAAGAGTTAGAAGAAATATTAGCAGAAGGAGTTATAGAAAAATCTGACAGTCCATGGGCTTCACCCATTGTCATGATTAAGAAGGATGGTACGTATAGGTTTTGCATAGATTTTAGGAAGTTAAATGCGGCTACAAATAGGCACGCGTACCTCCTCCACAGATATCACCAAATACGTCAGGCGTTGTAAAGTGTGCCAGAGCGTGAAGCCGATTAATGAGAAGCCGGCTGGATTGATGACGGAGAGTAAAGTTGCAACCAATCCATGGGAGATGATATGTGTGTATTTGGTTGGTCCACTACCAAAGTCGAGTAGTGGTTTTGTCTACATCCTTACGGTTGTAGATTATTTTTCTATATTTCCGCCTTTGTTCCTTTCAGGTCGGCTACTGCTAAATCTATTTGTAGGGAGTTGGAAGACAACGTCTTCTTGTTGTTCGTCGTATCCAAAATTGTTGTCTGCGACAATGGTCCGCAATTCAAAAGTAGAGAGTTGAAGTCTTTATGCGCAGGATACAGTTCGTCGTTGAAATTCACTGCACAGTACTACCCACAGGCGATTTCGGCAGAACGGATAAATCAAATTATTAAAACTACATTTAGAGCGTATGTATCGGACAACCACATGGATTGGGATTCTCACTTGGCGAAAGTGGCGTATAGTATACGCACTTCCCAACATGAAGTCTTAGGGGTATCACAATTTTATGCTATATTCGGGAGGACGATGGTTACCTCCGGGTCAGGGCTCGCGAGTGCCACACCTCCCGACGAGTCTGTCGATATAAATAATAATAATACTACCGCGGGACAAATAGATATTGGCGAAATAGAGTGTGGGTTTAAAAAGCTAAGGGAAGATATAGGTAAAACCGTAGAGGCGGCAGCCAAGAAGTCGACAAAAATTTATATTCTTCGTGACGTGAAGTACTTTTCAAACGAGTTGGTTTGGAGAAGAAATTTTACCCTTTCGTATGCTGCTAATTACTACGCTGCTAAGCTAGCCCCAAAGTTTTTTACGCCATTCAAGATCAAAACACGAGTTTCGCCATGGACTTGTGTTCTAAGGGACGCAAATGGTGCTGAGAAAGGTACTTGGAACGTGAAAGACCTAATGCCGTACTACGACGATCCCAGAGAATCCTGATATAAGTCGTGTAGCAGGAGGAGCCACGCAAACCGATACTGAGCGACGAAACGCTCTGTGATGTGCATTTACTCTCGCCAAGAGCGATTAAGTTAAGGTTGTGTTGTCTGGTAGTGTGTTTTCCCTTGGTTGTGTTGTTTTCCTTTTCTTTGTCTCCTTTTACTTGGGCTTTTCTTTCGTAAAGCCCTATTTCTCTCTTTGATAGGTAAGGGTTGAATTTGTTACGGTTAAATTTCCCGCAACAAAAACCATTCTTATCAATGGTTAATTTTCAAATTGTCATTCCAACTTTTAGGCTTTAAACCTACCCTATCCTTTCTTCGTCACACCATTTTCCGTTGGTTGGTTTTAGCAATGTAACCCTTACACCGCTTGGAGCAATTGACAAAAGCATGTACCTTATTTTCTTATCTGATGGATTCTTTCGCGTTGAGCAAGCGGATGAGCTGAAGCCTCGCACGCACCGATACTGAGGGCAATATACGAATAAAACATTCACTCATACTTAAGATGGATTTTGGAACTCAACACCATTTAAATAGATTTCAAATTTAACTTCTCTTTTTAAATAAAGCCGTAAGCCCATCGTAAAGTACGTAACTTGATAATATTATTACACTAGCGGGACCCGGCGCGCGTTGCTACGCCCAAGAAAAAACATGTATTTTGTAATAAATCAACTTAATGGCGATGCTTTAAAAGAATTTTATTAATAATGCTAAAGTTGTACATCAATTCAATACAATAGTGTATACAACATTTTTTGTTTGATTGTGTGGTGTATGTATAAATAAATTTTTTGGGGCTCCCACTCTGGAACATGCTACGTATAATTGTCCATGTGAAAAGCACGGTTCCTCCAAATTCACACCACACACTTGAAGAGTTTGTCCTTGAGCTTTATTAATGGTCATAGCAAAGGATAAACGCACGGGAAATTGAAGACGTTTGAATACAAATGGCATGTCCGTTGATATTAATGGGATGCGCGGTATTAGTACAATTTCACCTTTTGCTTTGCCAGTGAGAATTGTTGCTTGAATTAAATGTGGCATCAATTTCTTCACTGAAAGTCTCGTCCCATTACAAAGTTTTGGTGCATTAAGATTTCGGAGAAGTATAATCGATGAACAAACTTTCAAATTCAAATAATGCGGTGGCATGGCTGGTGGTTCCAAAGAATTTAAAAATTCGACCCGATAATTGACTGCGTCTTCATCATTCATAGCAGTATCAATAGATTTATACGTTTCCGAATCACCTGGCAATTTTGACTGGATGTGGAAATTGATTTCATTGACATTGATATTGTTTGGTGCTAAAATTGCACGTTCTCGTAACCAATCATGGTTATTGTAATTTTGTACAATATTTGGAAAAACTCGATCAATGATTTCTTGTTTTGATGATACAATTATGCAAAAATTATTCGGTAACGTGATAAACTCATTTTGAGCACTTGCAATCTTTCTATCGCCAATCTTCAGCAATTGCTTTGAAAACTCACGTGCTGATGAATCATTTTGAAGGCGCACAAGCATATTGGTCGTCAACGAAAGCCATTGTACGTGTGCCCACAAAAATGAACTTTTCAAACATGCATTAATTTCATCAGCAGTTGTTAATCTCAGAACAATAGGCAACGTTTGACGGAAATCACCAGATAACAATATTAATGCACCGCCAAACAGCTGTGAACTCCGTCTTAAATCTTGTAATGTTCGATTTAAGGCTTCCAAAGATTTTGTATGGGCCATTGGACACTCGTCCCATAAAATAATGGATGTTTGTTGCAAGACTTTAGCCATTCCAGAACTCCTTGAAATATTGCATGTTGGTGTTTCAATTGCGGGCATGTTCAATGGCAATTTCAAGGCGGAATGTGCTGCGCGGCCGCAATCAATTAATGAAGCTGCAATACCGGAAGAAGCAAGTGCCAATGCGATTTTTTGTTCCGACCGAATTGTTGCCAGTATCAATGAAATCAAAAATGTTTTTCCAGTGGCGCCAGATGCATCCAAAAATACAATCCACCAGTGTTATCATTGACAGCTTGCATCACTTTGTCATATGCATGTTTTTGTTGATCATTTAATTGTGGAGTATACGTTTGTACGAATGCACGCAATTCATCACGATCGAATTGCTGTTCGCGTTGCAATTCTCGTTCAAATAAATCATGCATTGGATGATTTGGTGGAGTCAATCCTAATTGCACTAATGCTTTATTTGCAATCGTAAGGCACAAATCTTCGATCATTATCAAGGCTTCATTATACATTTCCAATGTCAGCAGCAATGCAGGATCATTGGAACGATGTCGAAGTCGAATCAAAATGTCTTCAGCCATGAAATCTTTGTATTTATTCCACAATTCCAGTGGATTTGATGGAAAACATGTTGATATTATGATCGCAAATAACATACGAATTTGATTTGGTGGAGATACAATTGATGCATCACGAAGCGTAGCATCCCAATGCGTATCATCCTCCAGCAAATGCAAGAGTTGACATGCTTCACGGTATGTGGCGCACAATTGACCATTGACAGTTCGTAAATGTTGGAATGATTGAGGTCCATGTACGTCCACCAACAAAAGTCGCAAGTAAAAACATTCAACATTAGATGGACTAACTGTATAAATGCGTCCCAAAGCATCTGTTCGAAAAATACCTGGATAACCATCAATAGATGTGCCTTGTTTGTGACGCTGAAATTTTTTTGTTGATGCATTCCATGTGAAATAGTGAGGCACTTCTGAATATAGCAAAGTCCTGGCAAAATCATCCGCTTCACATAACTGGAAATAAGCTGTCTGTGTAGTTACTGGTGGCTCTACTGCTCTTTGTTCGGCATTTGCAGCAGTGAAGTAAACACGTTGGCCGTTTTCAAGATGAACTGCCAAATGTACAACAACTGGATGTCTGTCATGAACTGGAAACGATAGAATACGCCATACAGCTTCATTCGTACTAATATACCGCCCCATTTGGTACTGCAAAATTTCATCATGATTATTTTCAGGAGCCACTCCAAAAACAGCCATATCGCTGCCTTTAGTCACATACTTGCAAATATATTTGATTGATTTTACAGAATTGCAATATTCTACGTTAATGTGAGCGTTGAACATTTTTGACAGTGTCGGTGAGTACGGAACTATCCACCGGTTATCGATTTCAACTTCTTGATTTTGAAGTTTAATTACAGTTAATTTTCCATTGGCTTCAGTTGATCATCTACGATACTGTGGATATACATCATCGAAGTCGATCGAGTAGTCGATCACGTATCTTCATAATATAAACAGGTCAGAGAACCTCGCTCCCACTTAATATCAATTTTAAACAAGTTTAACATCCAACATAATTGTTACTTTAATTTCAAACTTTACTTCGCCTAACTCCTTCGCCCTTTTTCTGATTTTAAATTAAAACGATATAATTTTAATAATACAAAAGTGTAAATATTAATTCGTCACATTTATTGAAATTTATTTGAACTATCTCTCTCTTGATTTTGCTCCCGTTAATAATTTTTCTTCTGTTTCGTTCTTGCCCGGTGAGTGAAAGAATTACTTTGTGTATGTTCTGTCTATGAAGCAAGACCGATGCTACATGTAACTCTTTTTGCATGCTTTTCTTTTTTTGCAATACAATCTTCTTCTACTGAGTGCCTGTGCTGTATTACATTTGCATTCACCGCATACACTACCAACAAACGATCGTGAGCGTTGCCTTCCATCTCCAGACTGAAAAGTAAAAACCAAACTGCAGCTACGGACAGCGAACAAAAATAATTTTTGCTTTCAGTCTTGCCTTCTGGGTGAGTACTTTTTTAGTGGTGTTCTGCCAAGCAGTTCTATTTGTTTTGGTATTGCCCATTAAATTTGTTTGTGTATTTATTTACATATTAACATCTACCATACCGGCTCCTGTCATCTCCAACATCAACATTTCACTACATTACCAACAACTGCGGTTCTTGCACTGGATATCACAAAGCAAATAAACAAACCATTTTATACCTACACTGGCAGTGAAAAATATTGATCTAAACAAAGAAAAAAAAAACAATTATTTTCTAACGATTATTAATAACGTAATTTTCTAACGTAACTAAAAATGGAAATTAGTCCATGTGATTCTCTGAGCTGTGTTCTCGATAGCAAATATACTGAACGTGTGCCGTGTCGTGGTCTCTGCGGTAAATCGTTTCATCCAGTATGTCTTGGACTAAGTAAAAGATCTTGCGGATATATAAAAGAGTACTTGAACTACTTCGTATATCTTTGTGATGAGTGTAAGAACATCTCCCTCTCGCATATTCTACTGGCCGTCAAATGCCTAAGTGATTCGACTAATTCCATTTTAACTGACTATAATCGTTTTCACAAAAAAGTACTCTCTCAATTCGAACATTTGGATGAGTTTTCAAAGAGTATTGAAATTCTTAACTGTTCCATTGAGGCCCTCAGCAAACGAAGTTTTTCTAATCAATTTTCAATCGACAAGCAACTCTCATCTATTGTGCAACTTTTAAATCCGCGTTTAGAACACACTCATTGTAAGTTTGAAAATATTAACCGTGAAATACGTTCTACACTTGACTCGGTTCTAAGCCTCTATCCTCTCGATAATTTAAATAAACAAATACAAATAATTCGGTCTGACCTCGATCTCTTCCTACAAGATTCTTCGACCTCAATGTCTTCTGCATCATCTCAACTCACATCCATTATTCACGGCCTGGCTTCTAAGATTACCGACATCAGCAATGAGGTTACTGCAACGCACACCTCTTTAAAAGATGTAATTGAAGAAATAAAAATCACTTCCAGCAAAATCGAAGAATTACCTTTGAACGTACAAAAAAGCGTTCCAAATTATAACTATAATACATCCATTCTCACCGAAATAATTGAATCCACTCAGAGCACATCTGTCTCTGTTACATTACCTTATCCTTTATCTTCACCAACCATTTCAACAACATCAAACAACACTTTATGTCCTGCTCCGTCTGAACCTATTATCCATCGTCTTGGCACAACTTGGACTGAAGACGAATGGAATAACAGGCTCAATAAACTCAAAATGGTATCAGAATTCACGCCTTTCTACGTTAAAGGAACTCCAAATTATGCAAATGACTCTTGGATTCGCAAGTTTTTTTTTAAGAAATTTCAAATTCAATCTTGGAGAATGTCAAAAGCTAACTTCATCAAGCTTCAAAGTTTCAATTCCATCTAGATATCAATGGATACTTGTGTCTTCTGCCCACCCTATTTGCTGGCTTGGGAAAATTAAAATTTCTAAATGGGTCACTAAAATTCTTAAAAAAACTCCTGTGTGTTCAACAAATAATGTAAATAATTATACTACTAGTTTTAAGATCGACCTACCCAATTTCAACTCCTTAAACAATCCTAATTTTTCTACCCCATCAATCTCAAAACGCTCCTCGTTTCCCCAACGCAAGCGCGTATCATTTAATGCTAAGTACCCATTTTTCAATAATGCTTCAAATAAGAGTACTACTTCTAAGATTAATTATAATAATTTTATCCACTCTCATACCTTAATTCCCACCTCTCAGACAACCACCCAAAATCCAACTTCTATAAACCATTCTAACTTTAACAACTGTCAAAGCAATAAACTCGTCTCCCAAACACCTTCTCTACCTCCAATTTTCGACCCAATGTTTCCGCCTTCTGTCAAATTAACTTCTAATTCGCTAATCCAAAACCAACTATTGATGAGTTTGACGGCCGATACATAATGGCAAGGCTCCGTGACAGTAAGCTATACGATAATGTACGTCTTTACCTTGCTTTCTTACACGATAAACCAGACTCTGTTTGTATTGACGGCAAGACCAAAACGAACGTCTTAGTATCGATACAGAAAGAAGGCCTCCCAACCGACTATTCTTCTTTAATAAATATTTATACCCGTTTTCATGAAGGCTTTAACATTTCTGCTTCTACAGTCTTGAATGACCTTGCTATCTATGCTTCTCATGTCAATTCAAAATGTTCTCCTTTTAAAAGGTTCACTCATAAGCCTCGTCTTTAATAGTAACCGAAGCCCTAACAGTTTATCTAGTGAAATTACCCCGTCTACGTTATCACTCTATTACCAGAATGTTAGAGGGCTCCGAACCAAAACCTCTTCTACGTTCCTCAACTCCCAAAAACTGCCATTTGAGCTTTTCACATCTGACTTTATTGTCTTTCGAGCTGATGGTCAAATCCTAGATAATGGCCGCCGTGGGCGTGGGGTTCTTTTAGCCGTTCACAATCGACTGAATGGAACTCTTGTCGAAGTCTCAAAATCGCCACTTTTGAAATTCGTGTGTATTAATGTCTCTTTACATAATCGTCGTTTCTACATTATCTGCGGTTATATTCGACTCTTGGATTCGCAAGTTTTTTTTAAGAAATTTCAAATTCAATCTTGGAGAATGTCAAAAGCTAACTTCATCAAGCTTCAAAGTTTCAATTCCATCTAGATATCAATGGATACTTGTGTCTTCTGCCCACCCTATTTGCTGGCTTGGGAAAATTAAAATTTCTAAATGGGTCACTAAAATTCTTAAAAAAACTCCTGTGTGTTCAACAAATAATGTAAATAATTATAATACTAGTTTTAAGATCGACCTACCCAATTTCAACTCCTTAAACAATCCTAATTTTTCTACCCCATCAAACTCAAAACGCTCCTCGTTTCCCCAACGCAAACGCGTATCATTTAATGCTAAGTACCCATTTTTCAATAATGCTTCAAATAAGAGTACTACTTCTAAGATTAATTATAATAATTTTATCCACTCTCATACCTTAATTCCCACCTCTCAGACAACCACCCAAAATCCAACTTCTATAAACCATTCTAACTTTAACAACTGTCAAAGCAATAAACTCGTCTCCCAAACACCTTCTCTACCTCCAATTTTCGACCCAATGTTTCCGCCTTCTGTCAAATTAACTTCTAAATTCGCTAATCCAAAACCAACTATTGATGAGTTTGACGGCCGATACATAATGGCAAGGCTCCGTGACAGTAAACTATACGATAATGTACGTCTTTACCTTGCTTTCTTACACGATAAACCAGACTCTGTTTGTATTGACGGCAAGACCAAAACGAACGTCTTAGTATCGATACAGAAAGAAGGCCTCCCAACCGACTATTCTTCTTTAATAAATATTTATACCCGTTTTCATAAAGGCTTTAACATTTCTGCTTCTACAGTCTTGAATGACCATGCTATCTATGCTTCTCATGTCAATTCAAAATGTTCTCCCTTTAAAAGGTTCACTCATAAGCCTCTTCTTTAATAGTAACCGAAGCCCTAACAGTTTATCTAGTGAAATTACCCCGTCTACGTTATCACTCTATTACCAGAATGTTAGAGGGCTCCGAACCAAAACCTCTTCTACGTTCCTCAACTCCCAAAAACTGCCATTTGAAATGTTTGCCCTAACTGAAACGAACCTTTGTCCCAATATTCTTGATAGTGAGCTTTTCACATCTGACTTTATTGTCTTTCAAGCTGATGGTCAAATCCTAGATAATGGCCCCCGTGGGCGTGGGGTTCTTTTAGCCGTTCACAATCGACTGAATGGAACTCTTGTCGAAGTCTCAAAATCGCCACTTTTTGAATTCGTGTGTATTAATGTCTCTTTACATAATCGTCGTTTCTACATTATCTGCTGTTATATTCGCCCTGCACAGCCCATTCTCGCATATAAGCTAATGGTTGACTCTTTTGATTCCCTTTTTGAGGCTGCGGAATCCAGTGTTGATTTTATCATTGTCGGCGATTTCAATCTACCTGACCTTGTTTGGATTCCATCCGAGGATGAATTGCATTTTGTTCCCTGCAATGCTACTTCAGAAAAAGAATCTCTTTTCACAGATCGATTATTTGAATATGGCTTATTTCAAATTAGTGGGGTCTCTAACAATTTAGATAGGCAGCTTGATCTCATTTTCTCTTCCGACCCTTGCAACTCTTTTGTCACCCAAAAGTTTCCACCTTCTTTCCACCCTTGACCAATATCACCCTCCTCTATCTCTTCTTTTCACAGTCGATAAGGGTATATCCGCTATTGATTCAGAAGTCTCTTTTCAATTTAATTTTCGTAAAGCTTACTTCAATCAACTCGAAAACATTTTAAGCGACATTGATTTCAGCCTGTTTTTGAACTCTAACACCCCCATTGACATTGCCCTTACATTCTTCTATACTACAATCTTCGAATGCTTACTAGTATGTGTCCCTTATGTGCCTCAAAAGATTTGTCTGTCATCTCCCCCTTGGTACACTAAGGAGCTGCGTAGTTTTCGTAATATAAGGAATAAGTTGTGGAAAACTTATTTAAAATCCGGTACATATTCAGATTTTTTAAATTACGACGAAGCTTCTTCAAATTTTTCTCTCCTCTGCGATTCGCTATACCATGCCTATCTTGACAAAATGCAGAATTGTCTTATCTCTGAACCGAAGCGGTTTTATCAATTTATTAATGCAAAAAGGAAATCTGATGGTCTTCCATCTACCTTCAATTTTAACAACATTTCATCTGCTGATCCAAAAGTAGTTGTTAACCTTTTTGCAAATTTTTTTAGTCTGTCTTATAGTGATCCTGTTAAAAATCCTGATCTAGAATATTTTGACTTTCTGTCAAACAGTTCACAAACTTCATTAGTTTCTCTCGAAATTTCTCTTTCATCGGTCAGTGAAAAAATAAAACTTCTTAAAGATGACTTTTCTCCTGGTCCTGATGGCATTCCAGCCATTTTTCTGAAAAAATGTTCTAACGTGCTATGCGAACCTCTCACAATTCTATTTAAACTCCCTCTTTCGCAAGCAGTTTTCCCTACTTTGTGGAAAAACTCATTTATTTTTCCAATTCACAAAAAGGGAAATAAGAACGAAATCTCAAACTATCGTCCCATAGCAAAACTTTCTTCAATACCCAAGCTGTTCGAAAGTATTGTCTATGACGTTCTTTGTTTTCATTGTAAGTCATTAGTCTCCCCACTTCAACATGGTTTTATTAAGGGCAGGTCCACTACGACGAACTTAACCCAATTTGTTTCCATGACACTTTGTGCTCTGGATAAGGGCTACGATGTTGATGTGATCACTACTGACTTTAGCAAAGCATTCGATAAGATCTCTCACCAAATTATCTATATTAAACTTGGAGCTTTTGGTTTTCCCCCAATATTCATTCAATGGGTGAGATCCTACTTGGAAAACCGCCAATATAGTGTTGTATTCAGATGCTCTGTGTCCAAGCCTATATATGCTACCTCAGGTGTTCCTCAGGGTAGTCATCTCGGGCCACTTTTATTTGTCCTTTCCATTAATGATGTTGAAAGCATTATTTCCTTCTCAAACCTCTCTATATATGCCGACGACATGAAAATTATGAAAGCAATATCTACTCCTACTGATTCTTCCCTGCTTCAAAATGACCTTAATTCTTTTCACACATGGTGCACAAAAAATTTCCTCGAACTCAATGTCACTAAATGTCAACACATGACTTTTTCTCGTAAACGCCTGTCCTTACCCTCTCGTACTTATCACTTTTGCAACGCTCTGGTTCCTTCAGTTTCCTCCATTCGTGATCTCGGCATTTTATGTGATAAAGAGCTCAATTTTCGTTCACACATAGATAATATTATCGCTAAAGCAAACTCTTCCCTTGGATTTATAAAGCGCTGGTCGAAAGAATTTTCAAACCCATACGTAACAAAATCACTCTTTACCACATATGTTAGACCTATTCTCGAGTATGCCAGTCAAGTTTGGTCTCCTTATCATACCACCCACTCGTATAGGATTGAAGCCGTACAACGTAGATTCCTCCGTTTCGCTTTACGAAACCTCTCCTGGTCTGATCCTCTTTGCCTTCCCCCTTACGAACATCGTTTACAACTGATCGACCTAAACACCCTTGCCAAGCGTCGTGATGTTGCAGACATACTTTTCGTTCACCAAGTCATCACAGGAGTAATAGATTCTCCGCCACTTCTTAAATCAATTTATTTTAACACCAATCCACGTAACCTCAGATCTGTTCCCTTATTTCGCCTTCCCACTTACCGAACCAATTACGCTCACTTTAACCCAGTTACTAGAATGTTGCGATTAGCCAACAATACACAGCAACTTCTCGATTTTAACCACAGTATCTCATACCTTAGAAGAAGCCTTTACTCTAATTATCCCTAATTCCCTACTGTTTAGTTTAAGTTAAAATTATTACTAGACGGTTTAAGTTATTTTTTTAAGTTATCTTAATATTGTTAATATTGTTATATTGTTATTATTTATATGCTTGAATTAAGCGAAATAAAAATAAAATAAAATCTCCTGTAATTTTTTCAGCAATCAATCGCTTTGGAAAACGTTTCGAACATTTGCCATCAATCATACAAGGTGAATTTCGATTAATATCACCACAGGGACCGTGAATCATATTTTTCGTGACAACTTCGAATAATCCTGGGTCGATGGTTTGATCTGGAATTTCGGCCGATATGACGGTATCAATCATATCAGGTGTTATTTTGTGTACGAACCAAATCAAAATATGTGCGTGAGGTAAGCACCTTTTTTGCTACTCTATGGTATACATAAAGCACCGCACTTTCCCAAATACACGGAGTTTGAGAATCAGATCCATTAATTTTTTTCAATTTTTGTTGGAATACACGACCCGTTATGTCATGCCGATCTTTTGGCACCTGACCATCAAATAAACAATCAGACACATCGACCCACTTCGGATTGCATGTGAATGTGATGAATAGATCCGGTCGGCCATAATTTCGTACATATGTCATCGCATCTTGCGTATATTCATGCATATGACGTGGGCTACCAACATATGATGATGGTAAAATTGTTAAACGGCCGATATCATTCACATTTGCATCATTGATCATTGCGTCACGCAAATGTATGTATTCCTCTGATATTAATCGGGCTTGATTGTGACGGATGAAATTCAATCGCTCACTTTCAATTTTGGTGTACATATCGACGATATATTGATGCGAAAGTTGATTGCATCGCAAAATAAAATTGGCTTCTTGAGGGCGAATCATCAATCGATACGAATAAAAATTCATCGCACTGACTTTTTTGTTGATTCTTGACCTGCAATGCAAAAATAATTAGCGAATGATAATGATTCAAAAATCACATTTAAACGAAAATCAAATGTGTATGTACCAGTTGTTGGATTTATCATTGGTATGTTGATATGATAGCCATCGTTCCCTCTCCAAAACAAAATGGGGTATTGCAATGCATCATAACAGCGATGGAGTTCTGAAATACGTTGTAGTTGCTCATTTCTACGATACAAAACAATATCTCGTGGCCGAAACTATTCACTAACCACAATAATGGCTACTTCATCAATCGTTGATACATTGAATCGTCTGGCGTGCTCCCCAATTGGTGTTTTATCGGCTTTTATTATGATTTTGTGGCCATCGGTGGGCATCCGATCGAGTGCCACTTTAAACAATTTCACCCATTCATTGTGTTGATGGAAAAATGTTTGCAATTCATTCACGATTGATCTTCTCCTATGCGTCGAAATTGCACAGCGCTGATTTAATTCACGATTCTCATCACCAATAAAATATATTTGCAAAAATTGATGATCGCCATCTGGAAATGATAGCAAGGACCCAGCTCTATGGTATATTTGACCTTGAATCTGTAACGTTCGAAATATATATATAGACGACGGATTTGAATTTGTAAAAACATGGAACATAGGGATGGCACATGAATTAAATATGAGATTGCTTATTCCATCCGAAGAAATTACGTTAAACGTCGGAATAAATCCATTTCTTATAATATTTGTAGCTCCAAAAGATATCATTTGAAAGCATGAATTGTATTTTTGAATATTTAAGAGGAAATGCTTCGACGTTGGCGTTGGTGAATTGCCAAAAACCAATGAATGCCAAAGGCTTGCGGAAGTTCTAGCACAGGCAATTTGATTTTCCCACCAGCACAGCAAACGCCAGGCGTTTCGTTTCTGAATTTAAATGCTTTGCAATGTATACATTCTATATTCATCTGGCCAATGTACGCATGCATGTTGTAATCAATGGTGGCATCGTAATTGAAAGCCGCGCGTTCCATTTGACGTATATCATAAACGGACGTACGCCCACGACGATTTCTGGGTACTTCACTATTAACCAAGTGAGTTCTCCGTCTGTGTCGCTGTGTTTCCACTTCATTTCGTCGAACACGATCTTCTTCACTTTGTGATCTTCGATTTGACGCTGTAGCATTTGATTGACGCGAACGTCTGCCAATGTTTGCTCGTCTTGAACGTGGCATTATTTCAGTACAGTGTATTACTAATTGAATAATTTCAAGAAAAATATATACATATGAGTGTGTTTGCGTGGAAATATGAATTCACATACACACACTGGACATAACCTCAATTCTGCAAATAAAAAAAAAACACTCACCGACAAATGCAATCCAATTGAACTTGTGGAAATGAAGCAACGCTTATATATATATAAAAATCAAACATTAAAAATACAATTGAAAATATTTCAATCGATAAATTCTACACTCTACGATTTATCGACTGGATTTTGGTACAGTGTATTAAAAAAGAAACACATGGTTAACACTCACCAAAAGTATGTCTGTTCGCAATGAGAGCACGATATAAAAGAACTCAAAGCACATAAGAGAAGTGTCAACTGAATTCCAATGACAGCAAGCTAATATTAACATAATGCACTTACAACTACATTTGACAACTGTGTACACATATACAGTCATACAGTACAACAGAAACGCTCATCAGTGGCTGTGTATTTGTTGTTGTTTTTCCCATACAGGCATTTCGTATGAGAGGAAAGCATTACTCACATAAAATGTCATAACGCAGGAACGGCTGCACCGATTCCAAACAAACTTCACACATACCACCTCCTCATATGTAGGAATAAACTGTAAAATTTTTGTGTCAACCGGTTCGGCGGTTCTTGAGTTATAAGATTACCAAGGAAATGTAACTTCTTTTTATACATATAGATTAACACTGATCGACAGAAAAGCATGAAACGCTTATCCCCATTTCCCGAATTCTGCACAAGGATCCATCGAATACTAGATTGCGCGATCGGTAGTTTAATTTAAGTATTTGCCTTCCCCCATCGCTTCCTCAAAGGTATTGATAAAATGGTTAAGAGATTGTATATATTCCTTTTTCGAAACACTTTCAAAAAGTTGGAAATAAAATTTAGGTTAGCTGAGAGAATGCTATAGTATTTTCAACATTTAAAATTTTGCTTGTTTTCCGCAAAAATTAGATGGTAATTATAATTAGATACGGCCCTGGGTTCGTCGAGTTTTGGGATAACGCCAACAATCGACGGAACTCAATTTCAGATTGGTACCGTAAACGAGTTCCACGATAACTATTAGCCGTGTTTTATTGGTAAATTTATCCGCCGTACGTTTATCCGTCGTAGCATTTTACATACAATTCGCTACGGTCGATAAAAAGCTAAAGTAGAAGCTACGGTGGATGGCTGGTTGACGTTCAGTCGAGTCTCGATTCTGATTTTGTTAGTTTTGTTGGTACGATTGATAATTGAATTGAGTCTCGATGGATGTGTTCATGGAGTGTTATAATTATTAATTTAAGACAAATCGATCTTTTTAATTCTTTTTTTTTAAATAGTTGGCCAGTTTATATTCCTCAAATCTTAGATAACTCCATTTTTTAATAAATTATGAGCTTGTGAAAAGTTTCTCACTTTTACTATTAAAAACTGTATTCGTTGCTCAATTATTTTCTGAAGTACGTCTAAAATTGCACCTATATCTGCAATTTTGCATACCCCTAATGTCAATTAATCAATTTTAACAAATTTCGATATCCATTTTGAAAAAGAAACCAATATTTATCGAATGAATACCGTTTTACTTTTATTTTTGAGCCCAATTTTCGTTTTGTGTTTAATTTTTATTGATAGTTGTAAATAAAACGAGTTTGGTGAAAAAAATCATCTTTTTATTTAGATCTACAAAAAAGCAATTTGAGAAAACAAACCGCATTGGGTGGAACTGCACTATAGAGGCATTGCTTGACACTGCCCTACAAAATATTTATTCGTATAAAATTCTATGAGCTATAAGGCCAGAGGCGCGCACATATGCAACTTTCAGTTTTGCAACAGTTTGGTTGCTAAAGTGAATACCCTGGATTTATATGAGAGTGCGCGCACATGTAAAAACTATTCACTCAGCTATTCGAGCAACATAAGAGTTTGTGTTTTGGCACAAATCGAACGATGCCCCAAATAAGTTCTTCAGTTTGTATCACATCGAACTGTAATGTAACTGCGCGCACATTAAATCAAAATGATGTTTGTGTGTTCGTTTATCTCGTTGATTGATTTTTAAGTTGCTTATGTGCGCGATCATCGTTCAACTAGAGAGAAAATTATTTCGTTTCGGCAAAATTGCATGTGCGCGCCTAGCCTAAACGCACTTAGCGGAAACTGAACAAAATAACACGATGGACAAATATAACTTTGAAATTGTCAAGGACTTTGTCTACCTGGGCTCCACTATAACCTCTCAAAATGACATCAGTGCAGAAATCAAACGAAGAATTACTCTTGCCAACCGCTGTTTATTCGGGCTAAGAAGGCATCTAAGTAGTAAGGCTCTCTCTCAGGGAACTAAGGAGACTTTATACAAGACCCTTATCATCCCGATCCTGCTCTGTGGGGCAGAAGCATGGACATTGAAAAAATCGGATGAAAGTCTGCTAGGGTGCTTTGAGAGGAAGATTCTTCGTGTGATTTTCGTTCCGGTGTGTATCGAAGGAGTGTTTAGGAGAAGATTAAACGACGAGCTATGCGGGCTATACAGCGACGTTGACCTGGTCAAAAAACTTAAAATACAACGGCTGAGATGGCTGGGGTACGTGGAGCGTATGGACAGCAACGCACCTGCCCGACGAGTCTTCGAATCCAACCCCGATCGTGTACGCAGCAGAGGAAGAACCCATATCAGGTGGCGCACACAAGTGGAGAACGACTTCAAACAACTTGGTGTGCGAATCTGGAAGCGGTTAGCTAGGGACAGAGCTGACTGGAGGGGCTTGTTGTTTGAGGCCGTAGCCGCTTATGCTAAGTGCAGTCTGATGAGTAAATAGGCTTATTTTTTTCTAAGCCCCAGGGAAATTGGACGAAAAAAACGATGAGTAGGATTAACAATTTGCATGTTAAATCCAGCAACAACTAATCCCCGGGGGTGCTTAGCTTAAACCCAGAGAATTCTCGGGGCTTAGCTATTGGAGAGGATAAAAACTGTGCTACCAAAAACTTTTTCACTAAGTTATCGATAAAATGTATAGAAACTTCAAAACTGACATTTTGACATGTCAGATAATTATCAATTTTGTTTGGTTTGGTTGAGCATTTGGTCTAAGTGTGTCAGTTGTTTTCCTGACGGCCATGTCAACCTACCTTTTAATATAATTTCCGCAAAAACAAATCTATCTTAACATTTTTCGCTTTTGTATTGCCTCTACGGTTTTTTCCACCTCGCCATGAGCACAACCTTCTACAGCGATTTTCATTTTTGCGTTTATTTTTATTTTAGGTATATTAAAACTTGACTGTAAAATTATTATTAAATAAAAAAGCATTTCCTGAAGTTGATATTCGTTCAATTAACAAGAATTGAATGAACAACAAAACAAAGGTTTCTCTGAGAAGACATAGGAACTGAGCGTCCCGCCCGAATAAGCAACTCGTCCACTAATATCATGTCACCAGTGACCGACGAATGGGGTAGTTTTCAAGTAGTTGAATTCTATGTACCACTGTATTCGTGAAAATTAAATTAAAAGAAAATCACATCGGCTAAAAACAATTTCCAAAATACTTTATTTCAATTTTCAAATTACTTGATTCACATTTTTTTGTATAAATAATAATTAACTTGGTCCTTTTTATGTTTTTTTAACAGAAAAGTAGTTTAAATTCAATAAATTGTAATGAAGCATTACAAACTTCACCACCTAACCCCCACCGCATCCCCTGAGCTGCAATAATGAAGAAACAACCGAATTACGGCCATATATTACAAGACGCTATTGTAACCCTTTTTCCCCTTTTGCTGACACCTCCCCGCATACGCAGCTGATATTTCCATAACTACTTACCCGCACCGTAGTATACCTGCCTAAACAAATAAAACATCATCCGACACACATATATACCATACCTACCATTTCCATACAAGATGCCCCTCCCCGCCTACGTTTCTGCTATAATAGAAATACCTACCCGATCGACAACATGCTCCTATAGCATGTCCACTCCTTGCATCATCATCAACGACTGATAAGCACAGAGTGCTTATCCGCGAAGAATCTATAGCCACCACACAAAAGACAACGTGGTGAATAACGAATATGCATGTCTATTAAATGGTGAAATCTCCACTGATGATAGTATCGTGACGACGAACCAGGGACCTCGATGGTGAATTCTAAGTACGCTATTAATAAATAGAACACCCCGGCCACCTTCGTATCCCCACGATGCAAATAAGACATTAACCTTGGAACGTTAAGAGGAGAATTTAAAGGAGAATTTATTTGCCGCATCACCCGCTAAACCATCAAAATTATACAAATAGTAAAATAGTAAAACAAACCATAATTGATGACGTGGCGCCGACAGCACATTGTATGGTTTATTAAACTTTACCACCATAAAGCTCACACTTAGTCCGACAGGAAAGTAGGATAAGTAGAGCCCGTACAAGCTACAAAAAGCATCGAGGAACTGTGCCAGTGGCAGTTCACATTGGACAATATCATCGAGGAACTGAGCCAGTGGCAGTTCACATTGGACAATATCATCGAGGAACTGTGCCAGTGGCAGTGCTCATTGGACGATAGCCAAAGCCAGGGTAAAGCCGCCAGTATCCGATGTCAGCCAGTAAAAAAAGGTAAAAACAAATAAAATAAATAAAATAATAGGTTTCCCCCCACCAGTGGTAAGGAACCTTATATAATACAAATAAGAAAACCGCAGATAGCCGGTGCAAACCGTAGAGAGCCGGTGAAGACCGTTGAGAGCCGTCGTAAGACGTTGATAGCCGGTGAAAACCGTAGATAGCCGGTGAAAACCGTTGAGAGCCGTCGTAAGACGTTGATAGCCGGTGAAAACCGTAGATAGCCGGTAAGAACCGTTGAGAGCCGTCGTAAGACGTTGATAGCCGGTGTAAACCGTGGATAGCCGGTAAGAACCGTTGAGAGCCGTCGTAAGACGTTGATAGCCGGTGAAAACCGTAGATAGCCGGTAAGAACCGTTGAGAGCCGTCGTAAGACGTTGATAGCCGGTGTAAACCGTAGATAGCCGGTAAGAACCGTTGAGAGCCGTCGTAAGACGTTGATAGCCGGTGCAAGCCGTAGATAGCCGGTGAAAACCGTTGAGAGCCGTCGTAAGACGTGGATAGCCGGTGAAAACCGTTGAGAGCCGTCGTAAGACGTTGATAGCCGGTGAAAACCGTAGATAGCCGGTGAAAACCGTTGAGAGCCGTCGTAAGACGTTGATAGCCGGTGAAAACCGTAGATATCCAACAAGGACAGCTTTACCCATACGAAAGGAACCTACTCAGCCTACCACCGTATTACCGAAGCCGATACCTGGATCAGCATTAACAGGGAATTACTTCAGCCTAAGCGAAGAACTCTAAGATGCCAGAACCTTCAAAACATCGCTTCCGTATATTGTAAAGGAAATGTATTTTTGTTATATATATATATTATTAATAATTGGAATTTACAAATAAATATCATACTAAAGTGGTTATACGAATAAAGAACCTTTAAACTAAAGCTTTTTGTACTTACTTTAGTTAGAACCCTGGAAGCCGACGAGCGAAACCTCAGCCTTCGACAACAAAGTACATCACAAATTGGCGCCCGAGCAGGGACCTCTTAGAAGGATCAACGGAACTCTTAACCGACCTGGAATCTTTTAAAGGCAACACCGACCGTACTTTTCCGATTTGTCCGACAAGTCATTTAAAAGGGTTCAACCGTACCGAAGTCTCCGACAATTTTTGACCCTTCGAAAGGTTCACCGAAACCGCACCGCAAAATAAATCTAAGCGAATCCAACGAGGTACACCAAAACCTCACCGGAAGGATCTATCCGAACCCGATTGCATAAACCGAAAATCCCACGAGGTCCACCAAATCCGAACCAAAAAATTGATCTATCCGAACCGATCCGACGAGGTACACAGAAACCTCACCGAAAACCAGATCTATCCGAACCCGATTAAATAAACCGAAAATCCCACGAGGTCCACCAAATCCGAACCGAAAAATTGATCTATCCGAACCGATCCGACGAGGTACACCGAAACCTCACCGAAAACTAGATCTATCCGAACCCGATTGAACAAACCGAAAATCCCACGAGGTCCACCAAATCCGAACCGAAAAATTGATCTATCCGAACCGATCCGACGAGGTACACCGAAACCTCACCGAAAACTAGATCTATCCGAACCCGATTGAACAAACCGAAAATCCCACGAGGTACACCGAAACCTCACCGAAAACTAGATCTATCCGAACCCGATTGAATAAACCGAAAATCCCACGAGGTACACCAAATCCGAACCGAAAAATTGATCTATCCGAACCGATCCGACAAGGTACACCGAAACCTCACCGAAAACGAGATTTATCCGAACCAACTTGAATAAGCCAAAAATCCCACGAAGCACACCGTAGTTACGAAATTTCCGCACCGAAGAATTGATCTACCCGAACCAGATCGAATAAGCCGAAAATCCCAAGAGGTACAAAAAAGGTATACTAGCCGAAATTAACCGAAAATAAAATGTCCGATACCGAAGAGAACTTCGACATATTCGACAGCATAGGGCCGTTTTACCTACTTACCAAATCCGAGCTTGTTGAACGTATGACACGCTTAGGGTTGAATACTGGAGGTACCTTGAAGGCACTCCGTTGGTGTATCAGTGCCCACATAAATGAGACACGGGCTCACAAATACACACAGAACCTCTGTGAGGAAGTGCGCAGGCTAGTCATCGAGCGAGAATACTCCGACTCAATTTTAAGGACCCCAAACGCGGCGAAAAATATAGATCCCGAAATGAGTGCCAAGGAAAACAAAATGCCCGAACAATTGCCGTCCAAGGAATTTTCCTCTCCAGTACCCAGCTTACCGAACCACAATGCCCGAACGAACAAAGCGTACTCGATTCCGTACCCAGCATACCCAGCCACAACGAAATTCGACCCACCAACACGATTTCCAGAATTCAGGGAATCTTATTACCTCCAGGGATTGGACACTCAGCAAAACCGTAACCAAATCGTCTCGAATGTGTCAGGTACTGTGCAAACAATGATGCCGCCACAACCCACGTACTCACGTCCATTGTATCCAACGGATAAAGTCCCGCCCAGCCGTGAAGCGGAAGTGATGAACAAAGTAAAGAAATGGGGCCTAAAGTTCGATGCATCTGGCAGCGCCGTGGAATTTACCAAAAGGGTCAAAGAACTGAAGGAGTTCTGTAAAATTCTCCCTAACGAAATGTCACGTACCCTCTCGGAAATTTTTAGGGGTACTGCTTTAGAATGGTATCGCATAAATCGGGATGAATTTAAGGCTTGGGAAAATTTTCAAAACGATTTGCAAAAAAATTTCGTATCAGTCCGTTTTGTAAGCAAACATATGGAGCGGTTATGTCAGATAAGAGATAAGTCTCTTGCGAACACTCAAAAGAAACCTGTTAGAAACTACTGGCTAGAAAAATTAGCACCGTGTCTAGAGAAGCTTCCCAAAATCACGAATGTCACCGCTCACCGTATAAAACACAACCGTAAAAAACATACACATGGGACATTTTATAAAAGACTGCAATGGAAACCAGGAATAAGAAAACATGCCTGTAGAAGGGTGAGGGCACCCTTCTCAACAATTGACCACAACGGGGCATATGCTACTTATTCGCCATAAATTGCCAATTTTTTTTTGAAACTACGCTAGAAGCGATTTAATTATTTTTTTTAATTAATCTTTAATTTTGTTGATTTATTTTTTTTCCCTAGAATAAAATATTATTTTTTTTTTGCTGAAAAAAAGGACACCCTTCTCAACAATGGACCACAAGGGGGCATGTGTTACTTATTCGCCATAAATTCCCAATCTTTTCGAAACTTCGCTAGAAGCGATTTATTTTTTTTTTTTTAAATTAATTTTTAATTTTTAATTTTTGTGATTTTTTTTTTTAGAATAAAATATTTATTTTTGTTTTGCTGTAAAAAAAAAGGAAAAAAAAAATAAGATAGTCTATTAATTCGATTTCCGACGCGACGAAAAGTAGCCTAGATTCAGACGAGAAGGTTCTCGTCTCCGAAAAAGGAGGGTGTTGTAATGAAGCATTACAAACTTCACCACCTAACCCCCACCGCATCCCCTGAGCTGCAATAATGAAGAAACAACCGAATTACGGCCATATATTACAAGACGCTATTGTAACCCTTTTTCCCCTTTTGCTGACACCTCCCCGCATACGCAGCTGATATTTCCATAACTACTTACCCGCACCGTAGTATACCTGCCTAAACAAATAAAACATCATCCGACACACATATATACCATACCTACCATTTCCATACAAGATGCCCCTCCCCGCCTACGTTTCTGCTATAATAGAAATACCTACCCGATCGACAACATGCTCCTATAGCATGTCCACTCCTTGCATCATCATCAACGACTGATAAGCACAGAGTGCTTATCCGCGAAGAATCTATAGCCACCACACAAAAGACAACGTGGTGAATAACGAATATGCATGTCTATTAAATGGTGAAATCTCCACTGATGATAGTATCGTGACGACGAACCAGGGACCTCGATGGTGAATTCTAAGTACGCTATTAATAAATAGAACACCCCGGCCACCTTCGTATCCCCACGATGCAAATAAGACATTAACCTTGGAACGTTAAGAGGAGAATTTAAAGGAGAATTTATTTGCCGCATCACCCGCTAAACCATCAAAATTATACAAATAGTAAAATAGTAAAACAAACCATAATTGATGACGTGGCGCCGACAGCACATTGTATGGTTTATTAAACTTTACCACCATAAAGCTCACACTTAGTCCGACAGGAAAGTAGGATAAGTAGAGCCCGTACAAGCTACAAAAAGCATCGAGGAACTGTGCCAGTGGCAGTTCACATTGGACAATATCATCGAGGAACTGAGCCAGTGGCAGTTCACATTGGACAATATCATCGAGGAACTGTGCCAGTGGCAGTGCTCATTGGACGATAGCCAAAGCCAGGGTAAAGCCGCCAGTATCCGATGTCAGCCAGTAAAAAAAGGTAAAAACAAATAAAATAAATAAAATAATAGGTTTCCCCCCACCAGTGGTAAGGAACCTTATATAATACAAATAAGAAAACCGCAGATAGCCGGTGCAAACCGTAGAGAGCCGGTGAAGACCGTTGAGAGCCGTCGTAAGACGTTGATAGCCGGTGAAAACCGTAGATAGCCGGTGAAAACCGTTGAGAGCCGTCGTAAGACGTTGATAGCCGGTGAAAACCGTAGATAGCCGGTAAGAACCGTTGAGAGCCGTCGTAAGACGTTGATAGCCGGTGTAAACCGTGGATAGCCGGTAAGAACCGTTGAGAGCCGTCGTAAGACGTTGATAGCCGGTGAAAACCGTAGATAGCCGGTAAGAACCGTTGAGAGCCGTCGTAAGACGTTGATAGCCGGTGTAAACCGTAGATAGCCGGTAAGAACCGTTGAGAGCCGTCGTAAGACGTTGATAGCCGGTGCAAGCCGTAGATAGCCGGTGAAAACCGTTGAGAGCCGTCGTAAGACGTGGATAGCCGGTGAAAACCGTTGAGAGCCGTCGTAAGACGTTGATAGCCGGTGAAAACCGTAGATAGCCGGTGAAAACCGTTGAGAGCCGTCGTAAGACGTTGATAGCCGGTGAAAACCGTAGATATCCAACAAGGACAGCTTTACCCATACGAAAGGAATCTACTCAGCCTACCACCGTATTACCGAAGCCGATACCTGGATCAGCATTAACAGGGAATTACTTCAGCCTAAGCGAAGAACTCTAAGATGCCAGAACCTTCAAAACATCGCTTCCGTATATTGTAAAGGAAATGTATTTTTGTTATATATATATATTATTAATAATTGGAATTTACAAATAAATATCATACTAAAGTGGTTATACGAATAAAGAACCTTTAAACTAAAGCTTTTTGTACTTACTTTAGTTAGAACCCTGGAAGCCGACGAGCGAAACCTCAGCCTTCGACAACAAAGTACATCACAAAATATATCGAAATTACACAAAACAAATCAACCCGATGATTTTTAAAAGAATGAGGATGAGGCAAACAATGATGTTTATTTTTTGCTTGCATTACAGCTGTTCTTCAAATGTCATCTTGCAAATTAATAAATAGTGCTACAAAGTATTTCACTTAAGCGCCTTGGTCGTTTTTTTCAACCAATTCCCCCGGGGATTGCAAAAAAACGCACCTAATATTAAATTGAAAGCAAAACATTCTCAGAAAATAAATTTTTAAATTGACTTGAAAAATAAAACTCTAGCTATCGATAAGCTGAGAAAATAAATAAAAGCATGAAATATAAGGGGAATGAACAATTTAAACTACGTTGTAGTGTGCGTTCCAAACCAAGAAACATTAAAAGGAAACAATTAAATCTCCGGCCCTTTTGTTTCCTCGTGTGAAATGCATAGACCATTTTTAAAGCAATACAAAAATTGGACTGTGTAAAAAGAGACCTGACCATAGTCTATGAACAAAGCCATTCACTTATGATTTCAGTTCCATTCGTGCAAAATGAATGTTCGAATTTAAAATTGCAATTGCAGAAAAAATGAAAACAAGAAATAGGTTTGTAGCATAAATTAAATATTGGTACGTTTTTCTACTTTCAATTTTATATGAATAAAAGCTAATTATTGTTCATAACTTTGATATTTTCTTAATTTTACTTTGCAAAAGACTAATTCATTACTTGTGACTGCTGTGCAGGGGCACCAATCTTACAAAAATAAGAAAGCTACGGTCCATGCTACGGTCGATGCGTTTTTTTGGGAATTACTTACGGTACAATGGATAGATTCCCTATAAAACACACCTATTATATTAAAGCGTGATTGTGTGAGTGAAAGAGGGGGCCAACAGAGAACAGAGGCTAAGCAGGAACCAAGACCTCTTGGTGGACTGGCATAGCCGGAAGATTAATTTGTTGCTTTTGCGATTACGAGTAAAATATAAAGAGCTGAAAAAAAATAGTTTTTAGAATTAAATATTGAAGAGTTTTTTTGAAAGTGTTTTAAAGAGGAATGGTGATAGAGGAGAAGGAACTCGCAGGAAGCAGGAAGCAGAGTTGTGCAAAATAGTTCCACAGGCGGAACGCACACGAAACGTTTAGTTTTCCTTCGAAACTAGTTCTGGAAACTAGTTCCGCGGAGCGACTTAGTTTTCTTTACACTTACACTGCTTGTTTATATGGTTGAAGCTATAGAAGAAAAAAAATCCTTTACATGTAGGTGAAATTTAAATATAAATAGGCTTTTCGATTTTGAATTGAACAAATTTTGTAGTATTTTTCAAAATGCACCCCTTTTTAAGAAAAAAATTAAAGAAAATTGGTAGGTAGGTACATCAAAAAATAGTAAAAAAAAACACTTTGAAAGTATATTTAGCCGTTTCCTCTAAGAACCTTGTACATACAATATGATCGACCATAAGAGCATGTACGTGCGATTCTGTCGTGCATTTTATTTGGCTTAAAATTGTGTTCAGTAATTTAGAGTTTGTTTGTAAATTAATTATATTTTGACAAGTAACAAACAACAGAAACTTGTCTTTATCACCATAAGTACATATCTACATATGTATGTCTTACAAAAACTTCAAATAAAAAAAATAGAATTTCGGATTGAAAAGCTTAAGTTCCGTATCAGTAACTACAAAGGTATTAAGCGTAGGGAAAATATAAAAAAACTAAAACAGATAACAAATAAGTTTGTAAGTATTTTTATTTAATTGTCAACGTATTTTTAAATTTGGCCCAATGACGGTTGGCACAATGTCACGACAACCGTTTTTACAATGAAATCAGACATTCAATTTCAAAAAACCCAAAGAAATTTCCTAGAGGTGCACTTAGTACCTACTTACAATGAAATGCTAGATATCAAAGCCCATACATTTATATTTTTGTCTTATTTTTCTATAGTAGTTCTACACTCTTTATGTAGATATGAATGTATTCATATTCAATAACAACAAGATGCATAAGAGATACAACTAACCAAAGGAGATGGAACTAACAGCGAAATATAGCTGCCTTTCTCTATTTAGTTCCATCTCAAAAAGATATGGAATGGAAGAAGGAACCCATTCCATACTATGTACTGATTATGGCACCACATATACAACAAAGCAAACTTTATATTTCCACTTTCAATTTCACCACACAAATGTGCGAGTGGTGAAACTCGCGCTTTGTGCTTATGTAAACACAGTAGTACGTGTGCTCTTTTACCCGTATAGCCTAGTACGCTGCTGATGCGAAACGAAATTTTTCGGTGGTCTCCACTAGGAGAGCGAAATGCTAACGAAAACCACAGCGGAAAAATATTTGCGGAGAGTTCTGTAAGCTGTCAAAAACAATTGACAAGCTGTAAAAAAAAGTAATTTTGTCACCAAATTATTTTTAGATGGAAAATTTTTTGTCGCCAAATTACTTTTAGATGTAATTTTTTTGAAATAATTCTTGGATTTAAAAATTGTTCTTGTTACACATAGAGGATTTAAAATAAAACTCAGAACCGTTTAATTGATGGAAATTAAGTAAATACTTTGGGACTTATTAACCGGTTTATCTCCCGATTTGATGAAATTTCTACCAATTTTAAGAAAATCAATGAAATAGGGAGGTAAACCACTCTATAATTCGAAAACTACGTGCTTCATTGGGACGGTGTAAACGGTTATGAGTTTTAATTTATGGTTTCTTACTATTTCCGGATACCATTTTCAAGTCCAAGAATTATTTAAAAAAAATTATTTATAAAGGAAATTTGGTGACAAAACTACTTTTGCTTTTGTTAATGCTTCCTTTGAAAGTATGAAGTTTTGATTCTAAAAAGATATCGCTCGCCTTTATTGGACAACCCGTTCCAAAGATATAGTTCAAAAGCTATTAACTGTTCACCTTGAAATACATAATCTGAAAATACTTTGGATTGTATCTTTGGAACGGGTTATACTAAAAACTTGGTTACTACCTTTTTGTAATATACTCTTGATACTCTCAAAATCAGCATCCAAAGTTGCAAAAAATCACTCTTGAAATACGCATATTTAGAATGAGGTATGCGTATTCCTGGAGTTATTTTTTTTAATACAACTTCTTTGCAAAAAATGTTGATGCTTCCTTTGAAAGTATGAAGTGCTGATTCTAAACAGATATCGCTCGCCTTTATTGGTCAACCCGTTCGAAGATATAGTCCATATTTATATTATGTAGTCTGATTCTATTTTTCAGATTATATATTTCAAAGTGAACAGTGAATAGTTTTGGAGCAGTGCATCTGCCATACGATGGTTCAATTACATTAAAAAAGAGAAAAGAAGGTAGCGATGGCAATGCGAGGTAAGTGATTTGTCATCACCAGAAATTGTAGACTAAATAACAATGTCCATCCCGTGCCGATTTTCACGAAGCAAACATTAAACAGATTGTCTGAACTTGAGAAATAAGTTCTGGGTTATGGTATAAAATCGTCAATCAATGAGATCGAAAACAGGCTTCCCAAATAGGGGTGGGTATCGTTTAAGATGGCCTTTTTACAACCAAACATTATTGTGGTAAAGATGATTTCCTTAATTGTCGTTGGTGCAGCGGAAGGCCGCTTACCTTTGGCTTCCGGCCTCGATACATCTTGTCGCGACCATGTCGGAAATTCATATTCGTACTGCCAGTAGCGGGCGGTCGATTTGATTTTTTCTTTGTGGCAATTGACTTAATTTATGTGTTGAAAGTATGTCGTTAGAAATGGTAAGTGTTTTTTTATATTCATATGGTGTCAAAGGTCGCATTGAATTCAAAAGTCGGAGTAACAAATGTATTTTAAAAATTGTGACATGGACAGTTAATTGCAGAACAAACTACTGAATCTTGTTTAAAATATTTTTATTAAGAAGTCACTTAAAATAAATTAATTTTAAAAGAACATAGGTTATTTTTAATCTAAGCACTAGCACTAGGTATGAGAAAAGTCGATAGTTGGTTATAATAAGCACTCCAAATAAAGATCCGCTATATCTTGTTCGCCGATAAGATAAGTATGTGAAGGGTGTGCTTCTTTCCAACTTCCCATTTCCATTTTGCAGATTTAGTTTAGTCGATTTTGAAATTGGTTTTGATACAAAAATTAGAATTGAACTTATTTCGAATAATTTAATACAGAAAATGCACAGAAAAACCAGACACTAGAGAAAACCCAAAGCCAAAGAAAAATAAAAAAAAAACATAATAAGAGCTTGACTTTTTTTTATAAAAAAAATTAAATGTCAAAATTTCGCAAGCAATTAATGTGCAGGTCAATTTAATTGAGAACGAAAAGAGTGGAGAATTGTACTAAGAAATCTAGTACAGCTATACACTAAAATTACACATTTCGTCGTTCAGCAGCGTACTGGAAAACGAAAAGTAGAGCGAAATTTTTCGTTCATGATTTCGTCGTGTCATTTTTGTATGGGATTTTTCGTTTCGCATCAGCAGCGTACTAGGCTTATATTGGAATATGAAATATAAGAAAAAGAGACTATTATCAAACGAACGTAGGTATGTTTTGTATCTGTGAAGTTTGAACTATGTGGATGTTTACTTGCAATAATCGGAACCGTATCCAATGTATCCGAGAGAGGATAAAGTTCCTGGAACTATTTAGGTCCGGAAATTCCCAGCTCTAGCAGGAAGGAAAGGATTTATTTTGGGAAAGATAAGTATAGTGCTTTTTTTCTTAATTTCGTTCGAAAAGTGTTGAAAAAAAAATAGAAATTCGGTGGATTTTTTTTATTATCTTATTCGCTTTCATCCCCATAAATTTCGGGACTCCTGAACCCGTTGATAACGTAGTTTGTTCTCTGTTCTTTTAATTCGGGACCTAGTGATAGCGGTCTATACTTGCGTTTCCTTTTTTTAATACTCAATTCTCTTTGTTTTTAACTCGAGTTGTTTACCCCAACCTGACTAGCCGATTGGCTGTATCGTGGTTACAGCGTTCTGGCAATATTTTCTTTTGTTTCTTTGGCGCAAAATCTTAGTCGATTTAGTAAAATGTTAAATCATTTTTAGTATGATACTAGGCTAAAAAGAGGATTTTGCTAATTTTAAACCAGTTAAGTATCGTACTATTTTCCTAACATTTTTTTTAAAGTGTTTAAAATTAGGAAAATATTAGTAAGGTGCTTTAGTATTACTTAGCAAAGTATTTAGTATTAGTAGCATCATGCTAACGCCTTGACATCAGGCTGTTTAAAATGTTACGCCTTTATCTCTATTCGTATTTCGTAGTCGTTTTATCATTTCGAATCTAACTTACGCGAGTGCCGGTTGCACAATTAAAGTAAATATTCGTTTGTTTTTTGTTCTTTGTTTTTAATTAATTGGATTCTTATAATCCTAGTCGCGGTTTATATGTATCGTCATTCTAATCATCATCGTAAATATAGTACTATAATTAATTAATTTCAGGTTTAAGAAAGATATAAATACCTACTTTTTGTGTGATAAAAATATTGCAACAAAAGGAAAATTGTAGTAGAAAAGTAGTCGACTTTACGAACTAGGAAAGACTTCTTTTATTTATTTTTTAAAAATCGAGAAACAATTTTTTGGAAAATTTTGAGTACACAGTTGCATTAACACTTCTGGGAAGCATTTGCATAAAAAAAATATTTTAATCGCTTTACTGAATACTGAGAAAGGCGAAAATATGAAAAGTGGTTATATGGGAAGTACCGTTGATTAGTATGTGCGCAAAATAATTTTTTTTTGTACTTAAAAGTGGACTACATTAATTTAAGAACAAACTCATTTTCTTATCAAAATACTTGGAGCCGTTTATGCGAAATACATTTTTTTCTTAATAGTTTTTTAAGTATTCAAGAACTTATAAGTAAATACTTCATTGCTTATACATAAAAACTGGTAAGTATGTACCTACTATTTTTCTGTAGTAAATACATATCTAGCTTTTTCAAAATTGTTAAATAGCAAGTTGAAAATTTCATAGCACATACTTTTTTTGATTTAAACTCTAAATTAGTTAGATGGCAAGGCAATTAATATCAGTCTTGTGTCATATTTAGAACAAATCAGAGCTAAGTGCATATTTAAGTTTTATAGCAGCTAATAATTAAATGGCGGAATTTGTACGTGTTAATTCTCAAAAAGTGTATAATGATCAAAGATCGGATTCTGATTATAATTTTTAACAATTATTATATATTAAAAAAATATAAATTGAAATATCAATTTGAAAGAAATATCAATTATAAAAAATGTATTTATTAAATAATAATTCATAATTATTATTAATATTGATTTCATAATAAAAAAAACACAATGAAAAAAAATACTATGAATTATATCTCCATTTGGAACACGTAAGAAAGATGAATCAATAATTTCTTGAACATCTTAAATATCGTATTAGAAATTTATAAATACATATTATTATCGAAAGGGAAAAAATTACGTGTACGTAATGCTATATGTAATGTTAAATTGTTTCGTATCGCAAAATTAAAATCACGCTCATTTAACAAAAAAAAATCACTATCTCACTATCTGATTGAGAGATAAGAAAATATATCAAAATTCCTGATTAAAATTATTTAAAAAAAAATATCACAAAAAAACAAGTTTATATCCTGTCCGTTCAAATTCATTATTGCAATATGATTATGATCAATAATCACGAATTTATTTATATTTCATGGGTTTGTAATTTTTGATTTAATATTCGTTCGTTCGTTTCACCTTTCATTCCGTTGATATAATGATCCTAGCAGGTAGATAATGTTTTAATTATTGTCTCCTCGATGATGTGCACAACATCTAGTGTATTTGACGATTTTTGTATTGAAGCTAAATTAAAGGAATACAAATTGAAAAGAAAACAAAATTTCAACGAACTGATTTACAAAGAATGAAAAGGTAGTTATACATATATACAGAATTAAAATAATAGGTAATAGTTTTTTTTTATCGATAATAAAGTGTATGTATGTATGTATTAATGTACTTAGCTTTTCGGTAGCTTGTGTTTTTGTTTTAATTTACTGTAGCTGATAATTAAGTTGATAAGATGATGAAAAAGTTAAACAAGAGCATAGAAGTTTTATGGCGAGGAAGCAGCTACCTATGCAGTATGTGGACGGTTAAGGTTATCACTTGCCACTGAACACTTGGAATATCGAAGTATAAAAAATACGCGTGTTTACTATTAACATTTTATGGCAAACATATGTAAACATATGTTAACCGATTTCAATTAAATTTTTCATTTTTACTTGCGATTATAGGTAGGTACTAGTTATGCATTCGTAAAAAAAAAATCTAACAATCAAACCTGACATATTGATCATAGAGAACACCAAGAAAGTGTGCCGCCCAATTCCGTCTGTCTGTCTGTATGTATGTCCTCGAACCTAAGCGGTTGTATGGATTTGTTTCAAACTTGGTACATACATATTGGTTTTTCGGTAATATGCTCACAAGTTTTTTTTTCATTTTGTTTAAAGACGACAAATAACAGTAGCTTCCATAAATTTGTTTTGGCCTAAGATTTTTATAAAAAGAAATCAGTTTATTATTGAAGGGCAAAGGTCCCTTTAGGTAATTTTTTTTGAAAAAAAATGGAAATTTTTGTAACTATAGTAGGAACCATTTTTTTTGGTTTTCAATGTTCTGGGAAACTGTTGGTTTGATTTTTCTGAATTTTTTTACGAAGAAGGTCCTAGAAAGTAAAAACACTATTGTAAACCAAAATTTAAAATTTGGAAGTTAAATTTTTTTTGAAAATTTAAAATTTCGAAAACGAATGAATAGGATTTTTCGAAACTTCGTATTTGGTAGTTTTTTGACATTATATTGAATAGTTAAAAAAATTATTTTCCTAAAATAAAAAAACAATGGTACCTCCCCATACAAATTAAAAAAAAAAACTGTTAAAAAAATTTATTTCTCAAAAACGGCTCCAAGAATTTTTTATAAAAACAAAAAATGTGTGTGTTCTTTAATTAGTACAGTCCACTTTTTAGTATAAAAATATTTTTTTTGTGTACCTACTTATTAATGGTACTTCGCATGGAACCACTTTTCATATTTCCGACTTTCTCAACATTGGATAAACCGATTAAAATAATTTGTTTTATACAAATTCTCCCTAAAATTGTTAATCTGCATGTTGAAATTTGAAAAAAAAAATGTTTTCGATTTTTTAAAAATAAATAAAATATTTTTTTGAAAAATAGATTTTTCAACAACCAATCAGTGATTTTTTTTTAAATTTGAATTTTATATGTATATTAATAATATCATCAAAATGGCGTTTTAATTTTTTTCTAAAATTGTTTTTAAAATTTTATACTTAAAAAAATATTTTTAAAAAAACCGCTCTAACGATTTTTGAAAAAGTTGTTTTTGATTTAACTATTCTTATTTATCCAGGGAATTCAAATATCATCTTTGATTTACCTAAAACTATAACAACTAAACAATATAACTTAAATAACTTTTATTTTAATCGATGTGTTTCATTATTTTTTTTTAATTGGATTGAAAATTAAATTTTATTTTAAATAACTAATGGTTTTTAAAGATCGTAAACCGCAAAGCACCTCCACGCTCATCCACGCATATGCAGCACCTGATCAGAAAATTGTTCATTGCGGCTTGCAGAGTTGAAATTGGGATCGCCTCAATTATTGTTTTAATGGACTGCTTTCAATTCCTGGGTTTCGTTTTGTACACTTCCTCCTTGACATAACCCCATAAAAAAAGTCCGGTGCAGTCAGGTCAGGTGACCTTGGCGGCCAGCGGGAAGTGCAGTTTCCGGATATCATCGTTGGAGCTCCGCCATTACTTGCGTAGTTACGTGTGCACTGGCTCCATCTTGTTGAAACCAAATCCTGCTGAAAGGGATACGTCTTCGGCGAAGTTCTGGGTAAAAAAAACTTATTCAAAGAAGTATGGCCCGTCAATACACCTTGATGAAACTGCGCACCACACAGTGACTCGTTCTGGGTTCCGTCCCATGGAGCATTTCTGGATTAGATTCACACCATATACGGCAATTTTGCTTAATAACATTGCCGTTTAAGTCAAAATGGGACTCATCAGACATGAACAAGCAATTTATCAATGTGCTTTTTTCTTCGGCCATTGCAATAATTTTTCGGCAAAATTCCAGGCGGACAAGCAAATCCTGAGGGTTTAATTTGCTTGTAATTTAATTTGGCTCGATAAGTTTCGAGTCGAAACACTTGGTTTGCATGTATTGCCGATGCAACAGCCACGATTGTATCCTGAACCCCAACATTGAAATCTCGATGATACGGTCTTCGTTCGATGCTTCCTGATTCGGCAAACATCTTCACCAGCCTCATAATGGCCCATCTACTCGGGGGAGTACCGCCAATCTCCAGCCAAAATTCCGCTGCACTATCCAAATCCCTTTTTCAGTATCCCAAGCATTCATTTTGATATATCTAAATAGTGGCCTATAAATAAAAAAAATGAGCCGATTACTCACACTGATAAAAAGTTATTACGTTTTAGTTTTGTAGCTCGATTCGTGCGCCACCCTGTACATGTGTCTTTAAAATGCTCATGAATCGTATGTATGCATATTGCACCTACCAATCTACATCCTTCATTTTCATTAAAATAAGTACATATTTATTTATATACATAGGTTCCATCCATGTATGTAAATACGTGTTTCTCTCCTAACTTGTATAATTAAAATACATAATCTGGATGCAACACAAATGTGTGTAACTTCAATCATCCATTCGACAAATTATTATAGTAAGAATCACGGTAAACTTCCTTACATCGACTTTAAACCAGCATAGGATAACTAGACTGCCTACCTAATAAGCATCCTCAATGGTTAGCTTAATTAAAGTTCGTACTATCCAGTCGAGCATTTTATTTTGTTTGTTCTTATGATAAGCCAAGATTAACTTAAGCTAAATCCTTAATCCTTGTGATATGCTTTTTGCATCTTTGTGTCGATCTTCACAAAATCAAAAAAATTGTGTGATTGTTCATAGAATATTTTATTTAGAAACATTGTACATACATGTGAAGTTCGATTTTTTCTCATCATATGCTTTAATTTTGTATCTATAATTGATAATAATCATATACAAATAAAGAAAAAAATAAAGCTAATAACAAATGCTTTTGTAAAAAAAAGAATTGAAAAGAAAGTCGTGGAAAGAATTGGCCCTCCATTTTCAAAGTGTGGATGAAATAAAAAAGAAAATAAAACATCTGAGGACTTGTTATGTTTCAGAAAAAAAAGTCGTAAGTTAAAAAAAGTGGGGTGGATGATATGGTGGATATATGAATCCAATTTGTATCATTTTGGAGAACTGAGTCGAAAAATTCGATTTTTTTAACTTTCGATCAAGATTCGGAGCCTACACTACTTTCTTTTATAATCGTCCACACAAAAAATATGCTGCAGGCTCCCGGGATACATGCTTTAAAAAAGTTCAAGTTCACAGTGCTGATGCTTAAAAATAACTTACTAAAATGACACGAATTTTTATATAATCTCTAAATCGTTATCGAAAACTTTTTCTTCCAAATAGTCACTACCCATTGTGCAACTATCCGCCTTGGTTTTCAGTGACCGTATAACATGCTGGCTCATTTTTTGCTGCAGAGCTGCCATCAACCGATGCCTCCATCTGTCTTAGTGTTTTCAGTTATATAAATTTTCTTCCTCCGGGAGTCCCTTGGTAATCTCAATTATGTTTTGTATTGCCTCATCATATTTCGAACTTTTTTTCTTTCTTTTTTGATTGATGAGATGAAGAGGAGTTGAGTAGAAAACTCCGATGAATGCATTGAAAATTGCCAGGAGGAAGAAAAATTCATGTCTAGAGCTGGAGGTTCGGATATAGGCTGATATTGCAGTGAAATTCGGGAACTGCAAGCTTCTTTATGTGCAAGCAAACGCAAAAAAGACCTCTTTTCTAAAATTAAAATTAGGAAACACATGGCCCCAAATTATTTTTTCTAAATTGAATCTGATTTTAAAAAAACAACAAAGAAAAATAAAAAAAAATTAATAAATATTTAATAGGCTGTTCCGCTTTCCAAAATCCAGTGCTAATTGGTTATTTTGAATTAATATTTCAAGTGATAAAAAAATAAAAAAAAAAAATGTTTAATTAAAAAATATAAAATAATGGGACACAAGGCAATGAGGTAAGCTATATATATCTCTCTTTTTTGATTGATGAGATGAAGAGGAGTTGAGTAGAAAACTCCGATGAATGCATGGAAAACTACCAGGAGGAAGAAAAATTCATGTCTAGAGCTGGAGGTTCGGATATTTCCTCGGCTTCAACCGCACGCTCCATCCTAAATATTAAAATTGAAAGTTAAATCATTTGCATATAATAGTCACATTGATCTACCTACCAAACTAAAATTGGTTGTTGTTTTCCGATATACGATGACTGCGTCGAGAAACTTCAGTTCTCCAAAATAATACAAATTGGGTTAATATATATTGTTTGATTTTCAACTCAACCCGTCAAGATACACATGTAAAGATTAAAAGCGCACAAATGTCAGTCAAACTGACATTAGACGTCAAATTATTTCTTCATTTATTTCCGCAGAGAAGGTAAAATATAAATTCTGAAATCGATTTCGTAAAATAATTCATTTCATGAAATTTGTGGTCTGCATTGGAAATCTCCATTGCATGTTCGATTTTGTAAAAGAAATTATTGCTTGTTGGGGCGCAGGGTTAAGCACTTAAGCTAATTTAAAATAGGTATAAAATGTTTTTTTTTACACAAATATTAGAAATTAACATGAAAATAAGTAAACTATGAACAAGATTCAAAATCTTTTGAGAAATTTGTACACAATAAATGTGGGATGTCACTAAACGTCAAACTTTATTTCTGCATTTATTTCTGCATTTATTTCTTCTGAGAAGACAAGAAATAAACACAGATTCTTATGTCTGAAAATAAACAAAAAAATCCGGACGTAAGGGGCCTTCACAAGAAATATTGGCTACATCACACATTTCCTGCAATGATTTATTTCAAGTGAAGGCCTAGGGTAAAGCGAATTCCCCAAGCTCCAGGTACTCGGGTTCTCCTAAGGAATTTGTAGTCTCGTAAACTTTGTTCCAAAATATTACGACGTCATCTTCGGGTATATTTTCTGGAAGAAATACATTTGGACAATTAACATAAGTTAATTTTTCCCACTGACCATCAGCAAGCGTAGTTTTTTAGAGATAACAAGCTTATTAGGCAGACTTTTAAAATGAGGCCGCAATTGGCTCAAACAAACATTTGGTGAAAAATATCCAATCGAAACAAAGAGTTTATTGCAGTCGGACAATCTTTTTCGCATTTCTCATAGTAAATCAACAATGAAATCTCTAACTTGCTTCAAAACTTCATCCATATGATCTGCAATAAAATTATTTTACCTCGCATTTCTTTCAAATTCCGACCCTAAATCAAAATCTTTCCAAGCCTTCAAGATGTTTTGGTTCATTATTAAATCTAATACCTCGTGATAGTCAGAATTTGATGGTGGAACGCTTGACAAAATCTTATGAGCAAGGAAACGTGCAACAATCTCAATTTCTTTTTGTTTTTAAAAAGTTTTAATTTGTAGCTTAGAAAAAGGTGTTGAGGTTATTCAATTCTTTTATGATATGCAGAATCCCTGACATGAAGAGGTAAATTTTTGGATCTTGATATTGTTTATTTAACATCGTTGCCAAATAACAATTTTCGCTTATCGAACATATGCCGAAATGAGTTTTTAATTCCAAAAATGGATCGTAAGCGCGCTCTAAGGCATCAAAATGACATATCCAACGGGTGTTGCACAGTGCTGTCATTCTAAGTGGTTTTTTATCATCATTTATTAGTTTATAAATGTCATAGTATTTACTTTTACGCAGTGAACTATGTGAAACCAATTATAAGTTTCACGAACTATGTAATCCAATTCGGATGGGAGAACTAGAGACGCTTTTGATGTACTGTATGCTGTAGCAAATGCATTTGACTAGAGTAAGACTTGGAACAATTTGTTTAAAAAGGGTGTACACAGAATTGTTTTTTCCGCAAAGATTACTAGCCCCCATCTGTTCCGATACCTACCAGATCATTTATATTCAAATTGATAGATTTAAGGAAATTTAATTCTTTCGACAAGTATTTTTCCTGTACATTCTATCACTTCAATTACTCCCAAGTAGGTTGTGTGGTCACTACATCCCTCCCCCCTGAAAAGAAGGAAATTCCATAGGTGGAATTTTCTGATATGTTGATAAGAAATCGAAGGGTCAGGCTTTACATTATAGTTTGTATCATTTGAAATATTTACACAGGATTATTAAAATTTGTCTTTATATATATATTTTTTTTATATTGTTTATATTATGTTTGATTTTTATTTCTGTTGATATTAAAATTTTTTTTTTCATTTGTTTATAAAGTTAAACCACATGTTAAAAATTATGTTCTTAAATAAAGTTTAATTACATACATGTCTATATCAAAAAGTGTGTGTTTTTTTTTTTTATATAAAGTTAAATCTGTACATCTGTCTTTAAGTGTTTTATATTCTTTGTGTTTTTTTTTTCTCTTTTTTTTTTATTTATTACAATTTTTTTTTTTAATCACTAATGTTTAGAACTAGTTTAGGTTCTGGGATTGGGAGTGGTTCGTTTTTAATTTGAGATGGAGATGGGAAATCTTCTAAAGGTTTGGGGAGTTCGACAGTGGCTATATTATTTTTTCGTTTAAGGCGTTTGATTAGGCGGCGTAAGCAGTATGCTAGTATAAAAAAAAGTATAGCATAAATTACCGTATAGTGGTGAACGTCGTGGGAGCTTATAGGTAAAAGTGAAATGTTTTCTTCGGATTTTATTTTATTTATTTGTTTTGATATAAGTTTAAGTCCATCTTGGCTAGATAATTTTATAAAGGCAATCTGATTATTTTTATTGATTTGTGGAAGTGAAATGTTACCCAGATAGTTTGATATATTAATGGGTGGTATGTATGAATTGTGAGAGATAGTATCTATCTCGTTATATGAGTGGATAATCAAGTCTTTAGATTTTATATAGCAATTTCCCATTATTTCTATGGTAGCTGTATCATGAAGGGTGTACGTTGTTAACTCTTCTTTGCAAATCTCGTCTATCTCATAATTCTGTGTGGTGGAGAATAACCACTTGTTGTGAGCGGATAATTGCAACCAAACGCTCGAAAGATTTGCTTCTTTTATGTCGCATGATGGTGGTAGAGATTTTGCTCTACGAAGCAATTCTACTTCGCAAGTGGCGAGCTCTGAATTTGAATTAAAAAGAGGGTGTGTCATTGGACATAAAAATGTTTTTCCTTGATGTTTACAGTTTGCCAAGTCGTTGGAGTTTAGGCTGCTATAATACTCCTTGTTGAAATCTATTATCAAGTAATCAGTAGTAGGTTGTATAAATACAAAATGCTTATTGTGGCTAAAAGGTAGAGGGATGATTTTGTAAACATGAAAGTTTTCTAGATGTGGGAGAGGTATTTTGAATTCGTAGATAATTTTTTGTTGACGTATAGTCGTGCTGATTGAACTGATTTTGTAAAGTGTTAAAATGTCGTCTGTTACCAGTGACGAAATTTTTGTTCCCCTCGGGAGGTCTTGTTTTATTTTTGATAATATTGACTGGAGTTGAGTTGGAGTATATTCGGATGTGGTTTGCCATGATTGATATCGCTTACTAAATCAATTATTTCATCAATTGTGTTTTGATGACGCATGAGTATCAATGTAATTAAAGTTGTTAGGGATTCGATTTCGGATAGTAAGAATTGTTCTTGATTGGCATTGTTTATTTGATTTGCAAGTTCTCTGATTGTTTCCAATTTTGAAGTAATTGCAAGGAATTGATTTTCCATAGCTGATTCCGATTTATTAAAGACATTAGATGTAGTTTCTAGAAGTATAGTTTGCTTTTTTACTAATGTTAACAGATGCTTTTCGTTAGCTTCTAACTTTTTTATTTGTTTGTCATAATACTCAGCGTCTTCTTCGCTTAGAGTCCCAAATAAAGTTTTGCTTATTATTCCTACCACGTTTAATAAAGCTCGTTTTTGCCTATCGTTCCTGATTATAAGATTTTGTTTTTGTTTTACCCCCAATAAAATATGGTTTAGTTCGCTAGACGCGCTATTGCACAAGATATCGCAACTTACTTTCCCTTGTAGTTGCGCACATAGTTGTTCTAATTCAGAGACGTAGAGTTGGGCACTGTTAAGGGCTGTGGTAAATGTCTTCATGTCCTAGTAAACTATTAGTTTCCATTCGTTAGAATATAATTCTGCTTTCCCCCATTGCTCAAAGTATATGCCTGGGTTGTCCCGTATCGGAGTGATTTGAATAATTCCGTAGGTCATTGAAACTAATTTGAGCCATAGTGTTAATACTAGTGGTTCCATTGTCTGTAAAATAGTTAGATAATTGTTGTGTGTCGGAAGTTGCTCTTAGTTTTGTGTTTTTTACCATGACATTATCTTTTTGCTCGCTAGGTATACGACTTAGTGCGTCTGCATTTGAATTCGTTTTACCCGGTTTGTATTGTATCGTGTATTCATATTCCGAAAGAAAATTTCTCCATCTAGCTAATCTAGACATTGGGTTTTTTAATTTCATAAGCCATTCTAAGGGCTTATGGTCTGTACATATTATGAATTCTCTACCATAAAGGTACGGTCGGAATTGATTAACAGCGAAGACAATGGCTAATAATTCTTTCTCAGTGGTAGTATATCGCGTCTCGGGATCGTTTAGTGTTCGACTGGCGAAACAGATTGGTTTGTCTTGTCCAATTTCACCCTGCGAAAGTACAGCGCCTATGCCTACGTCACTGGCATCTGTTGTGACTACAAACACTTTTTCGAAATCCGGATATATTAGAATTGGAGGATTAATAATTTGTTCCTTTAAGATCTTAAATGCTTCGTCGCAAAAGACGTCCCATTTGAAAGTGATGTTCTTTTTGAGCAATTTTTTCAAGGGTTTGGCTATACTAGAAAAGTTATTAATGAATCGTCTATAATAACCCACAAAACCCAAAAATGATTTAATTCCCTTTTGATTTTTCGGGGTAGGATAAGTTTTAACCACTTTGATTTTGTCTGGATCGGGTTTAATACCTTCTTTGGAAATAATGTGTCCTAAATAAATCAATTCCCTTTTAACAAAATTGCATTTATCAGGTTGTAGTTTTAGGCTGTGCTCACGTAGTCGGTGGAAAATTTTTTTTAACCTTGTATTGTGATCGTTTAGGTCATATCCATATACAACTATATCATCGACGTAAACAAAACAATGTATTCCTTGTAATCCCATTAGTACGTTATTCATCGTTCTTTGAAAAGTAGCGGGTGCATTTTTCAGACCGAACGGCATACGATTGTATTCGTAATGTCCGTAGGGTGTACTAAAAGCAGTTTTTGACTTGTCTTCCTCGCTAACCAGAATTTGATGAAACCCCTTAGCGAGATCAAGTGTGCTAAAATACTTTGCTCTGCCTAGCTGGTCCAAAATATCAGAAATATTTGGTATAGGATATGCGTCTCCGACTGTAAGTTCATTTAATTTTCGGAAATCTACTACAACTCTCCATCATTTGGCACCCTGGCTATCAGGTTTCTTAGGGACAATTAAGAGTGGGGAGTTCCAAGGGCTAGAACTTGGTCTAATAATATCATCTTCTAGCATTTCACTTACTTGTTTTTGAATTTCCTGTTTTTGACTTTCAGGGAGTCTATATGGTCTAACAAATAGTGGTGGTTTACCTGCATCCGTTTTTATTTCGTGACGCATTATATCTGTATACGTGAGGTGGTCTCCCTCAAAGTGAAAAAGATCATTGTATTCCCTACATAGTCCTAATATTGTAGTTTTCTCTTCCTCATTACAGTGTTTAAGTTGTATGGAGGAAGTTATTTTTTGTAGTCTATTTTTAAAGGGATCTTTCTCTGGCCTAAGACTTACGACATTGAAATTTGAAATATCATCCCATTCGTAATCAATATTGTTTACATTAATTTTTTCTTCGTTTTCTGACGTATTCAGAATCAAAACTTTGACCATTTCTTGTTCAGGTCTTACGATAGTTTCGGCAAGATATACATCTGAACTTATTTCTTTTTTATATATAATCGCATCTTTATTATGCTTGAATGGAATTTTAATTATCTGCTCACAACGTGGTTTGAGAGTAATATAATTTTCGAACAGATTTTCCTTTTTTATTTTAGAATCTGGGTTGGTAGATCGTGATTCACATAGCGACTCGTCACGGCTCTGGCTATAGGCCCCGTACATAGAATTGCATGTTTCTCCTAGATGCTTACCCCCATTATCCGTAGATAATGGCTCCCTTTCCTCGTTTGGTTTTAGACCTTTTGGGTGGATAGTCTTACTTTCTGCTGATTCTTTTATATGATCAGTCTTACTTTCTGCTACACCTTCATATCGGTTTGGTTTTAAACCTTTTGGGTGGATAGTCTTACTTTCTGCTGATTCTTTTATATGATCAGTCTTACTTTCTGCTACACCTTCATATCGGTTTGGTTTTAAACCTTTTGGGTGGATAGTCTTACTTTCTGCTGATTCTTTTATATGATCAGTCTTACTTTCTGCTATACCTTTATTATTTTTTATATTTTTATTATATATGTCTTTATTTTCGAAGGTTTGAAGAGATTCTGGGTCTGTGGAGAGTGATTCACATGACAATTCGTTACGGCTATGGCCATAGGCCCCGTTCATAGAGCTGCATGTCTTTCTTTGATACTCACCCCCATTATCCGTAGATAATGGCTCCCTCTCTTCTACTTCATTATTATTTGACATTGGAATTTTTATTACATTTTCTTGATAATCTAATATGCATTTAAATTTATAAAGGAAGTCATTTCCTAGTATACCGTCCTAGGGTAGATTTATATGATCGGTAAGTATGTGGAAATTATGTTTCAAGATCATCGTGTGATCTGCAGTTTTAAATTCCAAGTTACCATATATCATCCCCAGGGTTTGTAATGACTCCCCGGCTATGGTTGATATTGTGTAGGATTCATTACTGCTTTCTAATGAACAAGTATTTTTTAAAAGGGATATATCTGCTCCCGTGTCAATAAGCAAAGTGGTATATTTTTTTCAGGATGGACTAAATGGTAGACGTATCGTTGGCTCTCTGAATTCAGGACAGAACGATACGTGGAACTTAAGATTTAGTTCTTGTTCTGGCGGATATCGGCTGAAGTAATTATTCGAGAGGGGTTGCCGTTTGTCTGCTCCCGAATGGAATGGTTTTCCGAAACTAGTGGTTGACTGATATTGGAGTATCTTACACCGTGATTATCATTTTGTCTTCTCACGTGTGTGGGCCTCGAATTTCCGCTGTACCTTGCGGTCGTAGCGTCACCTCTAAATGGATTTGAAATTTGGGGGGGATAATTAATTTGTGGTCCATCTCTGGACTGACGCAACCTACAGTTATCTTCTGTATGGTTACGTTTCTTACAGTAATTACAACTGATGTACTGCACTTCTCCTTTAAAGGGTGGCCGGTGCTGAAAGTTTTGATACTGAGGGAACTGTACATTTCGATAGCACGTTTCACGCGTGTGGCCTGGCTTACCACAAGTTTGGCAGGATATTCTTGGTGGATTTGGGTGTCTGTTTAGAAATTTGTTTGACTGCGTTTGAGAATTGCTATGGCTATCAATTCTTGCGGCGTGACTCTCAGCATAGGATATTGCTAGTTTCAGGCTCGTGCCACCATGAGCCTTGGCTATTATTTTGAGTTGATCGTTCTTTAAACCATCCTCGAATACTTGTATGGCCAACTTGTTATTTTCGTCGACCAAAAATGTTCTTACTGCCTCGTCTTCGGTAATCGCGTATGTTGCAGAGTTAACGTTACTCAATGTAGCACATACCCGATCACCGAATTCCTTGACTGTTTCCTTGAAGCGTTGCCTCATGGTTAGCAGTTCGTTGTGAGTAGAGGAACGAGATCTTTCCTCTTTATACTCAGATTCGAGTTTTTGTTTTAAGTCCTCCCATGTTGGAAGGGTATTATATTGTGTCAACTCAAAAGCAGGACCCTGTAATCTAGTTTTAACTATAGACAGGAAAGAGCTTATTCATTTCTTTTATGATATGCAGAATCCCTGACATGAAGAGGTAAATTTTTGGATCTTGATATTGTTTATTTAACATCGTTGCCAAATAACAATTTTCGCTTATCGAACATATGCCGAAATGAGTTTTTAATTCCAAAAAAGGATCGTAAACGCGCTCTAAGGCATCAAAATGACATATCCAACGGGTGTTGCACAGTGCTGTCATTCTAAGTGGTTTTTTATCATCATTTATTAGTTTATAAATGTCATAGTATTTACTTTTACGCAGTGAACTATGTGAAACCAATTATAAGTTTCACGAACTATGTAATCCAATTCGGATGGGAGAACTAGAGACGCTTTTGATGTACTGTATGCTGTAGCAAATGCATTTGACTAGAGTAAGACTTGGAACAATTTGTTTAAAGTGGGTGTACACAGAATTGTTTTTTCCGCAAAGATTACTAGCCCCCATCTGTTCCGATACCTACCAGATCATTTATATTCAAATTGATAGATTTAAGGAAATTTAATTCTTTCGACAAGTATTTTTCCTGTACATTCTATCACTTCAATTACTCCCAAGTAGGTTGTCAAAACAGAGCCTGTTATTTTTGTTACGTTACCACGCCGTGCTTCCTAATGGATTAGGGAAGAGCGGGTATCGGAGAGTTAAAATGAAAGAGATTTAATTTTGTTTAATAATTTTATTATTTATTAGGCCCGCTGTCTCTATGCTAGGCTGCGACCTTTAGTAGTACTTTATAATTATTTAAGTAAAAGGCCCGCTGTCTCTATGCTAGGCTGCGACCTTTACTTCTTCAAGTTAACTCTGACTCTAACTCTGACTCTTCGATGAATGAGGGAAAGTATTTATACCCTAAAATCCAACTAAATCCATCCCCACCACGCATACCCAAGCTCATAAGGGAAAAGTGCAGTTTAACACTTTTCCCAAGCAACGCACCAATCATCATTTTAGTCATTTCGTCACAAAGAATACCACTCTTGCATCGCCCTCAATATAGTACAATGTACCTCCGTCTTCCATCGACTATGATATTGGTCAAGCGTTCTAGATACAGTTTATTGTACCTACGCCTTGACACAACCATAACATACGATGTTTACTACACTCACTCTGTGTGCAGTGCCGCTTGCCCTTGACTTTGGATTTTAGTATTCATGTATCCATCGTCATTGAATAGAGGCGCTATCGAGTCATAATTATATTATTAGTCGCATTGGCACTTGACTACAGAATGAGTGTGACGTAAAGGCAATTGCATGAGAAATGTATCTATAGGTATACAAACAAATGCAATGGGAATTCCATATTGTGTGCAAAAAGAAATAAAGAATATGATTTAGTGGGTATGGCGTAAACATGGAATGTTTATGCCTTCGCGGAGTATAGAGCATGATGCCGTGGGAAAGAAGATTGTTTTTGGAGAGGCGAGGTGGTGGTGTGTAGTGTGGTCGCTACAAATGATACCTTATGTAAATGCACAAAAATTCGCTGCTGGAGACATCGGTAGATGCACCTAGGATCAAAAAATATCAACAACTCTGACAATAATCCAGGAGCTATTTCTTTCCGGATCAAGGCGGAACATTTTGTTTTACGAATTTTGCCGGCAGGAGCATTGGTTGAAATGCAAAAACTATTAAAAATCTCACCAAGATAATCTATAGAACGAATTAAGCAATGTCCTGCAGCGTAATAAGCCAGTTTTAACTCAATTATTTTTTGAAGTCTTTTCAATTTTTGAAATTGAAACTTTAAGGAAATACATATAGTTAGTATGGAAACTACGTTGGGAAATCGAAAATGCTTGATGTTTACCAAAACTGTCCATAGTTTTTGTTTTTATTTGTTCCGCCCTTGAAATATGGCTAGCCCTTTCCGCATGTCTACCAAGTCTGCCTTGTGCGAACTTAAATCGCAATCACATACTTTACATTTCACGAATACATCTATTTTGGATTTTGTTAACCCACCTAGTATTTTAAAGCAATTAAAAACTAATCTAATGAATCTCGCCCATAGTAATAATAAATACAACTTTATCTCACCTTTAAATACATTCAATCGCTCCCATTCCGGTATATATTTACAAACTCTTTCTGATTTATTTATTGTGTTCATTTTATTTACTTAGTGTTAAAAAAATATTTTGCTTTGAGTTTTGATGCATGTTTTCACTGAACAGATAGAATTTGAGTGTCTACATACTGCATTACACAGATATTTGGTTTGACGTACGTCATTTATTTTAGGGAGGTGAAAGAAATCGATCTTTAGTGGCTGCGTTCAGAATTACTATTCCGATGACTTTATACAGCATGCAGGAATAGAAAAGATATAAAGATTAAGCGAAAATTAGAAAAATGAAAAAAAAATTAGGATTTCGATTCAAAAAATTAAAATCGCTAAAAACGAGAAATGTCGCTTTTTCTAGGGTACATCGCCAACCAAGTTTTTGAGTCGCGAAAATAGTTTTCAAATCGTCAGTTTGGCGATAACAAGCCTGAGTTAAGGTCACATTTCATTTTGTATTCTTATAACTGCAAGTAAGGCACTTTTATCGAAACATAATTGTAAGAAAACCAATAAATTGTACACTTAAAAAAGTCATGCTTAAGTTCTTAGATTCATACGATTTATCTGGAATTCATAATCGTAAAAAATTATTGTCATATAAACAAATCATAACTACTCAATTGTAAACTGATGACGATTCATAAAAAATCTCTGTTCATTATGCATTCCAATGTATCTGATGCTGTCCTCAGCATCTATCGTTGCCTTCTGCATCATTCTGTATGATATACGATAACAAAAAACAAACATTGTAATAGAATTTGGTTTGTATATTTCACATCACACTGAGATACATATCGATGTGTGTGACTTATCCAAAGGGCTTATTCTATTCTCTTATCTTTAACCTCAATCGAGGTGGGGATAAAAAAATGGAATAGCGAGACCAATTCATAGTTTTAACTAGATTTAGTTTTCAGTTCTAATAAAGACGAGTTCCAGTAAAGACTCAAAGTTTCAGTTGTTTTCATATAGAGAAGTTTTAATAAACTATGAAGTTCACAAACTTCATTTGCGCATAACGTAAATTTTTCTAAACTTCATACGAAATACAACTCTAATTTGAAACCTCATAGAGGTAGAACTACAACTACTAGCAGATCCAGCAGCAGCAACAATCGATCATAACATAGTCATCAGAGAAAATATCTATACTCTATAGTAATGGGAAAGAATAATGAAATCTTGATATTGTAAGTAACCAAGTAAACGATAGATAAAAAAAAAGAAACATTTTATTTTAAAAATTGTGCATAAAGTGTGAGCAGTGCGCGTTTAAGTGATAAGAGATTAAATCCTGAATTTCTGTCTGTAGATTCTTATTTTTTTTTTGTGGCGTTTTGTTGTTGTTCGTTGATTTGTTGTGAAAACCAACACAACCCTATATCCTATAGAAATAAAATTAAAATTTCACTTCAATTTAATTATAAAAACATGTCGTTGAACGCTGAAGCGATCACAGACCTCGTAACGAGGGTAGCAACAGCTCTCGCAATCCAAACAAAGCAAGAAATTCAAGATTCAATAAATGATATAACAAATCATTTTAACGCTCAGAATCAAGCTGTTGTCGAACCATATCGCGATATAGAAATTAATGAACAAATCAGATGCGACATGCCTCGATGTCGTTAAAACCGTCCCTGAATTTAATGGTGCAACAGAAAAATATCCCTCTTGGAGACAATCCTCCAAAGCAGCTATAAGACCTTTTGAAAAATATATAGGTTCTAATCGCTACTATCAAGCAGTAGCTATTACGAGTCTTAGCAACAAAATTGTTGAAAACGCCGATAATGTGCTTTCTCCATTTGATACTCCCTTAAATTTTGAAGCTATCCTAGCTTGAACATACGTACAGCGATAAGAGACCATTGCATCTATTAGAGCAAGAATTGTCAACTCTTCGACAAGGTAAATTATCAATTAATGAATACTATGACAAAGTCTCAAAACAACTAACCCTTATAACCAATAAGGCTATAATGGAGTTTAGCGGAAATAAAGAAGCGTTAAGGGTGATTAATGAAAAATATAGGAGCGACGCTCTTCGCATTTTTATATCTGGACTTAACCGTCCTTTAGGAAACATTTTATTTTCTAGTCGTCCAGCCGATCCTCCAAGCGCTTTGGCGCTGGCACAAGAGTTGGACATGAACCAACAACGCTATGCATTTGCGAATGCCTTTGCTGAAAGAGGTAATAATAACAAACAACCTTCACCACGCTTTAATCAACCGCAATTCAGATATGTTAATCAAAATAATCATTCACAAACTCAACAAAAAGTTGAACCTATGGACATAGATCCAACATCGTCAAAACTTAGACAGAATCCTAGGCCAAGCACGTCTGGATATTTTAGAAACCAAGGTATAAATAGAATGACCCCGAATGGTGGTTCGGAAGAAATAATTTCAATTCTCATTCGGAATTCCAAAAAAAAAATCTGATCAGCCAACAGGCTCTAATATAATTCAACGCGTTAATCATGTCATAACAAGTGACAATAAATCTCGTGAAGAATATAGTGATCAAATTTATTACACGAATAAAAATTCACAGTTGCCTTACATAGTAAAAAAGTTAGAACGCGGCCAGTGGATTAAAATAATAATTGAAACTGGTACAGCAAAAAACTATATAAAAGAATTTTCGTTTCTTAAAGGGATTGAATGTTTAAATGAACCCTTTGATATTTCTTCTGTTAACGGCTCGACCCGTATAAATATGAAATGCTTTATAGACTTATTTGGTTTAGTATCCAAATTTTTTATTCTACCTAATCTTGATAGCTTCGATGCAATTTTAGGTTACGATTTTCTAAAACAAATTGGTGCAACTTTAAATACTGTCTCTAATAAAATAATTTATAATAATGGTGTAGAATTACTCCATTTTATGGCTTGCGCTCAAGTCAATAACTTATTAGCGTAAATAAAAGATGTTGTGAATAAAAAAGGTACAGATGAATTTGGAAATCAAAAATTAAGACTTGTTATTGATTTCCGGAAGCTTAACAAAAATACTACCTTGGATCGTTATCCGATTCCAGACACTTCAGTTATTCTTTCTAATTTGGGAAAGTCAAAGTACTTCAGTACCATTGATCTAAAATCTGGATTCCATCAGATCCTTCTTGCTGAAAAAGACCGTCAAAAAACAGCTTTTTCTGTAAATAATGGAAAATACGAATTTTGTCGTCTTCCATTCGGGCTTAAGAATGCCCCTAGTATTTTTCAAAGAACTATCGATGATGTTTTGCGAGAAGATATAGGCGTCCGTTGTCACGTATATATTTATGACATTTTAATATTTTCTCCAGACGCTGAAACACATGTCAAGGACATAGAAAGCGTAATCAAAAAACTTTCAAATGCAAATATGAAAGTAAACCTAGAAGAAACGAAGTTTTTTAAAACCAGTGTAGAATTTTTAGGATTTATCGTCTGCCAAGGTGGTCTAAAAACAACTAAGGAAAAAGTTCGCGCTATAACTGAGTATGAGCTTCCTACAACTCTTCGAGCTCTTCGCTTTTTTCTAGGATTATCGGGTTACTACTCGTATAAACTTTTCATATGGGACTATGCTCAAATAGCAAAACCTCTAACTCAAATATTGAGAGGCGAAAACGGTAACATAAGTGCAAATCTATCTAAAAATAAGAAAATTACACTCTCCAAGGAAGCAGGAGAAGCATTTGATAAGTTAAAGGACATATTGGTATCCGAAGATGTAACTCTCCTATTCCCAGATTTCAACTTACCATTTGAATTAACCACTGACGCTTCATCAGTAGCAATTGGGTCAGTTCTGTCTCAAAAAGGAAAACCGATCAAATTTATTTCTAGAACTCTTTCTGAAACAGAACAGGCATTCGCCACAAATGAACGAGAAATGCTCTCGATTGTGTGGGCTCTCCAAAAACTTAGAAATTACCTTTATGGTGTTCGTAACCTTCATATTTATACTGATCACCAGCCATTAACGTTTTCAATCTCTGATAAATACCCAAATATGAAATTAAAGCGCTGGAAGGACTTCATTGAAGAGTTCGCTCCTACAATTCATTATAAACCAGGGCACAAAAACAAAGTTGCAGACGCACTGTCAAGACAGTACATACAACATTTGTCGGATAACTCACTATCAAATTAAAGTGAATATTGTACCAATCTTAGTGAGATCTCATATACCCAGTATATCCTCTCAGTCATACAACCTATCAATTGTTTTAAAAACCAGATTATACTATCACCATCCAAAACAACTGACGTCTTAACCACAATCCCATTTCAAGGATATCGTCGTCATGATATTCGTTTCATAAATTTTCCGTCTTTGTTTCCTATTCTGCAAAAAGTTATTAATCCTAACACTGTCAATGAAATCCAATGCCGATTGGAGACCTTAGGAAAAGTTCAAAATGACATTATTGAATTATATCCAGCTGTTCGATTCAAACATACGAAGAAAAGGGTCATAGACCTTATTAACGAAGATGATCAAACGGAGGCCATTGCCATGGAGCATAATAGAGCTCACCGTTCAGCAAGAGAAAATCTACTACAATTGTTAGATGGATATATTTTCCCAAAAATGCGATATAAAATTAACACCTTTGTTAGAAATTGTAAAATCTGCATAAAATCAAAATATGAAAGACACCCACAAAAACAAATAATGGAATCAACACCATTGCCAACTCAGCCTGGTGAAATACTCCACATTGATATTTTCAATACAGATAAAAATTATTTCCTTACATGTGCTGAAAAATTTTCAAAATATGCTATTGTTGAATACATAGCTTCACGATCGCTTGTGGACATAAAAGTACCAATTCTAAAAGTTTTAGGATCTTTTAAAGACACTAAATTGTTGGTTTCCGATAATGAACCAACTTTTTGCTCCCAAACGATACAATCTCTTATAAGAGATAACTTTAATGTACAACATTACACAGTACCAGCTATGCATAGTCAAAGTAATGGTCAAGTTGAACGCTTCCATTCCACATTAAGTGAAATTACTAGAACTGTAAAGTGGCAACACAACTTAAATGATATCAAAGAAATACTTCAAATGTCAGTATATAAGTATAATAATACGATACATACGGTCACTAAGCGTAGGCCATTTGATCTAATTGTTTCTCTACGTGAAACAGAAAAAAAAGAAATTTACGAATTGCTTCGAAAAGCACAAAATAAACAAAACGAGCTTAGGAACAAGAAACGAACCTGTCGAAATTTCGAACCAGGGCAAGAAATTTTTGTTAAAATAGACAAACGAAGAGGGAACAAACTTTCAAGTAGATTTATTAAAAAAATTGTTAAAGAAGATTTAGGTACAAACGTCCTCGTAGACGGAAAACAAATACATAAAGATAACATTCGCTAAATTTTTCATATTTACAGATTAATCTTCTTAACAACCGTTTCTTCTAATATAATGGACTACTCTTCTGCTCTGTATATTCCGTTTCGAAAAGGGGAAGTAGCAATTTTTGAAAACTATATATATTTAGTTCACACTGTTAATTTAACAGATTTCGAAATACTGGCTACTAATATCAATAATTTGAAACGACTGTTTAGTAATCAGGACATGGTAGCATCACTTGATGCTGACTACAGTGAAATAAATAAGCTCCTTTCTGCACTTCGGCCTCATAGAAGACCTTTCCGATCAGTTTATTTTATTGGATCTACTTTAAAATTTATCGCCGGCACGCCGGATCACGATGATTTCGTTATACTTAGCGAAAGACAATCAAGACTCATTGGTGAAGAGAATCAACAGATCGAAATAAATACAGAATTTATGAAAAAGATTAACGAATTAACTACACAAATTAACTCACTAAGTCGCAATCATTATGCAAAAGTTGAAGACTCCAGCAGTCCAGATTTATTTCAATTCATAACAATTCGCAATCAAAGAGCAATAACTCTTTTAGATAATATCGTTTACTTGGTTACCTTTGCACGTTTAAATATTGTAAACCCGATTATTTTAACGGGTACTGAAATATCAAAAGTACTAGAACTTGAAGGTATATACTTAAATATAAATGACCTAATGTTAGCATCAAATGTAAAAGTATACTCTGATAAAGAAATTTTGAAGTACTAATAAAAAGTACCGAATGTAAAACAAATATGTCCATTACTAAAAATCTATCCGGTTGTCCATAAGAATGTTATTTTAGATTTAAGAAATAACCACGTCTCATTATGTAAATCTAGAAGCAGCCCCCTAAAAAACTGCAAGAAATCTTTGGAGACAACTTACTGTCAAGTAGATGAATTCGATGAATGTCTCCTACAAATCATGAATAACAGCAGTGCTACATGCCAGACGACTACAGCGCATGATTATGGTGGCAACACTGGTGCTAAAACGAAGTGATTGAAATTTCTGTGGTCTCTATAAAATAAATAATTTTTCAAGTAAAAAGTCAATTATAAAATACGAAAAGTATAATCTCGTGATTCAAATAATAACCGGTGAGCATTTTTTGATTATTCAAATTGTCTTGCTATATTATTTATACCGATAAAATCAAGTAAAAAGAAATCACAAAAAGCTCACTGATTGACAAAGAACAACAGTTGTCCAATTATAAATATATATATTGCCAAAAAATTATGAACCAAAACAAACGTACAATTTCTGCTACTTCACCCGAAAAAATGGGATCCAACGACAGCAAAAAGGGAAAAAACACTTCAGGACTCTTAATGAACATGACACAGAAAGATCTTGAAGATTTGTTTGACTTTAAGCAACAACATCTAGCTACAAAGTCAGATATAGAAGAAGTGCGAGATGACATAAACGCATTAAAATGTGAAAATGATGCACTAAGAGGTGTTGTTCAGTCTCTCCAGACAAAATTGGGTGTCTTGGAAAAAGAAATCGAACGAATGCAAATGCAATCTAACGAAAAAAATTTGATTTTCCGTCTAGAAGCCAGAGAGCAAGTTGATCAAAAAGTCGAAGTAGAGGAAGTTTGTACTCAACTGTCAAATGATCAGGCAGATAATATTATAGACGAAATAAAAGAAGTTAAATCGTGGAATTCAAAATATAAAAACTTTATTGTTAAACTTAAAACAAAGAAAACATTGTACACCATATTAAAAAACACGGGAAAACTTAAAAACACAAAGATATCTGTCCAAAAAGATTATCCGCGAAACATGAGAGCTCGAAGAGGTCATCTACTGCACGTACGACAAATGATTAAACGCGTGAAAAGTAATGCTAAGGTGGCCGTAAAAGAGAATACACTGTGGGTGAATGGAAGCTCATATACTTGGGACGATTCAGTCGGCCTAAAAAGTGGAGCAAATTGTGGATTCTCCAAACTTTGTGAATCTTTACATCTACCAGACGATTACTTCCGAACGTGTTTACCAAAATGCAGGGAAGCAAATGATGACACATCTATGACAGATTCAAGGTTCAGAACAAATGTCAACAATGTTCAGTATCAATTAGTACTTATGATTTAGAATACTTAAGAATTTTAGCATATAATGTTGGCGGTCTTAATAACAAAATTTTTTACCCAGAATTTTTTAAATATATATTACAGTTTGATTTAGTTTTTTTATTCGAAACTCATCTATTGGAAGGTCGAGACAAAAACTATGAAAAATATTTCCCATCATTTACTTGTGTCTGGATATCAGCCAAAAAAACAGCAATTAAAGGAAGAGCTAGCGGAGGTACACTGATGGCAATTAAAAACAACATTATCTCAAAATGTGAAGTTAAAATTGAGGAAAATATTGGCTACATAATAATGAATAATAATTTAAACAACAAACTCTACTTAATACCAATTTATATAAATTGCAATAACTGGCATCAAGAATATGAAGCATTTTATGACTTTTTATGTTCGCTTAAATCTCACAATATAATGATAGTTGGTGACATAAATGCGAGAACCGGAGACATGGAAGCAGAAAACACGTATGGATGGCAAAAACGTGTAAGCAAAGATGTAAAAACGAATAACGAAGGAAAACAATTGGTTGATCTCTGTAACGAGTTTGGATTGTGTATTTTAAACGGCAGCACAGAAGGTGATAAAAAAGGTGAATTCACGTTTGTTTCAAAGCAGGGATGCTCTGTAATTGATTACGGTCTAGTGGGTGGCGATTGGTGCGCTTTGGTAAAGGACTTTGCGGTAGGAGGTATTACATATTCGGATCACTTTCCAATATTCATGAACATAACATGTAATAATTCACAGTTTGAATCAGCTAAAAGCAATCCCGCTGACAATATTATGCTCAGATGGACGGAATCGGCAAAAACAAAATATCAAAATACTTTGAATAACATGCTTAGTCATTTAGAAAATAGGTCTTCACTTAAGTTTGTTCCAATCTGCGAATTAGAACGAATTATATGGGAAGCAGCAAATTTAATGAAAAATACAAACAATTTAAGAAAAAAAAACCAGTGGTATGATTTTTCATGCGAAAAGCTACGGAAAATATCATTAGCCCTACTCAATCTCCTCCGAAAATATGAAATTCCAAGTGTAAGGGCAGATTATTTGGAAATAAACAAACTATACAAGAATACATGTAAAGAAAAGAAAATGAGGTATGAAGAAAATTTGGCAATTTCCTTAAGTCAATGTAAAGATTCAGCTGAGTTTTGGTCTCTAACGAGGAAAATAAATGGTGATGCAAAAGTAAAAAATACAGTTGGAGTGCCATTGCAATTGTTAAGTACTCATTTCGCTTCGTTGCTAAATTCTTCATCAGAAATATCTTGGAGTTTTGCACGACCTTCAACAAGGATTGAGGAACTAGATAAGGAGATATCCGAAAACGAAGTGAGAACTGTCCTTCAGAGGCTAAAAGATGGCAAGGCGGCCGGAACAAACGGTATACCCGCGGAATTCTTCAAAAATAGCACAGATTTGTTCAAAATTAAATTGAAAGATGCGCTGAACATAATGCTCAAATTTGGAACGTTCCCAGAACACTTCTTTGAAGCACTAATATTGCCAATTCACAAGAAGGGTGACGTGCTGGATCCTAACAACTATAGAGGGATATCGTTTCTAAATGCAGCATTAAAGATATTCACAATTATACTTTACGAAAGATTGAATAATTGGGTGCAAGATGAAAACAAGCTTAGTGAATTTCAAAGTGGGTTTCGAAAAGGATATTCCACAGTGGATAACATCTTTGTGCTTCGTTCGCTGGCGCAGTGGAAACTCGAGCAAAATAAAAAACTATATGCCTTTTTTGTCGATTTCAAGGCAGCTTTTGATTCCATCAACAGAAATGCATTATGGTATAAGCTTTTTAACTTAGGAGTTTCAACTAATTTTGTTAGAATTACAGAAAAACTTTATCTACAGACAACGGCATACATCTATAATGGTAAAGAAAAATCAGAGAGGATTGAAGTGAACCAAGGAGTAAGACAAGGCTGTAATCTAAGCCCTCTACTGTTTGCTCTTTTTCTGGACGATTTAGTCGATTGTCTCAACTGCGGAGTGGAGTTTGCGAATAAAAGGATCAAAGTGATCATGTACGCTGACGACATTGTTATTCTTGCGGAGTCACCGACCGCGCTACAGATGATGATCAATAAGCTGGAAGAATATTGCCAAAAGTGGAAGCTGGAGGTTAATACTGAAAAATCGAAAGTCATGGTGTTTAAGAATGGATCTGGCAGAACAGCGAAAGAGGAACATTGGAAATATGGGGCGAAAAACTTAGACGTAGTTAAGTCTTACACTTATCTAGGAACAGAGTTCACTTGCAATTTGAAATTAGAAAAACATCTAAAAATCAAACTAAATAAGGCTAAATCGGCAATATGTGTAAACTGGCAGAGGATCTATAGCAACAAGCTGATTTCTACAGAACTAAAGCATAGAGTTTTTAATGCCACTGCAAAAGCTATACTGTTTTACGGGGCGCAGGTATGGGGATTACAGAGGTATGAGCTAGTTGAATGCCTATTGCGCTTTTTCTTAAGAAAAATATTCTTTTTGCCGATAAACACGCCAAAATATATGTATTATTTGGAAACTGGTCTACCGACACTGTTTATTTCAACTCTAAAACTGAATGCAGACTACGTAGTGAGAGTCCTACTTATGGAGGAGCAGAGGTTACCGAGAATAATACTGGATTATGCGATTCATCGAACTACCCTAGTTGTAAGAGACTGGAACTTGTTAGCCGCCAATTGTGGCTTCACTTTGAATTGGAGTTTGAGCGCTGCTCAATGTAAGAAATCCCTTTACGAGGTAATAGCAGTAACGGATGAGAATGAAAGGTACTCCTTTATTGAAAAAGCACGCTCATCCACGGAAAGACATTATTATTCAAAATGCATCTTTAATCTCAACGACAGAAACTATTTTACCAGAGCATATAGCAATTCCATCATTGGTACCATATTTAAAATAAGAGGAGAGCTGATTAGACTTAACTTTAGGCCCCACCGGAATGAAATCATCGATAGCTGCACTCTCTGTAACCTGCATGAAAGAGAGGATGTAATCCACTTCTTTGGTGTTTGCCCAATGCTGACGGAAATCAGACTTGTTCATTTCCAAAAAAAATTATCTGGATGTAGGCGAGGTAACAAGCTATTTGAATGGTGCAAACTGGATGCATCTTTATGAGTTCTACAAAGAAGCAATAACTTATAGAGCTCGAATAATGGAAGGAAGTTTTTGATCCAAGTCACATTAGAAGCTGTTTATCGAACTAAGAAGCTTTATTATTTTGTTTTAACTAAACTAAAAGTCATTTTGCTAAATTAATTAAAAAATTTTATATTCTGATTTAACTAATCTAAAAGTCCTTAAAATGTGTTTTAAATAAACTGAAAGCCAGAAATTTTGTTCTAACTAAACATAAAATCACTTTAATTTATATTTTGATTTAACTAATCTAAAAGTCCTTACAATTTGTTTTAACTAAACTAAAAGTCTTTTAAATTAAAAAAAAAAAAAAAAAAAAAAAATTAATCTCTTGCCTATATTGTAAAAAAAAAAAAAATAATGAAAGAAAAAATTCGTTATAATTCGTATCTTATCGTTACTTTATAAGACAAAAAAAAAATTGAAATTACTTCTTCATAATTTAAAAACAAAAATGCCCCTCAGGCAGACGACATCTCATGTCATGTCTTTACAAAATTATTCAAGAATTTTAACACTGTATTTGTAAAAATTTTAAAGAAAGAATAAAGAATCGATCTATCTATCTATCTATCTACAGCGCATCAAACCCAGCCAATCGAGGAGATAGACGAGAACACTATTCTAATAAACGATCAACAGGTCACCATAAATGAAGATGGCCATAACATTACTATTAACGGAACATACTTGCTGAAGTATACAAATGATATATATATAAACTCCACTAAATATTCAACTACTTCAATGGAATCATCAATGCAACTTGAAACGCCAAAATACTTTAACCTTAACGTTTCAAAACATTCAGAGATTATAACTATTCCATTTCTTCAACAGATGCATTTAGTAAACCTACAGAAGATAGAAAAGTTTGATTCCGCCATAGAAGCCCAACAAACATATTGGTTCATCACTGCAGTAGCTATGATCATATTAATAGTTGCTACCTTACTATATATCAAATGCCGTATTAAGGTATTAATTCGGAACATAGATCCACCTGTCCTCAATAACCATGATTTCAACATGAACCAAGCAGTTAACGTTATCCTTAAAAAGATAGAAAATAACCTGCAACCTACCCGGGACGTTCCTGTCTAAGAAGGGGGTAGTTAAGGTCACATTTCATTTTGTATTTTTATAACTGCAAGTAAGGCACTTTTATCGAAACATAATTGTAAGAAAACCAATAAATTGTACACCTTAAAAAAGTCATGCTTAAGTTCTTAAATTCATAAGATTTATCTGGAATTCATAATCGTAAAAAATTATTGTCATATAAACAAATCATAACTACTAACTTGTAAACTGATGACGATTCATAAAAAATTTCTTTGTTCATTATGCATTCCAATGTATCTGATGCTGTCCTCAGCATCTAACGATATCTAACGTTGCTTTCTGCATCGTTCTGTATGAAATACGATAACAAAAAACAAACATTGTAATAGAATTTGGTTTGTATATTTCACATCACATTGAGATACATATCGATGTGTGTGACTTGTCCAAAGGGATTTATTCTATTCTCTTATCTTTAACCTCAATCGAGGTGGGGATACAAAAATGGAATAGCGAGACCAATTCATAGTTTTAACTAGATTTAGTTTTCAGTTCTAATAAAGACGAGTTCTAGTTAAGACTCAAAGTTTCAGTTGTTTTCATATAGAGAAGTTTTAATAAACTATAAAGTTCACAAACTACATTCCTGCCTAGGAGTGATGGAACGCAAAAAAAATTCAAGAAAACAAAATAATATTTACCCTTTTTTATACCTACAATATAACTTTTTTTCCACCCTCCCTCTGAAACAAAATTTATTTTTAAGGAAAGTTTTTTTTTTATATTTTCGGTTATTGTATACGCTAGCCCACAAAGCAAAGAATAAAAAATTACATGAGCCAAGACACCAACATCAACAAAAAAAAAAAAACACAAAAAAATTAACTCTGAGAGGGGATAGGCGGGCGACATTCGTTTGTCAAAGAATTCTCTTCCTAACCGCGCACCGCTGATATTGCAGTTAAATTCTTGCAAACTGCAAGCTTCTTTATGTGCAAGCAAACGGAAAAAAGACTTCTTTTCTAAAATTAAAATTAGGAAACACATGGCCCCAAATTATTTTTTTCTAAATTGAATCTGATTTTTAAAAAACAACAAAGAAAAATAAAAAAAATTAATAAATATTTAATAGGCTTTTCCGCTTTCCAAAATCCAGTGCTAATTGGTTATTTTGAATTAATATTTCAAGTGATAATAAAATAATTTTTTTTTTTTAATTAAAAAATATAAAATATTTGGAAACAAGGCAATGAGGTAAACTATATATTTAAACAAAACAAATATATAAAAATAAAAACTAGTAGCTTGGCTTTGCAAAAAAGATGAAATTTGCGACATTTTTGGGTTTTTCTCTTGTCAAATCTTTCAGATTATAAAAAAAGTTGATTCCTATTTTGCAACTAGAAAAGCCTAAATTATATTGTTCAATTATGTTCAAAATTGAAGAATCTACACTTTCATAAGTCTAAAAACGATAAATAACATCAGAATGAACAATTTTTTTGCATGAATACAAATTTTAAAAAAATCAAAGATAACCTCGCTATTATTTGTTCACTCACCACTTCAGAAATAAAAATTAAAAAAATAAAAAATTGCGTGGTTTAGCAAAATCACACTTCCAATGAAAGCCAGTCTAGGTTTACCAAAATTTAGTCGGTATTTTTATTTTCATGATCAACAAATAAAATGAAACAAATTTTTTAAAATGTTATACTTTAGCTGTACTCCTTACCTAAAAAATAATTAATTTTATTTCAATTAATTATCCCTTGAACCGTAGATGTTATCTAACAATTTGTAAGCGCCGGACCATTATTTGCATAAGCCACACAGCCTTAAGGAATCATATAAATCCCAGATGAATGTAGCCTCTTTCAGACTGAGATTTACGCTATTGAAAAAGCAGCTGAAATGATCCAAAGCAGAAAACTGATCTTATCAGAGATCACATTTTTCGTGGACAGCCAAGCAGCTATAAAAGCACTATCCAGCGAGACAATAAGATCAAAGGCAGTGGCAAAGTGCCGAAGCGTACTGAATGTCATCGATAACTCTAACCAAGTCAAACTTTGCTGGGTTACTGGACACAGAAATGTAGAAGGGAACGATATAGAAGATGAAACGGCAAGGAAGGGTTCAATAGCAAATAGGGACAGCAACAACTTATTGGGTATCCGTTTTATATGATGCACCTGTAGGTCTTCTCACTGGTGAGCTCTCTGCCAACTGCGACATTGGCATTAGTTCTTAGGAAGCATCAATATAATGGGCATTGAGCTCTGAAAAACCTTTTAAAAATTAATTGTTGGCATTTTTTGCAATTAAAATTGGCGCAGTCGCGACTAGCCGGTAGGATGATATTAACCTAACATCATCCGTGAAGAACCCTAGGAGAACAATTAGTGAAGAAGAATAAAAATGCTTAAAATATAAATAAAAAAGGCCTTGTTTAATACTACGTACAAGTAAAATCATTGAAAGTTTATTAAAAAAAACTGTAGCTATGCTACAACGAATTACCTAGTAATTCACCATAATGAATATGGTAATATTACAAAACCTCACTGAGAAACTCGATAACATTAACATTGGACAATTTTCGATGTAACCAACAATCACCACTTCACTTCGGACAACATCACAAAATCAACTTTAGTTCCAGCGATCATCAAACTCTTCAAGATTTAGCATCATAGCACAGAGTCGACTTTCGCTGTTCTTTTAATTTTATAAATTAAGTCTATAATTTTTTTTTTAAACTGTCATTGTTTTAGAAAAATTATTTTTAGCCTTGGTGTACACAAATTAGGTTACTTAGACTTTTGTATTACGTTTCGATTTTTTTAACCAATAAGCATATTAATTAAATGCCAATCAATTAGGAATTATAAAAAATAGGATACAGCCGAGCTTCATCGTCCGTAGTTTAAGTGTATAAAATCTACAAAATTTAATTTAGTTTAAATAAATTAAATTATGAGCATTAGAATTTCATTTTTAATAAGCCACTTTTAGTCACCGATCTTCTGTATTTAAATTCATTGATAACTATTTTATTAATAAGAATCAAAAGTATATGGAATGTAAAGCTATAAATACTTGAATTAATAATATTATTTATGCGCTTTTTGTATGGAATTTTTCTTTTAAAATAGATTATAATCCTATTATATTATGTTAATTTTTAATTTTAACTACTTCGTATTAAACATTGTATACATATTAATCTGGAAGTGGAAATATTAGTAGAAGAATAAATGTTCCAATAAAGACGAACGATAAAACGACAGTAAGAAGATTAAAGTCGTGATTTAATACTCGATCATCCTTTTCGATTTTAAATTTGTTATCTTCATTGTTTGTTTGGTGTATGCTAAAAATGTTTTTTGGCGTTGTATTGGCATCACTGGGACTGCTCCGAGAAACAACATGGTCTTCAAAGAATTCTATTCGCTTTGTTAATGTCACAGTATTATAACTCTTAGAAAGGAACTGTGAAACAGCATTTAGAGTTTCTTTAGTATTTTCTTTTTTGTTACTTTTAGCAGTAATTTCGAGTAGCTCAAATTTTATTGTGTTCAAACCATTAACCTTAAGAACAAGTGGTGACACCTTCTCATTGAATATTTGATAACTATCGGAATGGGTTTCCTCAATAGTTTGTAATTGGGCTTCCTTCCCGCCACTGCTGTTTATTTTCATATTACTGTTATTATTCGTAAAGTTTATTTGTTTCTTTTGAAATGTTTTAATTTTATCATGTCGAAGAAATTTTCTCAACTGGCTGCCATTAGTGACAATTGTTTCGTGTTCGAATTGATCTTTCAATCTGATTATCTCACGCATCGAATTTAATTTGTTTTCCCAATTTTCTGTCAATTGCATGTTGGTTGCAGGGGATTGATGTCTTTCCATTGATTGAGGCTGCTGTTCTTGATAAACTTGCGGTAATCCTTGAAGATAATTTTTTGAATTTGCATCAATAGAGAGAAGTTCTGATACTGTTTTGAAAACAGCTGTTGGATTAGGCAGCCGTGGGGGTTGGTAATCATCATTCCGTGAGTAATTTTCTTCTTGGGTTGAAACAACATCTTCACAAGAGCATATCAACTCCTGCAACCAAAATCAATTACAGACGAATTATTAGCAATAAGGTATTTTTTCTTATTGTAAAGAGTATATGTTGTAGGAATTGTGGAAATGTGGATACATTTATTTCAACAAAAAATGCTTTAGATTAACATATTTTAATAATATTTGGCCAATAGACTTATTTTATGTGATTTATCAATGTTCATTCTTCTAAACAAATACTCTATCCCCGAAATCATCTTTCAATCCTTCCCATGTTTAGCTTTAAGTTACTTAGTTAGTCCCTTTTCACATAGGGCAACTGAGTTGAGCAACTTTTAGTTCGTAGGAGGGTATTGTGTATCAGGGAAATAAAGAAAAGTCAACTTTTACCCATTATAATAAAATAACAAAATATATACAAGATAAAAAAAAACAAATAATTTAAAAAAATCATTTGACTTATAATATACTTACATACTTATACTTACTTACTTACATTTTTTTTCAATTCATTTAATTTCATTTTGTAAATGTAAAACATACACCGTATACAAATATAATAGTTATATATGCATGTTCAAATTTTGATATTAAATATGGGTTTACGTAGATACTGTTTAATCTTTTTCTTTCATTAGTCTCAAAATTGTATATTTGTGGTGACTAAACAATTGTTTCTGATCTTCTTAAATTATCAATATCTCTTATATTTTGTTTTCTAAATAGTTGATCAGATGGTGAAGTGGATTCAGCTCTTTGCCTTTTAAAAGAAGGTGTTAATTCATTTTCATTCAGTTTCTCATGTTCACTTTTTAATTCAAAAAATATATTTCTTAGATATCCTAGGTTTTAACTAATCGCCATGAGCCATTCTTCTTTTTTTATTACCACCCTGGGAATCCATCGTACCAATAGGTCATTATTATTCGATCGAGACTAGATTTTTTCATTTGCTTTAAAAGCTTAATATTTTTTAGAATTAATTGTTTGTATTTTGATTGAAAGCTTCGAAAGTTAATCTCTCTCTCACACATATTTGTAGTATTCTTGTATTTACTAATATGTAGCTTTATATGGTCTCAAAAAACTTAATGCGGAGTTTGGATTAAAATTGAAAATTGCTTCAGTTACTGTGCACGGTGCATTTCGATATCTAAACAGAAAGTTTAGTTGAGTTGTATAAAATAAGATTTTACATTGTCATCTGTAATATATTTTCTGAATCCTGACTTAGCAGCCCATTCAGAGCTTCCGCTAGATTGCGGTTGGTATGGTGGAGTCTTAGAAACTACTGTTGGTCTTACAGATGTTTACATATTCTTTTGAATTAAACGGTATCTGAAACAATTTCAGTAGGGAAGGCAAAAGTACGAAAAACTAAATGTAGAACTTGATTAACATACATAGCTGGGGTTTTTTTCATAATAATTTCGATCCATTTTGAAAAAGTATCAAATAAAATAAATAACGTGTCACCTATCAAATAAAAAAGATGCACATGCACGAGTTCGAATATATAGTGAGTAGCTGGAGAATTTTCTAGACTTGTGGTACTGGGCTTATAACTATTTTGCTGACATTCGTCACATCTACGAACAATTACCTCAATGTCCCTGTCTATGTTAAGCCACCAAACTGATTTCATCCTAACGACTCCGATGTGCCCTTCGTGCAAAAGATGCATTATTGTTTTTTTTTTAATTTATCTTGAATAGCCAAACGATTACCCCAGAACAAACAGTTGGAATTTACACAAAAATCAAATCTTTTATTGAAAAATTTCTTTATATCTAAATTGTATATATATTTGTATTCGTTGGCCAATTTGCCGAATTAACATACTCAATAATGTTTACGAAGACATCATCCTTTCGAACATCACATTCTATTTGATTTTTATCCAATGGTGCCTTCTTTCAAGGGCAATCGAAATAATGCATCCACATTTCCCATTTTCGAAGGTTCTATATACTTCATTTCATAATCATATTGCGAAAAATTGACCATCGCTGAAGTCGTGCTCTTGTCACTGTATTCACTTTTTTTCCACTAAAAATCATTTGAAGATTTAAAAATTACAAATGACGACCATACACGTATTTGTGGAATCTTTTTTGTGAAAATATGATGGCCAAAGCTATAGAAGTACTTCTTTTCAGAAAAACAAAGTTAACTAGACACAAACTTATTACATTGAGTCGTATGAAACAAAACTCCCCCTTCCACGTATGAACTAGCGTCTGCTACAATATTTATAGGCAAAGAAGGGTTGTAATAAACTAGGTGATTGTTTTGGTAAATATATTGCTTGCTATCCTGAAATACTGTTGCACATGCATTGTCCCAAATAAATGGCTGATTCTTTGCTGTAAGTTTGTAAAGAGGAACCAACCTACTTCATAGATTTCTAATAAAACTTCCATAAAAGTTTAGGAGTCCCAACTAGGCCTTGAGTGACGTTAAGGAGTAAGGGTTGGTGCTACAATAATATACCTCATATTGTCCTTTTTGGGACGAATTCCGTGCTGAGAAAGTTCGTGGCCCAAATACTCAAATTATCGTTTATAAGATTCACAAGTGCCAAACGCACTTCCACATTATACTTTTCAAGAATTTTTAAGACTTCAAACAAATTAATTTTACAATCCTCATACGATTTACCCCGACAATAACATCATCTACATATCCCTTAAACAGTTTTAAGTCCCGCAAAATACTATCTACTACTCATTAAAAGATCGATCAGGACGTTCTTAACCCAAAGGGCAAGCGTGTGTACCGAAATATGCATCTGCGTATTTATGGTCAGATATTTTTGGGAAGACTCGGATATAGCTATTTGTCGAAAAGTTGTAGACATATCTAACATACAAAGAACTCACAGCCTGTCAAACTAGCAACAATATCGTCTATCATTGGTAGCGTATAGTAGGTAGGTAGGCGGGATTTTTGCTTTTTCAATTATCATTGTATGACCATTGAAAACGCTTTCCATCCATTTTTTGATAAGGTAGATAAATTAACTTTCCTTGAATTTGTTCATCTTTTATTATCAAATGACTTTATCACAAAGTGCTTGATATAATAAAGTATCGAATTCACATGTTTCCGCTAATATTTTTAGATCTATTAGGAAGTCTCTTAGTGTTTCCCCTTCTGACATTATACGACACATAAATTTATACATTTATGCTCGTACGCTTCGCACAGGTTTAAATGATTCTTCAAAAGTTTAGTTAGCTCGACATAAGATTAATCTGTTGCGTGTTTCGGCGATAAAATTCTTCTTGCTTTTTCATAAAAATCCTTGCCTACAATACTGATTAGATATGAAACTTTTGTATCGTCTGTAATATTGTTCAATATGAAAATGTGGCAAATTCGTTCCAAATATTCCTCATCGTATCTCATGATGAATGCTTCAATATTGCCGATAGAGGCTGCATATAAAGTTGTAGCCATAGCTCATTTAGTGTAATATACACTTGCAACTGCATGAAACTCGATTGCTGCTTTTTTCTTATGTATACTTTTAATTAATTAATAATGTTTTTTTTACCGATTAAAATTCAATTTAATCTTTATATATTATATAATTTTCCTCGTCGCTAAGTATTGTGTATCTGGGAAATAAAGAAAAGTCCACTTTTGCTCGTTATGCAGGGTTTTCCAATAAGGTCATGACAACTTGTTTTTTTAAATCAAACGCAACCCATTTGGGATATTTCAAAAATTTTATTATCGGCTTGAAGTAGAATCAACATATTTATGAATGGAACTCGACTTCATTCATATGGCCACCGTGGGAAGGTCTGAGGCGGTCGATTCGTTGGCCCCAATTGTCGATGATACGGCCACACATTTCGGCCTATTTCGAATATAATTTTGGCTCTGAGCTGTTCCAACAACGTCAGTTTGTTGGCATAAGCCAATGACTTAACATAGCCCAAAAGAAAATAGTCTAGAGGCGTTAAATCGCACGAACGAGTCGGCCAATCGACTGTCCCATTTCTTTTAGATAACACGCTTATCACACTTACTCTTCAATAAATCGATTGTAATGTGTGCTGTGTCGAACGTGGCACCATCCTGTTGAAACCACATGTCGTCCAAGTCCATGTCTTCCAATTCAGGCCAAAAATAATCGTTAATCATGGCGCAAACCGATGACCATTCACAGTAACGTGACAGCATGCAAACTGCACCAACAGTTATTTTTTTGTAGATGAAGGGGTGATTCATGAAGCAAATGTGGATTTTCAGCAGACCAATAACGTATATTTTGCTTATTGAGGAACCATTGAGCCAAAAATGAACTTCGTTGCTGAAATGATTTTGCGATGAAATTCGTCATCATAGAACATCTTCTCCAGAGACCAGCCGGAGAAAGTACGTTGCTTCCAATGATCTATCGGCTTCAATTCTTGAGTCAGCTTAATCTTGCATGCGTGTAGATCCGTACTACAAAGATCCTTACACCAAATACGCCATAATGTGGGCTGAGTGATGCCCAATTCTTGCGAACGCCGTGTGGAATTGACTGATTTGGATCGTTTGCTACGGTCGCCTGAACGGCAGCGATATTTTTGACACGTCGACCAACCCGTTGTCTCACTGACACGGCAACATCGCACAAGGAATATGTAGTCTCAAATTTGTGCATTAAACTTGATTTTGCTTGATAGGGCGAGAATTACGACCGAAATTTGGAGTTAACGCTCTGAAAGCTCCGGTCACTGACTGTGAATTTCCTTAGAAAATTTTTATAGTTTGCAGACGTTACTCGATCGTGTAATTTACCATGATGAAAATATTGAGTTTACTGAGTACATGTATTGACAATGACAGTTCGATGATTAGTGAAAGGGTTCGTTCACAAATTAAATTCAAAGTTGTCAAGTCCCTATTGGAAAAAATCATATTAAAGTCTTTATTCCAAGAGAGATAAGATGAGACTGACGATCTACAGCTTACAACAGCCGTGTTTTTTTTTTGGCAAAAGCTATCCGCAGCAAGGCAGAATTTACACACATTACAGATACAAGAACCTGCTTTCGATAAAAGTAAAAGCAAGTCTGCTTTGGATAGATTTGTAGCTATTCGAGTATCGAATGATATTATGTTGTTTAGTTGGTAGTTCCGATGACTTTCATGAAACTCGAAGTCTTTGTTCGTAAGATTCTTCTTTCTGTCAATGCCCACGTTTACCCATTTAATAGATAAGTTATCTCCGATACTAAGCTGAACGAATATATGTGTGAACGATTAGGATAGGTTAGCTGAAAGCAATAAAAAATCAATAATTTTTGGTTAAGTATGTGTTCTTTTCTCAAAAAAATTGTTTCAAACCAATGAACTAGGCCGAAAAATACGTTTTATTTATTTTTGTTGCTTTATAAATCATATTAATAACAATTTAGGTACATATGCATTTGTGCTTCATGTACAAAATAAATCTTCTTGTACAAATACGTGTTTTAATATTAATACATAATTTGGATTTATTTTTTATTTAGCATTTTATTGTTAATATTTTTTTGTTTATATTTTCTTTGCTTAGGTATGTAGTATTGTATCTGCCTATATTTTGTTGTTGCTTCATGAGTGTTCGAAACGAAATTCGAACTTACTCATTTCCCTGAAATTGTGGTGCATGAAGCATAGGTAGGGGGCACTCTTCCTCTCTCAATAAAACTTCAATTTTAATAAAAGATGTTTGAGTTGCTTGTGTCAGCTGCTATGAAATTGCCTCAAAAATTCAGTAAATAAGACTTGAGTAGCGCTCTCTACCAAAGCTCTATAATTGGAATAGCACCAAGCAGTAAGTTTTTTTTATTTTTTATTTTTTTTTTATAATCTTACATGCGCTCAAGGGATTATGATTACCGTTTATATGTTTTTGTTTTAACACAGCGCGGATATCAGGTGAAAGCAGAGAAAGAAGGATAGGAAAGATGTTATTAAGTAAATAAATAGCTATTCATTAGCAAAACGTGATTGTGTGTTATCGATAAGGCAATAACAGAAGTGCAAGACATCGAAATTAAAATTTCTTTTAAAAAATCTTATGTTTTTTATACCAAAAAAACGGAAATTTTCAGATTTAATTTCATCTGCGGAAAAGTGTGATATTTTACAGCTTTTCGCTGAAATTTGGCAAGAAATACAATCTTAATATTTAAATATAGACTTTTTGCCGAGTCAGAAAATCAAATTTTATTGATGGATATCATAGATAATCAACTTGACCCTAAAATTCGCATCAAACCAGTTTTCACGATCTAACGTCATTTTGAATTCAAAGTCGAATATAAAAGTGGACAAAATCATTTTTTTTAGTGTTTACTTGTTGCGACGTTAATTTTTCCTAAAACACAACTATTTACCCCAAATTCGTGAATATAAAAAGGGCTTTCTGTCAATATTTTATACAAATCATTTTTAATTAACCCCTCTACTCGAACTCGATCTTTGAACCGCATATAAACGAAGTTCAAATAATACTTAATATTTAAATAATGAATGCTTAAATTTTTGCAAAGAACCACTATGCCAATATACCCCTTCATTGGCACTACATCTGGCGCCAGTTATATCAATCAGGAAAACGCATCAGGAAAAGTTGAAACAGTATGAAATTGAATATTTTTTCCTGATGGTTGTTTATAGCAAACAGAAAAATTTTGTGAGTTGGCAAGCCTTAATACCCGTCTGCCATCAAGTTTTCCTGATTTAAACACACGAACACGTTTTTCGTCCAAGATTCTATAAGTGGAACAAGAGATATTGGAACCCAAATCATTGGAATGAATTGTTTCAATTTCTGTCAAATGGCAATCAGCTGGCACGAAAAGTGAATTTTCACCAGGAACATGCTCAATCATGAATATGCTGACTCAGCGAATCCGATATGATTCGCTGTATTATTATCGGGTAAATGCCCGAGTGCAATGTGATATCTTGAATAATCTTGGTTCAACAAAAGACAAGATATATGACTTCGACAAATCTTGTATATGCGCTGTAAAATGCAACGATAGCGGAAAAGAATATTTTTGACAAACTAAAAAAGTATAAAAAAATGAAAAAGTGATTCAACGACCATCTATCTTGCATTCGTTTAAACCAACCTAATTGTTCGGCCGTTGCAGGGCACATATTAGAAGAGAATCATGATGTAAGCTTAGACAGTGTACGCATAATTAAGCAAGTACGAAACGAACAACAATTAGATGCCTATGAAAGTTTTAATATCTAAAGGGGCAACAACCTCTTAAATCAAGATAATGGAAATATAGAATCGTGTCTCTTTCAAAAAATATAAAAACACAGAAGCTTTTATTTGTGTTCAGTGATTTGACCGTTCTTTGTTTTCTGTTTTGATCTTCATCTTCGTCATCGATGCTGCCTACCACTTTATGTCACCAAGAGCCACTACCCACAGCTCCAGTAGTGCAATTCTGATGATAGAACATGGTTTGTTTATACGTCAATTGATTTATTATTTTGTAATAATTGTGTATTGTGAAATCAAATTAAGGTGACTAAAAATATTTATTAATTTACTATCGGATTTCACGCGGTTCAACAATTAATTTGATTGAATAGTGTAATTGCCATATGTAATTCGGTTTAAATAACTCAGTACAATATTTTAAAAGCTTTTTAACTAAAGCCTTAACAGATTTGAGGTCGTTAAATACCTCTTCCTTGGCTTAAAAGAAATAAACAAAAGTGTAAAGAGAAATAACGAGAAAGACATTTCTGTAAGGCTATTCAAATTTAGATGGTCATATTGATTATGACACTCAATCGCCTCATGAGATTCACCTTATACATGCATTTATTAAATCAGTTTTGAACAAGAAAAGACCACCGCACATAGATACTTTTACTATGATTTCATTACAAAATTTAACTGCTGCAAGGGCAACTTTCTTCATTAACTTACCGAGTTCAATGATAAAAACATACATAAGAGATTGGGGTAGACGAATGCGACCTACAAGCCAGGCGAAAACACTTTTACTGTAACACACATGCTACAATGCGGAAACATGTAAGGGTATTCAGGTTTATATGCCGAAAACCCATATAAACCTCAGAAACCAGATAATTTCAAATTAATTCTGAGGTTTATACGGATTCCGCCGTTTCATTAATACTCTTATTGTCACTTATAATAATCATAAGAACTATAAGTCTTTAAAAAAAATAAGCGTCTGCTTCAATCAAAAGGGGCTCTGGTGAAACAAAGAAAAGGCTTTACGAAGTTGAACTAGTGCGCGCACTGGCGAATAACAATTTTTCCGGCAATTTTTTCCTTCCTCGAACATGGAAAACGAGAATAAATCTCAAAATGTTATATATTCCAGGGAATTTTAACAATATAATACAACTTTTTGGGGAAATAAAATATTCCGGGGAAACAAAAGTAAATTTGAAGATTTTTTGTGTTTACTTCGGTCGAGAAATATATGCTTTCGCCATACCAAATTTCAAAGGTTTTTTATTCATGGTTTGAATTGATTTAAAAAAAAAACAGTTGAAAGTTTTCTTATGACCAATATTATAAATGCGTTTCGGCCAGGTACGACAATGAGGTTCAGCATTTCGAGCCTGTGGAAACTTCTAAAGCGCAATATTCTAGTCCGTAGCTGAAGACAAATACAATTAGAAGTACTCAAATTATATTTCTTTAAGATAGATTTGTTTAAATTTAAATCCGAGAAAATAAAATGGTCTGGCTTTTTTCGTTTGCTACTTCCAACCCAAATAGCATTAGCTAAAAGTTTAATTTAGTTTCTTACTAAATAATTGATTGCTTTGTTAGTAAAGACAGTCATAACACCATGAATTTTTTTTTTGAAATAGTTTTAAATTGCAGGATTACATCGACTCTCATTTTTGTTGGTATCAGACAACAAATAGAGAAATAAGAAGTAGTAAGCCATTGCGAGAAGAAGTGATGGCGCATTTATACATTGGACCAAAATATATTAATCTTAAGCAATTTTGTTAGGTCAAAGAATTTTGATTAAAATTTAAATGTAAGAACTTACCTCGTCAATGCCAATTTTACGACATGCATCTAAGAAATTATCAACGTTTCTGCGACAACGGGCCATGGTAAGCTTTGACTGAAACAGAAAAACTTTAATAACTCTATTATATTTTAAAAATTTGTATAACTTACAATCCCGGGTGATGGAACATGTATGCTAACCACAGATCTTGGACTAACATGGTTCGCTAAGTGACAAAGAATGACACCATCAGTTAGAGCAGAAGCCATGTCTTCAGGTAAAATTGTTTTAAGACAGACTTGAATAATCTATAACACAAGTCAACACGAATTTTGAGTTTATGAGAGTATGACATTTCGATAGATTTATTTATAACTTATACAATAAAAATAATATATGGCCTAAAAAAGTTTGCTTTTGTGTGACTTTTAACAGTTCTTCTAATTTTTAGTGCCCATTTATTTGACCAGATTTAACTTTGTCAAACATTTACCAATTACTAAACTGTTTTATTATTTAAACGAGAATATTTTGCACTTTTTATGTGTCTCACAATATTTTTCTATGCTAAAAACAATTTTCCCACAGTTAATTCATCAGACACATTTTTAGGTATTTTTTTTCACAAAAAAAGCGTTATTAACCATAGATTTTCTTTTTTATTATAGAAGACCAATTTGTTTAAAATAGCATAGCGGATTTAAAGCGTGCTCGTTTCTTCGAACACCAATGTTTAAAAAAGCATAGCAGATTTAAAGCGCGGTTTTATATTTGAGTACCTATCAAAAATACTTAACTTAAAATCCAATGTTACCACAACAACAAAAAACTTAACAAGGAAAGTGTGTTCCCATATTTTGTGCAGAATATTCTCTGTATATATTTACAACCTATAGTACTACTATGAAGACTGATTTTAAGTTGGCATTGTATGGCAATGTGGGGCGCTGTGAACATTTTTTTTTTATTTTAGAATTCGAAAAGAGGAATTAAGGTCACGAAATAAAAAAGAGAAAACCTATTTCGTTGATTCTGATAACAATAAAGCGAGGAAGGTAGATTATAAAAACAGCCTTAGGCAGCCATGGCAACGAAAAGAATTTGGCGAAAAATAGAAACAAATGTTTGCATGTGTAAGTGGATTTGTAGTTCCTAATGAATGAAGATATTTTTTTATTTGAAGGCGAGACAATAGAAATAAAATGTTTGGAAGTGTATGTGGGTTTTGTTTGGATGTATAGATTTTTACGAATTCATCCAAGTTTTTTTTTTGGTAATATCCATAGATTTGAATTTTGGGGCAAAATCTAGCAACGGTTTTTTACTTTTACTAAATCTACGTGGGATGTGCGATTGGTTGCAATCTTGCTATATTTCACTATTTAGTTGTGGTTCGTATGTTTGTGTAGGTTTATGTGGTTTTGGTTTCGGTGATAGATTTTTATTGAATTTTTTTTTGTAGGTAGGAACATATATAGTTAATATCAATAGATTTTCAATTTTGAATTTTGGTGTATATTCCACTATTTCAGTTACTTCACGTACATTATGTATAGGTGGTACATTTTATTTTGGTAAAGTAGATTATTTTAGGAAAAATTTTGTTGAATATTTTAAAGTAAAAATGTTGGTAATAAAAAAATATACATATATATTTTGTTTTAATTTTGGTTTAAACATTTGTACTTCAAAATTTATATATGTACCTATAAAAAACTACATATATTTTATTTCAATATTTTTTTAAACATATTCAAGTACCTACACATTATTTGGAATTACGAAATTGAGAATAATATTTAGGGAGGTATATATTAAAAAAAAAACTTATTAGGCATTTTTGCGTAAAATTGTTGGTAATTAAATAAATATATAGGTATTTTATTACAATTTTGGTTTTGAACATTTTTACCTAAAAATGTTGGTGCCTAGTAAAAATAAAATGCACGACTGGGTCACAAGTACTTTATCTTATGTTCGATCACATTTTATGCAAACGATTTTTAATAGAAACGGCTAAATGTATTTTTAAAGCCGTTTTTTACTTAATTTTCTATACAAAATATTTCTTAAATTTAAAAAAAAAATTATGATGACAATTTTAAATACATAATATAAACTTAAAAGCAAAATTTCAGAAAAAATCCTCTAGCCGTTTTCAAACTATTGAATTTAAAAAAAACAACATTTTCTTTTTCAAACATCCAAAAAAAAAAACTGTTTTACGAAAATTTTGAAATGCAGTATTATTTGGAACTTCAAGAACGTCCAGTATAAAAATATTGATCGAAATGGTTGTATGGCAGATACCGTTAATAACAAAATATGTAAACTAATTTGTTGACCAAAATATAGACCACACCTAAAGTTGTACACATATTTTTTTTATGAAAATCGTAAGAGCCATTTACGAGATATTTAAGATGGTAGAAAAATTTGTATGGCAAGTAAGCTAAAGCAACGATTCAAAAACCCACTTTAGACAATCACCTAAAACGCCTGAATACCAAGTTAGAAAGAGATCGGTTCAGCCCTTTAGGCTGGACTGCTTTAGGATCGTTCTACAGACAGGCACACAGACAGGCGGAATTGCGGGACAGACTTTTTGATGTTATCTATCATTGTAATGTTCGATTTTTTTGCAAATGCAAAACTTTCCCTATTTAGTATGTTGCGATATCATCTTCTGATTCAAAACCAGTACCAAACTTAAACTATTTATTTATTTTTAATATATGGTTTCACATTGAGATTAAATCTCCTAGATCGTGAATGCTTTACAAATTACAAATTACAACAGCTTTTAAATTTATATGGAGGTATAGAAAAGTAAGTTGAGAATTATTTCATAAAATAGCTTATATAACCAAAACGATCCCTCATATTTATTGTGTAAGTAAGTATATTTATATATCACTGGCAAAGTGTTTGAAAAGTTGGGGTTTGAAAGTGTTATGTTTATGATTCTCCTAAGTGCGATGGGTAATGAGTTCAAGAAGATAGTGGCATGGACAAAAAAGGTGCGCTGTGATTGCATGCAATTGAATCTAGGTTGAATTAAGATAGATGTTCTTTGTGAACTAGCATATATTAGTCTGCTGTGTAAATACCCAGGCTGTTTGGTCTGCATAATACTGTGCAAAAGAGTTAAGGTTCTCAACTTGATGAGGTTTGCCAAGGTCAACCCCATGATTTGCAGAGAGTAGCTGGATATGTGGTCGAAACGGGTTTTTTTGAAAACAAATCTTGCTAGGTTATTGTAGATTATATTAAGTTTAAGCCTAGTATTGTAGTCAACATAGCAAACACCCCGCAACCATATAGAAACACGGGTACGGGTAATAAAAGTGATTTAACCAGAAGCATCTTAGTTGTAGCAGGCAGAGAATTTTGAGTGGACCAAAGTAACCGGAGGCTCTTATACATTTTTCCAATCGTAACTGCAGAGTAATCAGACCAAGTGAGCGTATCGTTGAAAATTATACCTAAATTGCGAGCTTTATCAACGTATTGGATGCATGACTGACCCAAAATTACAGGCGGAAAAGTGGAAGTATCTAATTTCTTATTATAAATAAAAATAGACTTTGACTTTTCTTGGATTTAGTGCTATTTTTTTTACAAACAAGATTTAGATACAGTTCAAAGATTTTTTTTCCATTCCTTTTTTGGTATATAATTTCCTTTTCAATTTCAATTTAATTTGACATTTTCATTTACATTTTGATTTTTTTTGGCAAACATTTTTTTATATAATTGTCTCTTTTATTTTAGATATTCATTTCCAGTTAACTATTTACTATTCACCATTTTCTATTTTTATTTTTGTTATTTTCTTTTTTTGTGTGCTTTCCCAACCACATTCCACTAAGAAATCATTTAGTATATTAATTTACATTTTTGGCGTGCTAGTTTAGTTTTCGTATTCGTAGAGGGTGTTGGATTTTTGGTTTGTAAGATAGCCTTGTCTTCAGCTGAAACCGGTAAGATACATAACTTACGTTCAGCTTCTTGGAAGTGGTCCAAGTGAAGATAATCTTTGACTTATTCAAAATATTCGAGGTCGCGGATCCTATCAAAACAATCGTGGTCGAGGTTCTAACCAAGATACGCGTGGACGATGAACTAGAAATTCCCCAACCATTCCGCAGGAACGTAAGTGAAATTAAAGCTTCAAATGAGTTCATAGCATCCGCCACAGCAACGGTTGAAGCCCTTCAGACACTAAGAGACAGTAATAACTACACGTGTTGGAGCTGTAGAAAGGCAGGCCATGAGTACATGGGGTGTCCAACTCCCCAAAGATCTTTGTTTTGCTACCGCTGTGGGAAAGAAGGTACAACGTCTTCTCAGTGTAAAAGCCCAAAATGTACGGAAAACTCACGGAGGAGCAATTATTCAACCGGGATGGAGATTTAACCCAATCCGAATACAAATTGAAACCTCAACACCCAGATTTTGTCAAAACTGTTCAGATTAAAAAAAAAAACAAATATTATAGAATCGAAAATACCACCTGACCAACGGAAAATTTTACGTCCGTTTAAAAACCTACACGAACGTCCAATAGAATATTACGCAGCCAGAGGTAGAATATTCGGTAGCCCAAAATTGTCTATTCCTAAGAGAATTACTAGGATTAGAAATCGTATGAAAAATATAAAACACTCTTTGAAAAGTATAGAAGTAACCACTTTGTGTTGTTCGGATGATCCTCGCCCCTACGCCAATGTAAAGATATTTGGAGAAAGCATGCTAGGACAGCGGTGCTAGCATAAGTTGTTTGGGTGAAGATGGTAATGATTTTCTGAACAAACACAAAATTAATATCACACGTTTCTCATACAATGTCAAAACAGCGGATGGTCGCAACCAACTAATCGCAGGTAAATTCATGGTAGATATCACCTATAAAAATGAAACCAAAAAGCAAAGTTATATACAGTTCCATCGCTACAACAGAAATTGTATCTAGGTATTAATTTCTGAAAGGCATTCAATATCGCTCCTCATTTAATTTCGGAAATTTCTCGAGTAGCCACTCCGATATATAATGTTTCTTCACGGATGCGTGCACTATCGGGAGAAGAATCCAGTAAACTACAAACAGCCATCAGTATGTTCACGTCCTTTGCCACTCTTGGCTTAGGTCAAACCACACTGGAAGAAGATGAAATCGACACATGAAATCGAGGCATTGAATAGATTACTTGACATGGGTATAATTGAAGAGAGTAATAGAACACGGAACTCTGCTGTGGTCTTGATACGAAAACCCGAAAAAAACCGGATTTGTCTGGAATACTCCATATACAGGGTTTGCTTAGTCGCATTTCAGATACCCACATCTGAAAGATGCCTTTTTGCAGAGGCACCACTTTGATAGACAAAGTGGTGCCTCACGAATTGAAAGAAAATGTTTTTCTTTACTTGGACGATCTTCTGATAGTGACACGCACCCTCGAGGAACATATTCGTTATTTAAACATCGTAGCTGAAAAACTCAAAGCCGCAATTAACCTTGAAAAATCCAAGTTTTGTTTTAAGTTCGTAGGTTTCTTGGAATGTCTGGGTGGTATTGCGGGTTTGTAAGAGATTATAGTACCATTGCTGCCCCCATCACAAGTACACTTAAAAAGAACACCAAATTCGAATTCTCTAAGGAAGCCTTAGAGTCCTTTCAAAAGATTAAGGATATACTAACATGGGCACCCGTTTTAGTGAATCCTGATTGCACTAAGCCTTCTGTGATTTTGTGCGACGCTTCGTCGACCGGCATTGGAGGCGTATTGTGTCAAAAAACGACGAAGCCAATGAACGCCCCATCTCTTCTATTCGCACAAATTGAACAAGGCTCAGTGTAATCAGTGTCACTGAACGGGAGTGCTGGCCGCGGTTATGAGCATACATCAATTTCGACCCTATGTAGAAGGATAACACTTAAAGTAGTGACCGACCATGCTAGTTTAAAGTGGTTGATGAGTCAACAGGGCCTCAGCGGTGATTAGCTCGGTGGAGTCTGAAATTTCAAGGCTATGACTTCGATATCGAGCATCCTAAAGGTTCGTACCATGTCGTGCCAGACGCTCTGTCAAGTTTTTGCGGCCGACGAATTAAACCTAGATGTCGTATCGCACGTAGATCTAACATATCCCAGTTTTAAATCTGAGGAATATGTTCTGATCATTGACCCCATCACAGAACAAAAGCAACATACCTTCAAGTCTCGGACAATTTCGTCTACAAGAAGGACCAACACAGCACAAAGAATCCTTTACAGGATGACCTAGGATGGAAGTTATGGATTCCATCGCAGCTGACTACACAACTGATTACTTTGGCTCATCAGCCACCAACGGCTGCGCATGGTGGTTAAGGTAAAACTCTCCACAGTTTGCGAAAGCAATTTTTGGCCGAACATGGCTTCACAGGTAAAGTCTTACGTGAATAGTTGCGACATGTGTAAGATGTCAAAAGCTTCCAATCAGATTTTACGAAAACCAATTGGAAAATCCTTTGAAGTGGAACGCACGTTCCAAGATATTTATATGGATTTCCTTGAGCCATACCCTCCATCAAAAAAAGGCAACGTTTATATAATTATATCTCTAGATCAGTTAACCAAATATGTGGTTATTAAAGCATTAAGATCTGCCACGTCTGAAATGGCAGTTAAATTCCTAATTGAAGATGTCCTATGTATGTTCGGTGTGCCTGAATCTACCCTAACCGATAACGGTAAGCAAATTATTAGCACATACTTTTTGAACTTATTATCTTCGTATGGCATACAGCATGTAAAAACTGCTTCATATGTCCCGCAAGATAATGCTAGCGAGCGCGTAAGCCGCTACATTCTTGGTGCCATTAGGTCGTACATACGACCTGATCAAAGGATTTGGGTGTAGATCTTCCCGCAATCACCTGTGCTCTCAGAACAGCTACACATTCGACTATAGGTATGTCTCCTTATGAGGCTTTGTTTGGCCTGAAAATGGTTGAACATGCTTCCGAATTGGAACTTCTGTGTAAACTAGATTCTGTTAACAACTCTGAACTCAACGTCATTCCAAAATCTTCAAAAATTAATATTATTCATTCAGCCATACAAAATTCTCTCCTAAGAGCGCATCGAATTTATGAACATAGGTACAATATACAAAGAAAACTGCTGAATTACAATGTTGGCGATGTTGTCTATAATAGAAATCTTGTGCTTAGTGACGCTGCACAGAAGATTAACGCCAAACTATGTCCAAAATTTACAAAGTCAAAAATAAGAAAACTCATAACAAATAATCTTTAAGAATTGGAAGATGAAAACGGAAAGGTATTAGGAGTTTTTCATTCGAAAGACATTAAAAAGTAGATTGTTTTGTGATTGCGGCCCGGCTGAACATGAGAACTTTTCTCGGGCGTAGGTCGATTAGCGATTTTTTTTTAATTCAGTTTTATAACGCTTCTTTTCCTAATCCATTTCTTTCATTTATACTTTGAAATGCACAAGTTTTACGGGAAAACGATATATATACTATAATATATATACTATAATATATATATTTATTTACTCGTATATTTTAAAACCAACAGTCGATCAAGTCTGAGGATATCTGGTAATCAGTTAACAAAAATGGGAACCTTTTGTTCAATCAATGACATTCAATTCAATTCAATGTTAAATCAAAGTTAAAGGTTATGCAGTGATGATGATGGTGGTGAAAATTTGACATAAGCGTGGTGAGTTAGAACATAATAAAGGGCGCACTATGTAATTAAATGGCTGACAACATCCATTTAATGACGCTGATAAATTAAGAGAATACATACATGTATAAATTAGTGGGTTTTTCTGTCATTGAAATGTTTTCGGGGCCTTTTTTCTACACCGATTTTGACCAGGGAATTGAACTTTTAGCACATCTATTCTCAAAAAAATCGAAAATAATTTTTATAATAAAAGGTTTAATTTCGTGGTTAAAAATACGGCCGGAAAATTGCTTTCCGGAATCATTTCTATCGCCATATAGGGAACTCTCTCTCGAATGAAATGTCTGATGCGATGAGGGTTGTCCACAGGCTATAAAAGCCAGGATTGCCAAATCTCGGTCTCTTTTGGTGTCGAACTTTGTACGAATCGCTTTTATCTTTTGGCCGCGGGTTATGAAAAAAAAGTTGTAGATTTCGCTATTGTTCTTTTCTATTATATTAAAACAATAAAATTTAAAAAAAAAATTAAATAAAAACATAAAAAAAAACGTTCTTGACAATCGAGTTGCCTAACATTTATATAGAAAAAAAAATACATAGTGACAAGATAACGGAACTTAACGTCTCTAAACCGAAGTTACAAAAAAAAGGAAAACGGAATGCACGCGTGTTCTTAAAACTAACTAAATCGTGTTTTTTTGCATATATTCTTAATTTAAAAAGTACATAATACAAATAATTACCAAAAACATTGACATCTTACAACGAGTCAAAACACCTACCATAACTACACACATGCAATAATCTATTTACTAAAACGCGAAAGTATACGAATTGGTCCGTATACCCCCACCACTTTCCGCCGCCAAACCACGTACAAATGGGCACCTCAGAGCACCCCGAAACCCTGAATCTAATATCCAGAAAAAAAATACACAATCACCTAGACGCGAGGTACGCCACCATCGTGCAGCCTGTACCAATCTAGGCACAAATAGTTATACAAAATCCCGCCAACCAAGAAAAATCATAAAAATCTAAGCAATCCACTAGAGAGATGACAATCCAAGAATCAAACTAAATGTTTTCATCCAGCCCACTCGCAATCATCATCACCTCTGCTTTATCACCTGCATTATTACACTAAATTGCTATAATCAAATAGATTTCCCATATTGTTATTTCTTTTTAAAATATTTTCACCTCGCTTTCTAGTGCACCACAGGATACCCTTTGAGTGATATTCAAAAATAAATTGATATTTATATTTTCAACCGAAATCCAAAATTTGAAATATTTTAATAATTTTTGACATGGTGTAGGGAGTTTATTGACTCAAGTGTTTAAAATTCCATTTAATTAAATAGGTACGATTGGTACCATCAACCCATGAAGCGGTAACAAAATAAAACAAAGTTACAAGCAATCTTACAATAAGACGCGCGATCAGCCGAGCTTGCATTCCACGACGAAGAAAGTTAACTACCATAAACGAATGTGGTGCGCTTTAAAGCGAATATGGTAGACAAAAAAAAATTCACTAAGGCCCGTTTGCTGGTACACACCTTAAGCATTTATGTTCTATTTAAAAACTTATGTGGCAGTTACGCAGAGAAAAAAGTATCCCATTAGCGTTTTAAGTTGAACATAAATATTTATGATGAGTATCAGCAAACGGGCCTAGTTTACTTATATCTTTTGAATTTAAAATGTCATTATCATACATATTTAAAACAAAATCATACATAATAAAAGTTGTATTTAAATGAATATATATGAAGTAAAATAACTCTACCTACAAGCTAAATTTAAATTAAAGCTATCAACCTTTAAGCAGACTAGATTTACTAATAAGCTACTCTAAAACTGTTTATCTCTTATTAACTGAACCAAACTTGTATACAAACATAAAAAAAAAGTTTGCAACTGATTACATAAATTTTCAATTCATATGAAGGGATTTTGATATTATGTATAACGTTCAACTTTTAACAAACCAACTTAAATAATTAATGTTTGGAACAAATTACTTATTTTTATTATTTAGTCTCTATAATAATTAGTCTATGAGTTTTCGTTAGCTTAGATTAAATTAGTATTTCTTATCTTTTTGAATAAAATTGAAATTACTTGTTGCTTGTGAAAGTGCTACTTGCTTGTTTTATTGTTTCCGCAGATGGAAATGCCAGAGTTTTCGGAAGTCTTCCGTTATATTTTTTTCAGAGGCTAATTTATAGAATGTGGATTTTTTAAGTGATATCGTAGGGCGATGTGACGAGATGGATGTACGGTATATGCAAACTAAATGGAGATAAAGAAAAGCTTTTTTTTTTCAGGTGTTAGACCTTAACAGTTAGAAATGCTAGTTTAAAGCTTAATATTTTAGGTCAGATTTGGGACTGTTATACAAATCGAGGGCATAACAGGCATGGTAGTATCCTTTGTGATACGTGAGTGGATTACCCCTCGGAGAGCAATGTCACCTAGCGCTCTCTTCACTTGGAAGTTTTGTTGTGGTTATGGGGTATACTGACAGGACGAATTCTGGCTCCTTAAATTTGAACCCGAACTTTAAATTTACGTAACGACCGTTCAGCGTTGCGATGACAAGAACACCCTCCAACCGACGCGTTAGGATGAGCATGAAGCTAGCATTCCACTCCGTGTGGTAACCTGAACACCCTTTTCATTCTGCTGCCAGGATCGGCCCGCTGTACCTGTTAGCAGGGGGTCGTAATGGTGGTACGGAATGAAAGGGTTTAAGAACTTTCTTTGATGTGTTTTTGTGATCTTGGGTTGTAGCACCACTGGTTTATGAGAAACGGAACAGTCTATCAGAGGTTCTTGTACCGACAACACCTCGGACCGTTACAATTGGACAAAATGGAAATGGCAGATGGGTATGCTTTTCTGTGCTCATGACCTCAAGAAATAGTATCTGGTGAAAATGTATGCCCTTCTATCCCATCAACATCTTCAACTGAAGAAAAGAAAGAGCATAGCATGTGGCTGAAAGATGATGCGAAAGCAGCTGGCTTGATAGCCGCATCACTAATCTCGCCGATTGCTGAACTAGTTTTAAGATGTGAATATTCAAAGGATATTTGGGACAAGTTATGCCATGCATTTGAAAGAACCAGCACTCAAAGGCTGAATATGCTTATAGGAAAATTCTTTCAAGCAAGAAAGAATGAACAGAAAGATATTAGCGCGCATATTGCAAAGCTTTTCGTCGAATGAAGAACTTAAGAAGTATAAAGAAAATATCCTCTCTGAGCGAATCTTAAACGGACATATCATTTCTACTAAGCTAAAGAGTGTGACAATTTTAGAGATTTATGGGATACAATTCCATCAGATAAGCCAACTCTTAATCTGCTTATTGAAAAGTTGTGCTCGATCGAGATAAGAGAGCATAAACAAGACGAAAACTCAAGTAAGATTGGAGCTTTGGTAAGGGAAGGAAATTTCAAAAAGAAAACTCAGTCAGAAAATATAAGCAGGTTGGAGCGTGCAAAGTTGAAATTTCCATCCAACAAATGCAAAGAATTGGGACATTGGGCTGCAGAACAAACAAAGTGACAAGAATATCCGAAAAATTAATGCCTTAATGTCGTTTTCTTCAAATGCAACCCTTGAAAACTATGTAAAGCTTGATCAATGGTATTGTGACAGCGGAGCTTCAAGACATATAACACCGAACAAACTTTTCTTTGAGACGTACATTCGATTTGATATACCTGAATTTGCCTTGGAAAGCAGAATGTAACGATGAAAGCCATATGCTTATGCAAGGAGATATAAAAATTCAATTAAGCATTAAAGGAATGTTGGAAGAAGCAACCTTGAAGAATGTATGGTATGTACCTGATGCAAGCGAATTACGGTGGGAGCAGCGGCGATCATTTAAAAAATATTAATTAACAAAATTTTATCTTTACACTATAAATGACTTTATTGCATCTGAACATCGTTTTACAATTTTTTTAGTTTTTATGATATTGTTTTGCTCACCTCTTTTATCTGTGGGAATGTTTGAAAAATGCAACACAAGGTTTAGTATTACTTGAAAATTAATATAAATGGAAAGTAATATAATACAATAGCAAAATAAATTCCTAAACAAAAAACATTACTTATTGTGGGAAACGTTGTAGGAGGTTGCGGGGTATGTAACTGTTGGGTGTTGTCAGATGTTGCGGGGTACGTAACCCCTTCCTCGTTGTGGATGTGGATAAATGTATGCTGCTTTAAATACGTTATGATGATAATTGCTATAATGATTATCATAAGTGTCGTTAATCCCAAAATTATGCTGGACTGTTGTTTTGTTCTGAGGTTGAGGAAGTCTATAGTTTTTTGGGTTTTTCATGTTGTATTCTTCTAGTTTGTGTAGACTTAATTTTTCGAGTTTTGGACCACTTATTTGGATGAAAGATGATGGGATAATTTCGATTTTGTCCCAAAAGATGTGTGGTTTGCTCCTATATTGGGTATTGTTGACGATTATTTCGCAATTTTCGTAATGAATTAATGAGTTTCCTGAGTTTGGTCGATCCCACATGTTGTTTTTATTTTAGTATTTGGGACGCCTATTAGTACTATGAAATGATCTTCTGGTTGCATGATTTCTTTTTTCCACTGTTGCTCTTCCAATTCGCATGTTGCTTGGTTGTTTATTGACTAAATTCGGGATGCAGTCATCATTGTTGATCTTCTTTAGGTTCGTTTTCTTGCAGTAATATACTTCATTTCTCATTAATTATTTATTTGAATCAAACTAATAATATCTAGCGTACAATATGTTATGTAAAATTAATATATTATGAAATATTATAAAATTCTTTTTTAAAACAAGTATTTGATACATCGGACAAATTTATTGATAAGTAATGATTTGCGTTAAACAAATTAAACATGTTATTTAAATGTGAATTCCGTTCATAGTTGGTACGATAGTGTGCTATATAAATTGGCTCAGGTAGACCTCTTAAATTTCGATTTGGAACATTAAAATTAACGTGAGACAAAAGGTTCAATGCATCGATATTGCCATTAATAATGTTAACAATAAGAACAAAACATAAATAGGAGCGTCTGCTCTCCAGACTGGGTAGATCTATTAGTTTTAGACGGCTACTATATGAAGGAAAATTCAATGGGTCCTGCCAGTCTAAGCTTCTAAGGGCCAATTTTAAGAATCTTTTTGGATTTGTTCAATTCTTAGTTTGTGGCAATGGTAATAGGGGGTCCAAATCTACCAAGCATACTTTATAATGGGTCTGACAAATGAAGTAACTAGCTGTTTGATAACGTAAGGGTCAGAAAACTTACGTGTTTCTCTTTTAATCCAACCTAATATTAAATTGGCTTTATTGCAAGTCACATTTATATGCTGTGTGAAATAGAGTTTTTTTTATCAAACAATACACCAAGGACAGATACTTCACTAACATTTAACAGATTTGAGGCATTGAAACTATAGTCAAAAGATAAAACAGACAATTTCCTTGTAATATTTATAATTTTACACTTATCAATATTTAACAAAAAATAATTACGTAAACACCAATTGTAGAAAGCGTTGAGATCAGTTTGGAGATTTTCACAGTATAGATTACTAGAAATGGTTTTAAAAATTTTTACATTGTCAGCATAGGATAAGACAGTTTGAGTGCTTTACGACTGGCGAAAGATAATTTATAAATAAAATAAAAGAACTGGACCCAAATTGCCCTGAGGAACCCCCGAATTTACAACAAGACTATTTGAATGGACTTTTTTCCTTTTTTATGGATTGGAATAAAGATTCTTTCCATAAATTAGGAAATTTACAAATAGTCAGTGAACAATTAAAAAGAACAGCAAGGGGCATCGACAAATGGCTATAACATTTTTTAAGAACTGAAGCTGTTACCCCATCAGGGCCAGGCGCATCATTATCTTTTAAGTTAGATATAAACTTCATAATATCATCATTTTCGTCAAGATTATCACAGATTAAATTATCACAGTTCGAATAGTTATCACAGTTGGAAGAATCACAGATGTATGCACTTTGAAAAAAGTCTGAAAATAGTTGCGTTATGATACTTCGGTCATGATTAGAGACATTAGTCTTGTTCTCGTGACAATCAAGTACAGCAAAGTAAAACATTTTCACGAAAACGATCCACACTTCAACTTGATTTTATTTATTTTAATATGGAGGGATTTTTACATCTGTGTTTTTTTCTGTCAAAAAGCATAAAAAATACAAGGAGAAAAAAGTACAAACATACATTACTAAAAACAATCACTTCAATGACCTCTATGATTGAATAGACTTCCTAATTATCGGAACCGAATTATACTTCCGATGAAAAGGAAAAGTAATTGCCAGTATGTTCTTATTGTTGTTTTCCTTGTAAAATTTTACTTTGATGTACTTGCTAGTCACGAGAACACGACTATTGTTATGTTTAAGAACGGACGGATAAGGACTAGATTTTCTTTTATTATTAATGAAATTCCAAAATGATTTAAGATCCATTTTCAAACTACTTTGAACCTTCTGTATGTAACTTAGGTATTTAATACTTGATTCTCTGTTGAAAATGTTTCTGGCTTCACAATTAATGTTAAAATCGGTAGCTAATCCCCTTTGTTTGTATTTAAACCATAACTTATTTCTGCGGTTTTTTAATCTACGCAGTTCACTACCATACCAACTTGGAGCAAGTGATTTTGATTGAATAGATATTAAATGAACAGATTTTAAAAAACAATCAAACATCTTGTCATAAAATGTTAAAACCACAGAATTAATATCTGAACAAGAACAAAGACACGACCAGTAAATTATTGATAGTAAATTATTCAATTTTGTATAACCAGTTTTTTTAAAGTTAAATTTAAAAATATTTTCAGGATCTTGATTACTCATTTCAAAGTTTTGAATTGATATGGTGAGTGCTGCGTGATGAGTATCTTCTTTCACAAGTGGATCAGTCGATCTATGAACTGCAATATTAGCATCATTTGTTGTGTAAATTAAGTGAAGGATCTTGGCGTTAGAGTTTGTAATATTGTTTCTTTGGTGAAGACCAAGTGGCGTTAGATTGTCAAGAGTTCGAGATTCATACATCGAAAGATTTCCAGTTGGTACCATTGTGTATGTATCGGGACAACGTTTTCAAGATACATTCGTTATATTGAAATCTCCAAGGCAGATAACTTCATCATTATAGTCCATTAGGTCAAAAATGAAGTTAAAAAAAAGAAGGCTTCTTTATAAGTTTTAACTGGGCTCCCATGTACATAGTGACAAGATAAATATTTTTGTGTGGAAAAACAAGACTTAACAGCAATAAGGATATTAATACTCGAATCGGAGTATCTATCACGTCTATATACATCATATGAAGAACCAAAAAGTTCCGAGTCATTTATCCCACCAAAAAGCCATGTTTCTGTCGAAGATATGACATCGTAAAAAGAGTTTGAAGAGTTATAGTAGACCATATTAGTCTTTGTCCGTAGGCCTTTTACATTTTGATAAAATATATTAACTAGTTGCAACGACGGCGACGGTATGTTGGTCTTGTCAAAGTCTTTCGAAAAGGGGATTTCATAGATGAAACACATGGATGACAATGTTTTCCGGCCAGAAATGCTTATCCAATAAACAATTAAATATTTCTTGAGTAGCCTGAAAGATGTGTAGGTTATTCCTTTCGTCGGTAGCTGCTTAATTTTTAATTTGATGTTGGTGAAATGGTATCCAACATATGCAGGTATATTTTTGCAGGCAGTATTAGCATCGAAATTTGATAAAAAAGATGCATTAAAATCTCTCCGTTGCTCTTAGGTAAACTGCAGGTAATATACCTCCTTAAGGTGTAACTGCAGATGATAAAATGGCGGAATGGCGTATTGAAGATTGAAGAATTAGGATTGAGGAAGTCGTAGATATTATTGATGGAAATGATGGGGTCAAGGGCACAGATGAAGGGGGTGATGAAGAAATTATTGGTGAAAATGACGTATATGGAGGAGCAAATAAATGCATGTGATAAACATGTCAAATTGGTAGATTTTGAAGCTGAAGTTGTTGTGGTTGAGGATGTTGCAGGAAATGGTGTTGTAAATAAAGATGTAGTAGATGTAGATGAGGTTGAAAATGTAGATGAATTAGATGATGCAGATACTGAAGATGTAGTAATGTAGTAAAATGATCAATTGTGTATGATGAAGCTGTCTTAGTTGTAGACATTGAAGCTGAATATGAAGATGTTACAGGTGGAGTCATCGACGAAGTAAGTGAAGATTTTGTAGATGAATATGTCGTGGGTGAAGATATTGAAGGTGAAGATATTGCAGGTGAAGGTATCGTAGATAAAGATATAATGGTTGAAGAAGTAGTAGATGAAGTTGTTATATTAGACAGTGCTGTAGATGAAGATAAAGGAGATATAGTTGCTGTAGATGACGATGTTGAAAGTAATGTCGTAGATGAAGAAGGTGATGAAGAAGTTGAAGATGTTTTAGGTGAAGACGTTGAGGATGAAGATGAAGAAGATGTAATATTGACGCTGAAAATGTCGTAGATGAGGATGTTGGTGGAGTTGTAGAAAAACTTGGTTTCTTTGTCTTTTGAATCAATGGTGAGAGAGCGATATATTTGCTCTTGCTTGGTAATTAGACATGGTTTATCAAGATATTGTATAGAAAGGATACTTAGTAAGGCATAAGGTTTGGGTACATGGATGCTATGAGTTTTTTGAGTGGAAGGCGGAATAAGATGATGTAGTAAGATTTTTTCTTTGGATGGAATTGCCATTTTTATGTTAAATCTTAAATATAAATTTTGAATGGTTATAATATGCTTGCAACTCTAAAAGACTATAAACCTCTTCAAAAGATGTGGTTGTAATATTATTTTTTCAAGGTTGTTACATACTCGTATATAGGTGAGTTCACTAGGACTGAGTATTTGTTTAGAAATTATATTGAGTTTTGCCAATTGTATTCCTTCAGCAATATCCTGGAGATGAGATTTTAGTGTCTATATTGAAATTTGTTTGATATATAGTGCATGTATTGAATGATATCTTGTTCTGAACAGATTTTATTAGATAGAGCTATTTGATATTTGTTGAGAAAATTTTCGAGAATCTCTTGTTGGTCATTTTTATGCTTAGTAATGTTTCCGAACCTTGGGGCTACTTTCTTATGGATCATTATTTGCTGTGCAGTTTCTGTCCCTAGAATTACTTGGTTTTATTTAAGAGTTTCTAATTGCTTATTAATAAGAATTGCATCACTATCATCCATATGACCAGTTATGCTCTTTATAATTGAGCCCATTAATAATTCCTCTTCTATTTCTGGGTAAAATGACATTTAATTGACGTTCTAGCTCTCTATATTTGAAATTCGTTATTTCATTCAATTAATTAAGATTTTTATTTTTGTTGATTATTTCTACAGATTTCTCTATTTTTTACACATTGGCTATATAAAGTTCTAGGTCGATAATATGAACTATATTTGTGTAATCTCCTATGATTTTTGCCGATCCCAATTTTAAAGATAATAGTCCCTTTGTGTAACTCATATCCTGGATTTCTACTTATCTTCTGGGCTGTTGTTAGAAGAAACCTGAAATTTCGTTTTCTTTTAGTTTTGGATTTATGTAACTTTGTTTTGCATGGTAATTAATGTTGCTTAATTATTTTTCTTAACAATTTGATAAGTAAATCTTGTTGTTAGTTTATTTCTTCTACATTCACTCCTAAATATTACAGATCCTTCCTTAATGCTTTTAGGACTTTCCCTATTTTTATTTAGTTTTTCTAAATTATTTGTTACGTGTTCGCCTACTTGTTCTTTAATAGATTAATATTAATGTTTTGCAATTGAATAGAAGTATTGAAAAGTCGCTCTCGAATTATTAAAAAAAAAAACAGTTTAAATTACATTAATTCCAGTCTTAAAAGTTTTAATTAACTCCTTTTATTATAATTGTAAAACACTGTAAGAAGACAGTTGAAAAATCTCAGGTAAAATTAGCTTTAACATACATAACCTACCTGGTCGCAAGTCACATGACCGAAAACAAAAGAAAAAACACCAAATATAACTCGAGGAACATTCTAACTCGGAAGCTGATACCAACATAGAAAGGGCAACGAAAATTTACAGGCCACATACAAAAATGTCTCTCTCCTCTGCTGATTTCCAGAAAATTAAAGCAATTATTGACGAGTCACTCCGCACAGAGCTTACGAAATCAACCGAAAATCTAGCCTCAAAAGACGACGTAAACATATTAAATACCGAAGTTAATTTTCTACGAAATCAAAATGAAGAACTTTCAAAGAAAGTACAGCAGATCGAATCGCGTTGCAATTTTCTGGAAGGTGAACTCGAACTACAGAGTCGTGAGCTCAAAGGAAAAAACATCATTATCTCTATACGAAGCGATCATTCTGAGACCGATCCTCAGGAAAGGGTACGCAGAGTGACTCAATTACTCCTTGGTAGTGAAGAATCACAAAAGTTACCACAATCCACACACATAATTGAGAGTAGCACATGCATTAAACTTAAGATAAAGACCGGCTCCAACGAGATTGCAAACAAAATGCTGAGGAACATGGGCACAGGTACTTATGTATCTCCAACGAGTTCTCACAAAGCAGATGCAACTAAAATGCTGAATTCTACTTGGGTATCGTCGAATAATAAAAACACAAAGACCAAACGAAAAGATTCAAATTAAAAATAACAATCTTGTAAGTGGTAGTAAAAAATGTTATTTAAATTCTTATAATAAATTAAAAATTATTCAAAATGATGATGGAGAAGAAGAATTAAAACGAATATATGGAAAAATAAATTTTGATTCTGTCAAAAACACGATGCTTTCAACAACAAACTCTAGACGTCAAAACGATTGTACTAGATCATCGAATTCTTTTCCACCAGTGATGCCTACCGCAGCATATAGTAGTAAAATGTATGCTGCTTTAGATATGTTATGGTGATAATTGCTATAATGATTATTATCAGTGTCGTTAATCCCAAAAATATTCTGGACTGTTGTTACGTGATTCTCTTTTAATCCAACCTAATATTAAATTGGCCTTATTTCAAGTCACATTTATTTGCTGTGTGAAATAGAGTTTTTTTTATCAAACAATACACCAAGGATAGATACTTCACTAACATTTAACAATTTAACAGATTTCCGCCATTGAAACTATAGTCAAAAGATAAAACAAACAATTTCCTTGTAATATTTAGAATTTTACACTTATCAATATTTAACAACAAATAATTACGTAAACACCAATTGTAGAAAGCGTTGAGATCAGTTTGGAGATTTTCACAGTCTAGATTATCAGAAATGGTTTTACAAATATTTACATTGTCAGCATAGATAAGACAGTTTGAGTGCTTTAAGACTGGGGAAAGATCATTTATAAATTAAATAAAAGAACTGGACCTAAATTTCTGCCCTGAGGAACCCCCGAATTTACAACAAAACTATTTGAATTAACTAAATAGGATCTGTCAAGTAAATAAGATTTAAGCAATGCAATGAAGTTCACGATAACCCCAGCCTACTCATTTTATGAAGCAGAATTCTTTGAGACAGTTTGTCAAATGCCTTACTAAAATCTGTGAGAACACAGTATTCTGTTTTATTTTTAAATGAGTCGATACAAAACTCCGCTAACTCCATGAGGAAAGTGACAGTCGAACGGCCTTCGAAAAACCATGTTGGTTAGAAACAATAAATGATTTTGTGTAAAAGCTTAATGTATTGCAAATAATTGCTTCAACAAGTTTGGGAATATCTAACGATTTAGCTATTGGACGATAATTATCAATTTCGTCTTTTTTCCTTTTTTATGGATTAGAATAATGATTGTTTCCATAAATTAGGAAATTTACAAATAGTCAGTGAACAATTAAAAAGAACAGCAAGGGGCATCGACAAATGGCTATAACATTTTTTAAGAACTGAAGCTGGTACCCCATCAGGGCCAGGCGCATCATTATCTTCTAAGTTAGGTATAAACTTCATAATATCATCAATAGTAATATGAAAATATATATCAGTCAAGTGAGAATATGATTTCAAATGAACAAATAATTTATCATTTTCGTCAAGATTATCACATATTAAATTATCACAGTTCGAATAGTTATCACAGTTGGAAGAATCACAGATGTATGCACTTTGAAAAAAGTCTGAAAATAGTTCCGTTATGATACTTGGGTCATGATTAGAGACATTAGTCTTGTTCTCGTGACAATCAAGTACAGCAAAGTAAAACATTTTCACGAAAACGATCCACACTCCAACTTGATTTTATTTATTTTAATATGGAGGGATTTTAACATCTGTCTTTTTTTCTGTCAAAAAGCATACAAAATTACTAAAAACAATCACTTAAATGACCCCTATGATTGAATAGACTTACTAATTATCGGAACTCAATTATACTTCCGATGAAAAGGAAAAGTAATTGCCAGTATGTTCTTATTGTTGTTTTCCTTGTAAAATTTTACTTTGATGTACTTGCTAGTCACGAAAACACGACTATTGTTATGTTTAAGAACGGACGGATAAGGACTAGATTTTCTTTTATTATTAATGAAATTCCAAAATGATTTAAGATCCATTTTCAAACTACTTTAAACCTTCTGTATGTAACTTAGGTATTTAATACTTGATTCTCTGTTGAAAATGTTTCTGGCTTCACAATAAGTGTTAAAATCAGTAGCTAATCCCCTTTGTTTGTATTTAAACCATAACTTATTTCTGCGGTTTTTTAATCTACGCAGTTCACTATCATACCAACTTGGAGCAAGTGATTTTGATTGAATAGATATTAAATGAACAGATTTTAAAAAACAATCAAACATCTTGTCATAAGATGTTAAAACCATAGAATTAATATCTGAACAAGAACAAAGACATGACCAGTAAATTATTGATAGCAAATTTTGTATAACCAGTTTTTTTAAAGTTAAATTTAAAAATATTGTCAGGATCTTGATTACTCATTTCAAAGTTTTGAATTGATATGGTGAGTGCTGGGTGATGAGTATCTTCTTTCACAAGTGGATCAGTCGATCTATGAACTGAAATATTAGCATCATTTGTTGTGTAAATTAAGTGAAGGATCTTGGCGTTAGAGTTTGTAATATTGTTTATTTGGTGAAAACCAAGTGGCGTTAGATTGTCACGAGTTCGAGATTTATACATCGAAAGATTTCCAGTTGGTGCCATTGTGTATGTATCGGGACAACGTTTTCAAGATACATTCGTTATATTGAAATCTCCAAGGCAGATAACTTCCTTGGGTCAAAAATGAAGTTAAAAAAAGAAGGCTTCATTATAAGTTTTAACTGGGCTCCCATGTACATAGTGACAAGATAAATATTTTTGTGTGGAAAAAAAAGACTTTAAAACAATAAGGATACCAACTCCGACAGTATTAATACTCGAATCGGAGTATCTATCACGTCTATATACATTATAAGAAGAATCAAAAAGTTCCGAGTCATTTATTCCAACAAAAAGCCATGTTTCTGTCAAAGATATGACGTCGTAAAAAGAGTTTGAAGAGTTATAGTAGACTTTTTTGTCTTTGTCCGTAGGCCTTTTACATTTTGATAAAATATATTAATTAGTTGCAACGACGGTATGTTGGTCTTGTCAAAGTCTTTCGAAAAGGGGATTTAATACAATGAAACACATGGATGATAATGTTTTCCGGCCAGAAATGCTTATCCAAAAAACGATTAAATATTTCTTGAGGAACAAATAGCTTGAAAGCTGTGTAGCTGTGATGCAGATACTGAAGATGTAGTAGTGTAGTAAAATGATCAATTGTGTATGATGAAGATGTCTTAGTTGTAGACATTGAAGCTGAATATGAAGATATTACAGGTGGAGTCATCGATGAATTAAGTGAAGATTTTGTAGATGAATATGTCGTGGGTGAAGATATTGAAGGTGAAGATATTGCAGGTGAAGGTATCGTAGATAAAGATATAATGGTTGAAGAAGTAGTAGATGAAGTTGTTATAGTAGAAAATGCTGTAGATGAAGATGAAGGAGATATAGTTGCTGTAGATGACGATGTTGAAAGTAATGTCGTAGATGAAGAAGGTGATGAAGAAGTTGAAGATGTTTTAGGTGAAGACGTTGAGGATGAAGATGTAGAAAATGTAATATTGACGCTGGAGATGTCGTAGTGAGGATGGTGGTGGAGTTGTAGAAAAACCTGGTTTCTTTGTCTTTTGAATCAATGGTGAGAGAGCGATATATTTGCTCTTTTGAGGGAATTGCGGGTAAAACGGGAGGGACCATGCTCAGTAATATGATGGATCAAGATATTGTATAAAAAGGATACTTAGTAAGGCATAAGGTTTGGGTACATGGATGCTATGAGTTTAGCGAATGGAGGGCGGAATAAGATGATGTAGTGAAAATTTTTCTTTGGATGGAATTGGCATTTTTATGTTAAATCTTAAATATCAATTTTGAATGGTTATAATATGCTTGCAACTCTAAAAGACTATAAACCTCTTCAAAAGATGTGGTTGTAATATTGTTTTTTCAAGGTTGTTACATACTCGTATATAGGTGAGTTCACTAGATTGAGTATTTGTTTAGAAATTATATTGAGTTTTGCCAATTGTATTGCTTCAGCAATATCCTGGAGATGAGATTTTAGTGTGTCAATATTGAAAGTTGTTTGATATACATTGCATGTATTGAATGATATCTTGTTCTGAACAGATTTTATTAGATAGAGCTATTTGATGTTTGTTGAGAAAATTTTCGAGAATCTCTTGTTGGTCATATTATGCTTAGTAATGTTTCCGAACCTTGGGGTTACTTCCTTATGGATCATTATTTGCTGTGCAGTATCTGTCCCTAGAATTACTTGCTTTTCTTTAAGAGTTTCTAATTGCATATTAATAAGAATTGCATCACTATCATCCATATTACCAGTTATGCTCTTTATAATTGAGCCTAGCCCATTAATAATTCCTCTTCTATTTCTGGGTAAAATGACATTTAATTGGCGTTCTAGCTCTCTATATTTGAAATTCGTCATTTCATTCAATAAATCAACATTTTTATTTTTGTTGATTATTTCTAAAGATTTCTGTATTTTTTCCACATTGGCTATATAAAGTTCTAGGTCGATAATATGAACTACATCTCTGTAATCTCCTATGATTTTTGCCGGTCGCAATTTTAAAGATAATAGTCCCTTTGTGTTACTCATATCCTGGATTTCTATCTTCTGGGCTGTTGTTAGAAGAAACCTGAAATTTCGTTTTCTTTTAGTTGTGGATTTATGTAACTTTGTTTTGTATGGTAATTAATGTTGCTTTATTATTTTTCTTAACAATTTGATAACTTAATCTTGGTGTTAGTTTATTTCTTCTACATTCCCTCCTAAAAATTACAGATCCTTCCTTAATTCTTTTAGGGCTTTCACTATTTTTATTTAGTTTTTCTAAATTATTTGTTACGTGTTCGCCTACTTGTTCTTTAATAGATTAATATTAATGTTTTGCAATTGAATAGAAATGTTGAAAAGTCGCTATCGAATTATTGAAAAAAAAAAACAGTTTAAATTACATTAATTCCAGTCTTAAAAGTTTTAATTCACTCCTTTTATTATAATTGTAAAACACTGTAAGAAGACAGTTGAAAAATCTCAGGTAAAATTAGCTTTAACATACATAACCTACCTGGTCGCAAGTCACATAACCGAAAACAAAAGAAAAAACACCAAATATTACTCGAGAAACATTCTAACTCGGAAGCTGATACCAACATAGAAAGGGCAATGAAAATTTACAGGCCACATACAAAAATGTCTCTCTCCTCTGCTGATTTCCAGAAAATTAAAGCAATTATTGACGAGTCACTCCGCACAGAGCTTACGAAATCAACCGAGAATCTAGCCTCAAAAGACGACGTGAACAAATTAAATACGCAGCGAGACTCAATTACTCCTCGATAGTGAAGAATCACAAAATTTATCACAAGCCACAAACATAATTGAGAGTAGCACATTCATTAAACTTAAGATAAAGACCGGCTCCAACGAGATGGCAAACAAAACGCTGAGGAACTCCACAAAGCTCAAAGGCACAGGTAATTATGTCCAACGAGGTCTCACAAAGCAGATGCATCTAAAACGCCGAATTCTACTTGGGTATCGTCGAATAATAAAAACACAAAAACCAAACGCAAAGATTCAAATTAAAAACAACAATCTTGTAATTGGTTGTAAAAAATTGTATTTAAATTCTTATAATAAATTAAAAATTAATCAAAATGATAATGGAGAAGAAGAACTAAAACGAATGTATGGAAAAATAAATTTTGAATCTGTCAAAAACACGATGCTGTCAACACCAAACTCTAGACTTCAAATCGATTGTCCTAGATCATCGAATTCTTTTCCACCAGTGATGCCTACCGCAGCAAATAGTAGTAAAATGTATGCTACTTTAGATATGTTATGGTGATAATTGCTATAATGATTATTATAAGTATCGTTAATCCCAAAAATATGCTGGACTGGTCTTTTGTTCTGAGGTTGAGGAAGTATATAGTTTTTTTGGTTTAGTATTTTTCTAGTTTGTGTAGACTTAATTATTCGAGTTTTGTACCACTTATATGGATGAAAGATGATGGGCTGCTTTCGATTTTGTCCCAAAAGATGTGTGGTTTGCTGTTATATTGGATATTGTTGATGATTATTTCGCAATTTTCGTAATGAATTAATGAGTTTCCTGAGTTTGGTCGATCCCACATATTATTTTTATTTTAGAATTTGGGACGTCTATTAGGACCATGAAATGATCTTCTGATTGCATGATTTCTTTTTGCCATTATTGCTCTTCAAATTCGCATGTTGCTTGGTTGTTTTTGACTAAATTCGGGATGTAGTCATCATTGTTGATCTTCTTTAGGTTCATTTTCTTGCAGTAATATACCTCATTTATCATTATTTATTTATTTGAATCAAACTAATAATATCTAGTGTACAATATGCCCCTCCTGGGGGTAAGCCTCGACGTGGCGGAGGGGCTTACGGTGACTACTACTGTGAAACCTAGAGCTATGCGATCGCGGAACTTGATTCTGCAGTAGGGCCACCCATGGTGGACAGGTCGAAGTGGAGTAGGATGTCGCTACTACTTACCCCCCCAACGAAGGAGTGTTTCCCACCAAGGCACTCCCAAGAGATTTGACGGTAGCGGAAGAATTCTGGCGATCACTAGTTCCAGTCAGGTTGAACTACTTGGTGAACACCTTGTACAGACTACGCAGAAGTAATCAGATCACAGTCTTATAAGAAGCGGTAAATCCAGACTCTCGTCCTTGGAGTTATTAAAGGACCTGGCCCTCCAGGTTGGTGGCTTTTGCCGCTGGGGTAACTGCCCGACGTAGGAGTATCTAGATAGTTATGAAACAACTACAAGCCTCGGATATGGATGATCCAAATGTTGATGACCCTGGCAAACGAAATACTGACAACGATTTTCGGATCTGCACGTGGAATGTCCGGACCTTGAACAGGCCACGTGCAGCCGAGCAATTAGTGGAGACCCTGGATAAGTACAAAGCTGATATAACAGCACTCCAGGAAATGCGATGGGATGGAGAGGGCATGCGAAAAATTAAATCCTGTGATATCTACTTTGGTAAGTGCTACAGGGAAAGCAGACAGCGGTTATTTGGATGCGGCTTTGTGCAAACTTAGACAAGAAGTTATGTATTTTAAATACGTTAGCGAGCGCCTTGTCACAATCCGTATCAGGGCCAAATTTAAAAACATCTCGCTGATCTGCGTCCACGCCCCAACGGAAGAGAAAGATGACTCGATCAAGGAGGAATTCTACGAACTTCTCGAAAAGACGTACGATAAGTGCCCGAAGTACGACGTTAAGATTGTTCTTGGCGACTTTAACGCCCAGATCGGAAAGGAGGGTATATTTAGTTCGACGGTCGGAGGACACAGTCTGCACGACCAAACTTCTCGACTTTGCGGCGGGGAGAAATATCACCCTAGCAAGCACTGGATTCCCCCATATCAATATACACAAGGGAACTTGGAAGTCTCCAGATCAAGGCACTGTTAACCAAATTGATCATGTCGCGATAGACGCCAGGCATGCATCCAGTATCCTGGATATCCGAACTTTCCGAGGGGCAAACATACACTCGGATCACTACCTGGTAGTATCTAGAGTCCGGATGCGGATATCCTTGGCGCCTCAGCGAAGAGAGGATATTAGGAGAAAGTTCAACTTCGGTAAACTTTTATCATCAGGGACTGCCACAACTTTTGCCGACCGCGTCGTCCTCAATCTCTCAAAAAACGCACCAGCAGCACCAACTATAGACGAACAGTGGAATCATTGCCAGCTAGCCATTAGAAGTGCCGCCTCTGATGTGCTGGGTTTCAATCGACAACCAAAGCGAAACGTCTGGTTCGATGAGGACTGTCGGCAGGCACAAGCAGCCAAGGACGAAGCGTAAGAGTCAACGCTGTAAGCTAGGACCAGAACTGGTGAGAGAGCAGCCCGCGAGTTCTATGTGCAAAAAAGAAGAGAGGAACACCGACTCCTAAGAAGGAAGAAGAGGGAGCTCGAAAAGCAAGCGGTCGAGTCTGTTGAGGGATGCTACAGCAGTTGTAACGCTCGAAAGTTCTATCTAAAGGGTGAAACGATCTACTCAAGGATTCCAGCCCAGAATAGAAGTCTGCCGTGATAAAAATGGTAATGTCGTAGGAGATACGCAGACGGTGCTGAGAATTTGGAAGGAAAACTTTTCCAAGCTGCTAAGCGGCGAAGACTGCCAACCATCTGTTTCTATGCAGAACAACCTATTCAACTTGGACGATGATGGTCAAAATATCCGTCCACCTGACCTAGAAGAAGTAAGAACGGCGATATCCAAACTTAAGTCGCACAAGGCCGCGGGTTCAGATGGCCTGCCAGCTGAACTGTTTAAGGCAGCGGGAGATGACTTGGTCAGGAGCATACACCAACTCATTTCTAGAATCTGGTCGGAGGAAAGTATGCCCAATGAATGGAAGCTCGGCAGTGTGCCCTATCCACAAAAAAGGAGATGCTCTGAACTGCGCCAACTACAGAGGTATAAGTCTCCTCAACATCGCATACAAAATTATGTCGGCTATTTTGTGTATCCGCCTAGAACCTTTTACCAACGACCTGATCGGATTTTATCAGTGTGGCTTTAGGCGAGGAAAATCAACTAGCGATCAGATCTTCAGAAAAAACCCAAGAATTCCTAGTCGATACGCACCATCTCTTCATTGACTTTAAAACCGCCTATGATAACGTCGATAGAGACGAGTTATACAGAGCCTTGTCACATCTCGGCATCCCTGCCAAACTTGTCCGCTTGTGCAGAATGACAATGAAGGAATCTCGCTGCTCTGTCAGAGTCGGTAAGAACTTCACCGACGACTTTGATGTCGAGAAAGGTTTGAGACAGGGTGATGCGCTATCATGCAATCGCTTTAACATCGTGCTGGAAGCAATTGTGAGCAACTAAAATGTCAACACCTGAGGCAAAATTTTTCAAAAGTCCGTTCAACTCCTTGTTATGCTGATGACATTGACATCATTAGCAGAACAAAGCGAGCTGTCAGTGGAGATTTGCAAGTATTGAAGCGGAAGCGGCGAAGATGGGTTTGACTGTTAACGAGACGAAAACTAAGTATATGCTGTCATCGAGAAGAGAAGCCCAACACCATCGACTGGGACAAAACATCACGATTGGCGCTTATAACTACAAAGTAGTCAGAGACTTTCTTTACTTGGGATCCACTATTACATCGCACAACAATATCAGTGCGGAGATCAAACGAAGAATCACACTTACAAATCGCTGTTTCTTCGGGCTTAGAAAGCATTTGAGTAGTACAGCCCTCTCTCAAAGAACCAAAGAGACCCTATATAAAACTTTAATCATCCCCGTCCTGCTGAATGGGGCAGAGGCATGTACACTGACAAAATCGGCTACTATATGAAGGAAAATTCAATTGGTCCTGCCAGCCTAAGCTTCTAAGGGCAAATTTTAAGAATCTTTTTGTGGATTTGTTCAGTTCTTAGTTGGTGGCAACGGTTATAGGGGGTCCATATCTGGCAAGCATACTTTATAATCGGTCTGACAAATGAAGTAAATAGCTGTTTGATAACGTAAGGGTAAAAAAACTTACGCGGTTATCTTCTAATCCAACCTAATATTGAATTGGCCTTATTGCAAGTCACATTTATATGCTGTGTGTTATGTTACTTCACTAACATTTAACAGATTTACGCCATTGAAACTTTAGTCAAAAGATAAAGTAGACAATTTCCTTGTAATATTTATAATTTTACACTTATCAATATTTAACAACAAATAATTACGTAAACACCAATTGTAGATAGCGTTGAGATCAGTTTGGGGAATTTCACAGTCTAGATTACTAGATATGGTTATTAAAATATTTACATTGTCAGCATAGATAACTGTCAAGTAGATAAGATTTAAGCCATGCAATGAAGTTCACGCTAAGCCCCAGCCTACTCATTTTATGAAACAGAATTCTGTGAGACAGTTCGTCAAATGCCTTACTAAAATCTGTGAGAACACAGTCTGTTTGTTTTTAATTTTTAAACGAGTCGATACAAAACTCCGCTAGCTCCATGAGGAGAGTGACAGTCGAACTGCCTTTCGAAAAACCATGTTGGTTAGAAACAATAAATTATTTTGTGAATAGCTAACAATTTAGCTATTGGACGATAATTATCAATTTCGTCCTTTTTTCCTTTTTTATGGATTGGAATAATGAATGATTGTTTCCATAAATTAGGAAATTTACAAATAGTCAGTGGGCGATTAAGAAAACAGCAAGGGGCATCGAAAAATGGCTATAACATTTTTTAAGAACTGAAGCTGGTACCCCATCAGGGCCAGGCGCGTCATTGTTTTCTAAGTTAGATATAAACTTCATTATATCATCAATACTAATATAAAAATTTATATCAGTCAACTGAGAATATGATTTCAAATGACCAAATAATTAATCATTTTCGTCAAGATTATCACTGATGAAATTATCACAGTTCGAATAGCTTTCACAGTTGGAAGAATCACAGATGTATGCACTTTGAAAAAAGTCTGAAAATAGTTGCGTTGATACTTGGGTCATGATTAGGGACATTAGTCGTGTTCTCGTGACAATCAAGTACAGCAAAGTAAAACATTTTCACGAAAGTGATCCACACTCCAACTTGCTTTTATTTATTTTAGTATGGAGGGATTTTCACATCTGTGTTTTTTTCTGTCAAAAAGCATAACAAATACAAGGAGAAAAAAAATACAAAGATACATTACTAAAAAAATCACAAAGGAAAAGTAATTGCCAGTATGTTCTAATTGTTGTTTTCCTTGTAAAATTCTTACTTTGATGTACTTACTAGTCATGAGAACACGACTATTGTTATGTTTAAGACCGGACGGATATGGACTAGATTTTCTTTTATTATTAATGAAATTCCAAAATGATTTAAGATCCATTTTCAAACTACTTTGAACCTTCTGAATGTAACTTAGGTATTCGATACTTGATTCTCTGTTGAAAATGTTACTGGCTTCACAATAAGTGTTAAAATCGGTAGCCAATCCCCTGTATTTGTATTTAAAACATAATTTATTTCTGCGGTTTTTCAATCTACGCAGTTCACTAGCAAACCAACTTGGAGTAAGTGATTTTGATTGAATAGATATTAAATGAACAGATTTTAAAAAACAATCAAACATCGTGTCATAGAATGTTAAAAACATAGAATTAATATCTGAACAAGAACAAAGACATGACCAATCAATTAGTGATAGCAAATTATTCAATTTTGTATAACCAGTTTTTTTAAAGTTAAATTTAAAAATATTGTCAGGAATTTGAATTGATATGGTGAGTGCTGGGTGATGTGTATCTTCTTTCATAAGTGGATCAGTCGATCTATGAACTGAAATATTAGCATCATTTGTTGTGTAAATTAAGCGAAGGATCTTGGCGTTAGAGTTTGTAATATTGTTTAATTGGTGAAGACCAAGTGGCGGTAGATTGTCAAGAGTTCGAGAGTCATACATCGAAAGATTTCCAGTTGGTACCATTGTGTATGTATCTGGACAACGTTTTCAAGATACATTCGTTATATTGAAATCTCTAAGGCAGCTAACTTCATCATTATAGCCCATTAGGTCAAAAATGAAGTTAAAAAAAAGAAGGCTTCATTATAAGTTTTAACTGGGCCCCCATGTACATGGTGACAAGATAAACATTCCTGTGTGGAAAAACAAGACTTAACAGCAACAAGGATACCAGCTCCGACAGTATGAAGAATCAAAAAGTTCCGAGTCATTTATCCCACCATAAAGCCATGTTTCTGTCAAAGATATGACATCGTAAAAAGAGTTTGAAGAGTTAAAGTAGACTTTATTAGTCTTTGTCCGTACGCCTTTTACATTTTGTTAAAATATATTAATTAGTTGCAACGACGGTATGTTGGTCTTGTCAAAGTCTTTAGAAAAGGGGATTTCATAGAATGACACACATTGATGACAATGTTTTCCGGCCAGAAATGCTTATCCAATAAACGATTAAATATTTCTTGAGTAGCCTGAAAGATGTGTAGGTTATTCCTTTCGTCGGTAGCTGCTTAATATTAAATTTGATGTCGGTGAAATGGTATCCAACATATGCGGATATATCATTGCAGGTAGAGTTAGCCTCGAAATTTGATAAAAAGAGCTCTTAGGTAAACTGCAGGTAATATACCTCCATAAGGTGTAGCTGCAGATGATAAAATGGCGGAAGGGGGTATTGAAGATTGAAGAATTAGGATTGAGGAAGTCGTAGATATTATTGATGCGAATGATGTGGTTGAGGGCACAGATAAAGAGGGTGATGAAGAAATTATTGGTCAAAATGACGTATATGAAGGATCAATTGCATGTGATAAACATGTCAAATTGATAGATTTTGAAGCTGAAGTTGTTGTGGTTGAGAATGTTGCAGGAAAAGGTGTTGTAAATGAAGATGTAGATGAAGATGAAAATGTAGATGAGTTAAATGATGCAGATACTGAAGATGTAGTAGTGTAGTAAAATGATCAATTGTGTATGATGAAGATGTCATAGTTGTAGACATTGAAGATGAAGGTGAAGATATTGCAGGTGGAGTCATCGATGGAATAAGTGAAGATTTGGTAGATGAACATGTCGTGGGTGAAGATATTGAAGGTGAAGATATTGCAGCTGAAGATATCTTAGATGAGGATATAATGGTTGAAGAAGTAGTAGATGAAGTTGTTCTAGTAGAAAGTGCTGTAGATGAAGGAGATATAGTTGCTGTAGATGACGATGTTGAAAGTAATGTCGTAGATGAAGAAGATGATGAAGAAGTTGAAGATGTTTTAGGCGAAGACGTTGAGGATGAAGATGTAGAATATGTAATATTGATGCTGGAGATGTCGTAGATGAGGATGGTGGTAGAGTTGTACAAAAACTTGGTTTCTTTGTCTTTTGAATCAAAGGTGAGTTGCGGGTAGCACGGGAGGGACCATGCTTAGTAATTAGACATGGTTTGTCAAAATATTGCATAAAAAGGTTCCTAAGTAAGGCATAAGGTTTGGGTAAATGGATGCTATGAGTTTTTTGAATGGAGGGCAGAATAAGATGATGTAGTGAAAATTTTTGTTGGGATGGAATTGGCATTTTTATGTTAAATCTTAAGTATCAATTTTGAGTGGTTATAATATGATTGCAACTCCAAAAGTCTATAAACCTCTTCAAAAGATGTGGTTGTAATATTATTTTTTCAAGGTTGTTACATATATAAGTGAGTTCACTAGGATTAAGTATTTGTTTAGAAATTATAGAGTTTTGCCAATTGTATTGATTCAGTATATATCCTGGAGATGAGATTTTAGTGTGTCTATATTGAAATTTGTTTGATATATATATTACATATATTGCATGATATCTTGTTCTGAACAGATTTTATTAGATAGAGCTATTTGATATTTGTTGAGAAAATTTTGGAGAAGCTCTTGTTCGTCATTTATATGCTTAGTAATGTTTCCGAACCTTGGGGTTACTTTCTTATGGATTATTATTTGCTGTGCAGTTTCTGTCCCTAGAATTACTTGGTTTTATTTAAGAGTTTATAATTGCTTATTAATAAGAATTGCATCACTATCATCCATATTACCAGTTATGCTCTTTATAATTGAGCCTAGCCCATTAATAATTCCTCTTCTATTTCTGGGTAAAATGACATTTAATTGGCGTTCTAGCTCTCTATATTTGAAATTCGTTATTTCATTCAATAAATTAAGATTTTTATTTTTGTTGATTATTTTTAAAGATTTCTGTATTTTTTACACATTGGCTATATAAAGTTCTAGGTCGATAATATGAACTATATTTGTGTAATCTCATATGATTTTTGCCGATCCCAATTTTAAAGATAATAGTCCCTTTGTGTAACTCATATCCTGGATTTCTATCTTCTGGGCTGTTGTTAGAAGAAACCTGAAATTTCGTTTTCTTTTAGTTTTGGATTTATGTAACTTTGTTTTGTATGGTAATTAATGTTGCTTAATTATTTTTCTTAACAATTTGATAAGTAAATCTTGGTGTTAGTTTATTTCTTCTACATTCACTCCTAAAAATTACAGATCCTTCCTTAATGCTCTTAGGGCTTTCCCTATTTTAATCTAGTTTTTCTAAATTATTTGTTACGTGTTCGCCTACTTGTTCTTTAATAGATTAATATTAATGTTTTGCAATTGAATAGAAGTATTGAAAAGTCGCTCTCGAATTATTAAAAAAAACAGTTTAAATTACATTAATTCCAGTCTTAAAAGTTTTAATTAACTCCTTTTATTATAATTGTAAAACACTGTAAGAAGACAGTTGAAAAATCTCAGGTAAAATTAGCTTTAACATACATAACCTACCTGGTCGCAAGTCACATGACCGAAAACAAAAGAAAAAACACCAAATATCACTCGAGGAACATTCTAACTCGGAAGCTGATACCAACATAGAAAGGGCAACGAAAATTTACAGGCCACATACAAAAATGTCTCTCTCCTCTGCTGATTTCCAGAAAATTAAAGCAATTATTGACGAGTCACTCCGCACAGAGCTTACGAAATCAACCGAAAATCTAGCCTCAAAAGACGACGTCAACATATTAAATACCGAAGTTAATTTTCTACGAAATCAAAATGAAAAACTTTCAAAGAAAGTACAGCAGATCGAATCGCGTTGCAATTTTGTGGAAGGTGAACTCCAACTACAGAGTCGTGAGCTCAAAGGAAAAAACATCATTATCTCGATACGAAGCGATCATTCTGAGACCGATCCTCAGGAAAGGGTACGCAGAGTAACTCAATTACTCCTTGGTAGTGAAGAATCACAAAAGTTACCACAATCCACAAACATAATTGAGAGTAGCACATTCATTTAACTTAAGATAAAGACCGGCTCCAACGAGATTGCAAACAAAATGCTGAGGAACTCCACAAAGCTCAAGGGCACAGGTACTTATGTATGTCCAACGAGTTCTCACAAAGCAGATGCAACTAAAATGCCGAATTCTACTTGGGTATCGTCGAATAATAAAAACACAAAGACCAAACGAAAAGATTCAAATTAAAAATAACAATCTTGTAATTGGTAGTAAGAAATTTTGTTTAAATTCTTATAATAAATTAAAAATTATTCAAAATGATGATGGAGAAGAAGAATTAAAACGAATATATGGAAAAATTAATTTTGATTCTGTCAAAAACACGATGCTTTCAACAACAAACTCTAGACGTCAAAACGATTGTACTAGATCATCGAATTCTTTTCAACCAGTGATGCCTACCGCAGCAAATAGTAGTAAAATGTATGCTGCTTTAGATATGTTATGATGATAATTGCTATAATGATTATTATAAGTGTCGTTAATCCCAAAAATATACTGGACTGTTGTTTTGTTCTGAGGTTGAGGAAGTCTATAGTTTTTTCGGCTTTTATGTTGTATTTTTCTAGTTTGTGTAGACTTAATTTTTCGAGTTTTTGTACCACTTATTTGGATGAAAGATGATGGGCTGATTTCGGTTTTGTCTCAAAAGATGTGTGGTTTGCTGTTATATTGGATATTGTTGATGATTATTTCACAATTTTCGTAATGAATTAATGAGTTTCCTGAGTTTGGTCGATCCCACATGTTGTTTTTATTTTAGTATTTAGGACGCCTATTAGGACGAAGAAATGATCTTCTGATTGCATGATTACTGCCATTGTTGCTCTTCCAATTCGCATGTTGCTTGGTTGATTTTACGTAAATTCGGGACGCAGTCACCATTCTTGATCTTCTTTAGGTTCGTTTTCTTGCAGTAATATAACTCATTTATCATTATTTATTTATTTGATACTTAAAATTAATATGTTATGAAATATTAGAAAATATTTTTATTTTAAACAAGTATGTATCAAATCAGACAAATTTATTAATAAGTTATGATTTACGTTAAACAAATTAAACATGTTATTTAAATGTGAATTCCGTTCATAGTTGGTACGACAGTGTGCTATATAAATTGGCTCAGGTAGACCTCTTAAATTTCGATTTGGAACATTAAAATTAACGTGAGACAAAAGGTTCAATTCATCGATATTGCCATTAATAATGTTAACAATAAGAACAAAACATAAATAGGAGCGTCTGCTCTCCAGACTGGGTAGATCTATTAGTTTTAAAATTCAATGGGTCCTGCCAGCCTAAGCTTCTAAGGTCAAATTTTAAGAATCTTTTTTGGATTTGTTCAATTCTTAGTTTGTGGCAACGTTAATAGGGGGTCCATATCTACCAAGCATACTTTATAATGAGTCTGGCAAATGAAATAACTAGCTGTTTGATAAAGTAAGGGTCAGAAAACTTACGTGATTCTCTTTTAATCCAACCTAATATTAAATTGGCCTTATTGCAAGTCACATTTATATGCTGTGTGAAATAGAGTTTTTTATCAAACAATACACCAAGGATAGATACTTCACTAACATTTAACAGATTTCCGCCATTGAAACTATAGTCAAAAGATAAAACAAACAATTTCCTTGTAATATTTAGAATTTTACACTTATCAATATTTAACAACAAATAATTACGTAAACACCAATTGTAGAAAGCGTTGAGATCAGTTTGGAGATTTTCACAGTCTAGATTACCAGAAATGGTTTTACAAATATTTACATTGTCAGCATAGATAAGACAGTTTGAGTGCTTTAAGACTGGGGAAAGATCATTTATAAATAAAATAAAAGAACTGGACCTAAATTGCTGCCCTGAGGAACCCCCGAATTTACAACAAAACTATTTGAATTAACTAAATAGGATCTGTCAAGTAAATAAGATTTAAGCAATGCAATGAAGTTCACCATAACCCCAGCCTACTCATTTTATGAAGCAAAATTCTTTGAGAGAGTTTGTCAAATGCCTTACTAAAATCTGTGGAAACACAGTATTCTGTTTTATTTTTAAACGAGTCGATACAAACTCCGCTAGCTCCATGAGGAGAGTGACAGTCGAACGGCCTTCGAAAAACCATGTTGGTTAGAAACAATAAATGATTTTGTGTAAAAGCTTAATGTATTGCAAATAATTGCTTCAACAAGTTTGGGAATATCTAACGATTTAGCTATTGGACGATAATTATCAATTTCGTCCTTTTTTCCTTTTTTATGGATTAGAATAATGATTGTTTCCATAAATTAGGAAATTAACAAATAGTCAGTGAACAATTAAAAAGAACAGTAAGGGGCATCGACAAATGGCTATAACATTTTTTAAGAACTGAAGCTGGTACCCCATCAAGGCCAGGCGCATCATTATCTTCTAAGTTAGGTATAAACTTCATAATATCATCAATAGTAATATGAAAATATATATCAGTCAAGTGAGAATATGATTTCAAATGACCAAATAATTTATCATTTTCGTCAAGATTATCACATATTAAATTATCACAGTTCGAATAGTTATCACAGTTGGAAGAATCACAGATGTATGCACTTTGAAAAAAGTCTGAAAATAGTTGCGTTATGATACTTGGGTCATGATTAGAGACATTAGTCTTGTTCTCGTGACAATCAAGTACAGCAAAGTAAAACATTTTCACGAAAACGATCCACACTCCAACTTGATTTTATTTATTTTAATATGGAGGGATTTTAACATCTGTGTTTTTTTCTGTCAAAAAGCATTCAAAATTACTAAAAACAATCACTTCAATGACCCCTATGATTGAATAGACTAACTAATTATCGGAACTCAATTATACTTCCGATGAAAAGGAAAAGTAATTGCCAGTATGTTCTTATTGTTGTTTTCCTTGTAAAATTTTACTTTGATGTACTTGCTAGTCCCGAAAACACGACTATTGTTATGTTTAAGAACGGACGGATAAGGACTAGATTTTCTTTTATTATTAATGAAATTCCAAAATGATTTAAGATCCATTTTCAAACTACTTTAAACCTTCTGTATGTAACTTAGGTATTTAATACTTGATTCTCTGTTGAAAATGTTTCTGGCTTCACAATAAGTGTTAAAATCAGTACCTAATCCCCTTTGTTTGTATTTAAACCATAACTTATTTCTGCGGTTTTTTAATCTACGCAGTTCACTATCATACCAACTTGGAGCAAGTGATTTTGATTGAATAGATATTAAATGAACAGATTTTAAAAAACAATCAAACATCTTGTCATAAAATGTTAAAACCATAGAATTAATATCTGAACAAGAACAAAGACATGACCAGTAAATTATTGATAGCAAATTATTCAATTTTGTATAACCAGTTTTTTTAAAGTTAAATTTAAAAATATTACCAGGATCTTGATTACTCATTTCAAAGTTTTGAATTGATATGGTGAGTGCTGGGTGATGAGTATCTTCTTTCACAAGTGGATCAGTCGATCTATGAACTGAAATATTAGCATCATTTGTTGTGTAAATTAAGTGAATGATCTTGGCGTTAGAGTTTGTAATATTGTTTATTTGGTGAAAACCAAGTGGCGTTAGATTGTCACGAGTTCGAGATTTATACATCGAAAGATTTCCAGTTGGTGCCATTGTGTATGTATCGGGACAACGTTTTCAAGATACATTCGTTATATTGAAATCTCCAAGGCAGATAACTTCCTTGGGTCAAAAATGAAGTTAAAAAAAGAAGGCTTCATTATAAGTTTTAACTGGGCTCCCATGTACATAGTGACAAGATAAATATTTTTGTGTGGAAAAAAAAGACTTAAAAACAATAAGGATACCAACTCCGACAGTATTAATACTCGAATCGGAGTATCTATCACGTCTATATACATTATAAGAAGAATCAAAAAGTTCCGAGTCATTTATTCCAACAAAAAGCCATGTTTCTGTCAAAGATATGACGTCGTAAAAAGAGTTTGAAGAGTTATAGTAGACTTTTTTGTCTTTGTCCGTAGGCCTTTTACATTTTGATAAAATATATTAATTAGTTGCAACGACGGTATGTTGGTCTTGTCAAAGTCTTTCGAAAAGGGGATTTAATACAATGAAACACATGGATGATAATGTTTTCCGGCCAGAAATGCTTATCCAAAAAACGATTAAATATTTCTTGAGGAACAAATAGCTTGAAAGCTGTGTAGCTGTGATGCAGATACTGAAGATGTAGTAGTGTAGTAAAATGATCAATTGTGTATGATGAAGATGTCTTAGTTGTAGACATTGAAGCTGAATATGAAGATATTACAGGTGGAGTCATCGATGAATTAAGTGAAGATTTTGTAGATGAATATGTCGTGGGTGAAGATATTGAAGGTGAAGATATTGCAGGTGAAGGTATCGTAGATAAAGATATAATGGTTGAAGAAGTAGTAGATGAAGTTGTTATAGTAGAAAATGCTGTAGATGAAGATGAAGGAGATATAGTTGCTGTAGATGACGATGTTGAAAGTAATGTCGTAGATGAAGAAGGTGATGAAGAAGTTGAAGATGTTTTAGGTGAAGACGTTGAGGATGAAGATGTAGAAAATGTAATATTGACGCTGGAGATGTCGTAGTGAGGATGGTGGTGGAGTTGTAGAAAAACCTGGTTTCTTTGTCTTTTGAATCAATGGTGAGAGAGCGATATATTTGCTCTTTTGAGGGAATTGCGGGTAAAACGGGAGGGACCATGCTTAGTAATATGATGGATCAAGATATTGTATAAAAAGGATACTTAGTAAGGCATAAGGTTTGGGTACATGGATGCTATGAGTTTAGCGAATGGAGGGCGGAATAAGATGATGTAGTGAAAATTTTTCTTTGGATGGAATTGGCATTTTTATGATAAATCTTAAATATCAATTTTGAATGGTTATAATATGCTTACAACTCTAAAAGACTATAAACCTCTTCAAAAGATGTGGTTGTAATATTATTTTTTCAAGGTTGTTACATACTCGTATATAGGTGAGTTCACTAGATTGAGTTTTTGTTTAGAAATTATATTGAGTTTTGCCAATTGTATTGCTTCAGCAATATCCTGGAGATGAGATTTTAGTGTGTCAATATTGAAAGTTGTTTGATATACAGTGCATGTATTGAATGATATCTTGTTCTGAACAGATTTTATTAGATAGAGCTATTTCATGTTTGTTGAGAAAATTTTCGAGAATCTCTTGTTGGTCATATTATGCTTAGTAATGTTTCCGAACCTTGGGGTTACTTCCTTATGGATCATTATTTGCTGTGCAGTATCTGTCCCTAGAATTACTTGCTTTTCTTTAAGAGTTTCTAATTGCATATTAATAAGAATTGCATCACTATCATCCATATTACCAGTTTTGCTCTTTATAATTGAGCCTAGCCCATTAATAATTCCTCTTCTATTTCTGGGTAAAATGACATTTAATTGGCGTTCTAGCTCTCTATATTTGAAATTCGTCATTTCATTCAATAAATCAACATTTTTATTTTTGTTGATTATTTCTAAAGATTTCTGTATTTTTTTCCACATTGGCTATATAAAGTTCTAGGTCGATAATATGAACTACATCTCTGTAATCTCCTATGATTTTTGCCGGTCGCAATTTTAAAGATAATAGTCCCTTTGTGTTACTCATATCCTGGATTTCTATCTTCTGGGCTGTTGTTAGAAGAAACCTGAAATTTCGTTTTCTATTAGTTGTGGATTTATGTAACTTTGTTTTGTATGGTAATTAATGTTGCTTTATTATTTTTCTTAACAATTTGATAAGTTAATCTTGGTGTTAGTTTATTTCTTCTACATTCCCTCCTAAAAATTACAGATCCTTCCTTAATTCTTTTAGGGCTTTCACTATTTTTATTTAGTTTTTCTAAATTATTTGTTACGTGTTCGCCTACTTGTTCTTTAATAGATTAATATTAATGTTTTGCAATTGAATAGAAATGTTGAAAGGTCGCTATCGAATTATTGAAAAAAAAAACAGTTTAAATTACATTAATTCCAGTCTTAAACGTTTTAATTCACTCCTTTTATTATAATTGTAAAACACTGTAAGAAGACAGTTGAAAAATCTCAGGTAAAATTAGCTTTAACATACATAACCTATCTGGTCGCAAGTCACATAACCGAAAACAAAAGAAAAAACACCAAATATTACTCGAGAAACATTCTAACTCGGAAGCTGATACCAACATAGCTGATTTCCAGCAAATTAAAGCAATTATTGACGAGTCACTCCGCACAGAGCTTACGAAATCAACCGAGAATCTAGCCTCAAAAGACGACGTGAACAAATTAAATACGCAGCGAGACTCAATTACTCCTCGATAGTGAAGAATCACAAAATTTACCACAAGCCACAAACATAATTGAGAGTAGCACATTCATTAAACTTAAGATAAAGACCGGCTCCAACGAGATGGCAAACAAAACGCTGAGGAACTCCACAAAGCTCAAGGGCACAGGTAATTATGTCCAACGAGGTCTCACAAAGCAGATGCAACTAAAACGCCGAATTCTACTTGGGTATCGTCGAATAATAAGAACACAAAAACCAAACGCAAAGATTCAAATTAAAAACAACAATCTTGTAATTGGTTGTAAAAAATTGTATTTTAATTCTTATAATAAATTAAAAATTAATTAAAATGATAATGGAGAAGAAGAACTAAAACGAATGTATGGAAAAATAAATTCTGAATCTGTTAAAAACACGATGCTGTCAACACCAAACTCTAGACTTCAAATCGATTGTCCTAGATCATCGAATTCTTTTCCACCAGTGATGCCTACCGCAGCAAATAGTAGTAAAATGTATGCTACTTTAGATATGTTATGGTGATAATTGCTATAATGATTATTATAAGTATCGTTAATCCCAAAAATATGCTGGACTGGTCTTTTGTTCTGAGGTTGAGGAAGTATATAGTTTTTTTGGTTTAGTATTTTTCTAGTTTGTGTAGACTTAATTATTCGAGTTTTGTACCACTTATATGGATGAAAGATGATGGGCTGCTTTCGATTTTGTCCCAAAAGATGTGTGGTTTGCTGTTATATTGGATATTGTTGATGATTATTTCGCAATTTTCGTAATGAATTAATGAGTTTCCTGAGTTTGGTCGATCCCACATAATTTTTATTTTAGAATTTGGGACGTCTATTAGGACCATGAAATGATCTTCTGATTGCATGATTTCTTTTTGCCATTATTGCTCTTCAAATTCGCATGTTGCTTGGTTGTTTTTGACTAAATTCGGGATGTAGTCATCATTGTTGATCTTCTTTAGGTTCATCTTCTTCATGGAATAAGTGAAGATTTGGTAGATGAACATGTCGTGGGTGAAGATATTGAAGGTGAAGATATTGCAGCTGAAGATATCTTAGATGAGGATATAATGGTTGAAGAAGTAGTAGATGAAGTTGTTCTAGTAGAAAGTGCTGTAGATGAAGGAGATATAGTTGCTGTAGATGACGATGTTGAAAGTAATGTCGTAGATGAAGAAGATGATGAAGAAGTTGAAGATGTTTTAGGCGAAGACGTTGAGGATGAAGATGTAGAATATGTAATATTGATGCTGGAGATGTCGTAGATGAGGATGGTGGTAGAGTTGTACAAAAACTTGGTTTCTTTGTCTTTTGAATCAAAGGTGAGTTGCGGGTAGCACGGGAGGGACCATGCTTAGTAATTAGACATGGTTTGTCAAAATATTGCATAAAAAGGTTCCTAAGTAAGGCATAAGGTTTGGGTAAATGGATGCTATGAGTTTTTTGAATGGAGGGCAGAATAAGATGATGTAGTGAAAATTTTTGTTGGGATGGAATTGGCATTTTTATGTTAAATCTTAAGTATCAATTTTGAGTGGTTATAATATGATTGCAACTCCAAAAGTCTATAAACCTCTTCAAAAGATGTGGTTGTAATATTATTTTTTCAAGGTTGTTACATATATAAGTGAGTTCACTAGGATTAAGTATTTGTTTAGAAATTATAGAGTTTTGCCAATTGTATTGATTCAGTATATATCCTGGAGATGAGATTTTAGTGTGTCTATATTGAAATTTGTTTGATATATATATTACATATATTGCATGATATCTTGTTCTGAACAGATTTTATTAGATAGAGCTATTTGATATTTGTTGAGAAAATTTTGGAGAAGCTCTTGTTCGTCATTTATATGCTTAGTAATGTTTCCGAACCTTGGGGTTACTTTCTTATGGATTATTATTTGCTGTGCAGTTTCTGTCCCTAGAATTACTTGGTTTTATTTAAGAGTTTATAATTGCTTATTAATAAGAATTGCATCACTATCATCCATATTACCAGTTATGCTCTTTATAATTGAGCCTAGCCCATTAATAATTCCTCTTCTATTTCTGGGTAAAATGACATTTAATTGGCGTTCTAGCTCTCTATATTTGAAATTCGTTATTTCATTCAATAAATTAAGATTTTTATTTTTGTTGATTATTTTTAAAGATTTCTGTATTTTTTACACATTGGCTATATAAAGTTCTAGGTCGATAATATGAACTATATTTGTGTAATCTCATATGATTTTTGCCGATCCCAATTTTAAAGATAATAGTCCCTTTGTGTAACTCATATCCTGGATTTCTATCTTCTGGGCTGTTGTTAGAAGAAACCTGAAATTTCGTTTTCTTTTAGTTTTGGATTTATGTAACTTTGTTTTGTATGGTAATTAATGTTGCTTAATTATTTTTCTTAACAATTTGATAAGTAAATCTTGGTGTTAGTTTATTTCTTCTACATTCACTCCTAAAAATTACAGATCCTTCCTTAATGCTCTTAGGGCTTTCCCTATTTTAATCTAGTTTTTCTAAATTATTTGTTACGTGTTCGCCTACTTGTTCTTTAATAGATTAATATTAATGTTTTGCAATTGAATAGAAGTATTGAAAAGTCGCTCTCGAATTATTAAAAAAAACAGTTTAAATTACATTAATTCCAGTCTTAAAAGTTTTAATTAACTCCTTTTATTATAATTGTAAAACACTGTAAGAAGACAGTTGAAAAATCTCAGGTAAAATTAGCTTTAACATACATAACCTACCTGGTCGCAAGTCACATGACCGAAAACAAAAGAAAAAACACCAAATATCACTCGAGGAACATTCTAACTCGGAAGCTGATACCAACATAGAAAGGGCAACGAAAATTTACAGGCCACATACAAAAATGTCTCTCTCCTCTGCTGATTTCCAGAAAATTAAAGCAATTATTGACGAGTCACTCCGCACAGAGCTTACGAAATCAACCGAAAATCTAGCCTCAAAAGACGACGTCAACATATTAAATACCGAAGTTAATTTTCTACGAAATCAAAATGAAAAACTTTCAAAGAAAGTACAGCAGATCGAATCGCGTTGCAATTTTGTGGAAGGTGAACTCCAACTACAGAGTCGTGAGCTCAAAGGAAAAAACATCATTATCTCGATACGAAGCGATCATTCTGAGACCGATCCTCAGGAAAGGGTACGCAGAGTAACTCAATTACTCCTTGGTAGTGAAGAATCACAAAAGTTACCACAATCCACAAACATAATTGAGAGTAGCACATTCATTTAACTTAAGATAAAGACCGGCTCCAACGAGATTGCAAACAAAATGCTGAGGAACTCCACAAAGCTCAAGGGCACAGGTACTTATGTATGTCCAACGAGTTCTCACAAAGCAGATGCAACTAAAATGCCGAATTCTACTTGGGTATCGTCGAATAATAAAAACACAAAGACCAAACGAAAAGATTCAAATTAAAAATAACAATCTTGTAATTGGTAGTAAGAAATTTTGTTTAAATTCTTATAATAAATTAAAAATTATTCAAAATGATGATGGAGAAGAAGAATTAAAACGAATATATGGAAAAATTAATTTTGATTCTGTCAAAAACACGATGCTTTCAACAACAAACTCTAGACGTCAAAACGATTGTACTAGATCATCGAATTCTTTTCAACCAGTGATGCCTACCGCAGCAAATAGTAGTAAAATGTATGCTGCTTTAGATATGTTATGATGATAATTGCTATAATGATTATTATAAGTGTCGTTAATCCCAAAAATATACTGGACTGTTGTTTTGTTCTGAGGTTGAGGAAGTCTATAGTTTTTTCGGCTTTTATGTTGTATTTTTCTAGTTTGTGTAGACTTAATTTTTCGAGTTTTTGTACCACTTATTTGGATGAAAGATGATGGGCTGATTTCGGTTTTGTCTCAAAAGATGTGTGGTTTGCTGTTATATTGGATATTGTTGATGATTATTTCACAATTTTCGTAATGAATTAATGAGTTTCCTGAGTTTGGTCGATCCCACATGTTGTTTTTATTTTAGTATTTAGGACGCCTATTAGGACGAAGAAATGATCTTCTGATTGCATGATTACTGCCATTGTTGCTCTTCCAATTCGCATGTTGCTTGGTTGATTTTACGTAAATTCGGGACGCAGTCACCATTCTTGATCTTCTTTAGGTTCGTTTTCTTGCAGTAATATAACTCATTTATCATTATTTATTTATTTGATACTTAAAATTAATATGTTATGAAATATTAGAAAATATTTTTATTTTAAACAAGTATGTATCAAATCAGACAAATTTATTAATAAGTTATGATTTACGTTAAACAAATTAAACATGTTATTTAAATGTGAATTCCGTTCATAGTTGGTACGACAGTGTGCTATATAAATTGGCTCAGGTAGACCTCTTAAATTTCGATTTGGAACATTAAAATTAACGTGAGACAAAAGGTTCAATTCATCGATATTGCCATTAATAATGTTAACAATAAGAACAAAACATAAATAGGAGCGTCTGCTCTCCAGACTGGGTAGATCTATTAGTTTTAAAATTCAATGGGTCCTGCCAGCCTAAGCTTCTAAGGTCAAATTTTAAGAATCTTTTTTGGATTTGTTCAATTCTTAGTTTGTGGCAACGTTAATAGGGGGTCCATATCTACCAAGCATACTTTATAATGAGTCTGGCAAATGAAATAACTAGCTGTTTGATAAAGTAAGGGTCAGAAAACTTACGTGATTCTCTTTTAATCCAACCTAATATTAAATTGGCCTTATTGCAAGTCACATTTATATGCTGTGTGAAATAGAGTTTTTTATCAAACAATACACCAAGGATAGATACTTCACTAACATTTAACAGATTTCCGCCATTGAAACTATAGTCAAAAGATAAAACAAACAATTTCCTTGTAATATTTAGAATTTTACACTTATCAATATTTAACAACAAATAATTACGTAAACACCAATTGTAGAAAGCGTTGAGATCAGTTTGGAGATTTTCACAGTCTAGATTACCAGAAATGGTTTTACAAATATTTACATTGTCAGCATAGATAAGACAGTTTGAGTGCTTTAAGACTGGGGAAAGATCATTTATAAATAAAATAAAAGAACTGGACCTAAATTGCTGCCCTGAGGAACCCCCGAATTTACAACAAAACTATTTGAATTAACTAAATAGGATCTGTCAAGTAAATAAGATTTAAGCAATGCAATGAAGTTCACCATAACCCCAGCCTACTCATTTTATGAAGCAAAATTCTTTGAGAGAGTTTGTCAAATGCCTTACTAAAATCTGTGGAAACACAGTATTCTGTTTTATTTTTAAACGAGTCGATACAAACTCCGCTAGCTCCATGAGGAGAGTGACAGTCGAACGGCCTTCGAAAAACCATGTTGGTTAGAAACAATAAATGATTTTGTGTAAAAGCTTAATGTATTGCAAATAATTGCTTCAACAAGTTTGGGAATATCTAACGATTTAGCTATTGGACGATAATTATCAATTTCGTCCTTTTTTCCTTTTTTATGGATTAGAATAATGATTGTTTCCATAAATTAGGAAATTAACAAATAGTCAGTGAACAATTAAAAAGAACAGTAAGGGGCATCGACAAATGGCTATAACATTTTTTAAGAACTGAAGCTGGTACCCCATCAAGGCCAGGCGCATCATTATCTTCTAAGTTAGGTATAAACTTCATAATATCATCAATAGTAATATGAAAATATATATCAGTCAAGTGAGAATATGATTTCAAATGACCAAATAATTTATCATTTTCGTCAAGATTATCACATATTAAATTATCACAGTTCGAATAGTTATCACAGTTGGAAGAATCACAGATGTATGCACTTTGAAAAAAGTCTGAAAATAGTTGCGTTATGATACTTGGGTCATGATTAGAGACATTAGTCTTGTTCTCGTGACAATCAAGTACAGCAAAGTAAAACATTTTCACGAAAACGATCCACACTCCAACTTGATTTTATTTATTTTAATATGGAGGGATTTTAACATCTGTGTTTTTTTCTGTCAAAAAGCATTCAAAATTACTAAAAACAATCACTTCAATGACCCCTATGATTGAATAGACTAACTAATTATCGGAACTCAATTATACTTCCGATGAAAAGGAAAAGTAATTGCCAGTATGTTCTTATTGTTGTTTTCCTTGTAAAATTTTACTTTGATGTACTTGCTAGTCCCGAAAACACGACTATTGTTATGTTTAAGAACGGACGGATAAGGACTAGATTTTCTTTTATTATTAATGAAATTCCAAAATGATTTAAGATCCATTTTCAAACTACTTTAAACCTTCTGTATGTAACTTAGGTATTTAATACTTGATTCTCTGTTGAAAATGTTTCTGGCTTCACAATAAGTGTTAAAATCAGTACCTAATCCCCTTTGTTTGTATTTAAACCATAACTTATTTCTGCGGTTTTTTAATCTACGCAGTTCACTATCATACCAACTTGGAGCAAGTGATTTTGATTGAATAGATATTAAATGAACAGATTTTAAAAAACAATCAAACATCTTGTCATAAAATGTTAAAACCATAGAATTAATATCTGAACAAGAACAAAGACATGACCAGTAAATTATTGATAGCAAATTATTCAATTTTGTATAACCAGTTTTTTTAAAGTTAAATTTAAAAATATTACCAGGATCTTGATTACTCATTTCAAAGTTTTGAATTGATATGGTGAGTGCTGGGTGATGAGTATCTTCTTTCACAAGTGGATCAGTCGATCTATGAACTGAAATATTAGCATCATTTGTTGTGTAAATTAAGTGAATGATCTTGGCGTTAGAGTTTGTAATATTGTTTATTTGGTGAAAACCAAGTGGCGTTAGATTGTCACGAGTTCGAGATTTATACATCGAAAGATTTCCAGTTGGTGCCATTGTGTATGTATCGGGACAACGTTTTCAAGATACATTCGTTATATTGAAATCTCCAAGGCAGATAACTTCCTTGGGTCAAAAATGAAGTTAAAAAAAGAAGGCTTCATTATAAGTTTTAACTGGGCTCCCATGTACATAGTGACAAGATAAATATTTTTGTGTGGAAAAAAAAGACTTAAAAACAATAAGGATACCAACTCCGACAGTATTAATACTCGAATCGGAGTATCTATCACGTCTATATACATTATAAGAAGAATCAAAAAGTTCCGAGTCATTTATTCCAACAAAAAGCCATGTTTCTGTCAAAGATATGACGTCGTAAAAAGAGTTTGAAGAGTTATAGTAGACTTTTTTGTCTTTGTCCGTAGGCCTTTTACATTTTGATAAAATATATTAATTAGTTGCAACGACGGTATGTTGGTCTTGTCAAAGTCTTTCGAAAAGGGGATTTAATACAATGAAACACATGGATGATAATGTTTTCCGGCCAGAAATGCTTATCCAAAAAACGATTAAATATTTCTTGAGGAACAAATAGCTTGAAAGCTGTGTAGCTGTGATGCAGATACTGAAGATGTAGTAGTGTAGTAAAATGATCAATTGTGTATGATGAAGATGTCTTAGTTGTAGACATTGAAGCTGAATATGAAGATATTACAGGTGGAGTCATCGATGAATTAAGTGAAGATTTTGTAGATGAATATGTCGTGGGTGAAGATATTGAAGGTGAAGATATTGCAGGTGAAGGTATCGTAGATAAAGATATAATGGTTGAAGAAGTAGTAGATGAAGTTGTTATAGTAGAAAATGCTGTAGATGAAGATGAAGGAGATATAGTTGCTGTAGATGACGATGTTGAAAGTAATGTCGTAGATGAAGAAGGTGATGAAGAAGTTGAAGATGTTTTAGGTGAAGACGTTGAGGATGAAGATGTAGAAAATGTAATATTGACGCTGGAGATGTCGTAGTGAGGATGGTGGTGGAGTTGTAGAAAAACCTGGTTTCTTTGTCTTTTGAATCAATGGTGAGAGAGCGATATATTTGCTCTTTTGAGGGAATTGCGGGTAAAACGGGAGGGACCATGCTTAGTAATATGATGGATCAAGATATTGTATAAAAAGGATACTTAGTAAGGCATAAGGTTTGGGTACATGGATGCTATGAGTTTAGCGAATGGAGGGCGGAATAAGATGATGTAGTGAAAATTTTTCTTTGGATGGAATTGGCATTTTTATGATAAATCTTAAATATCAATTTTGAATGGTTATAATATGCTTACAACTCTAAAAGACTATAAACCTCTTCAAAAGATGTGGTTGTAATATTATTTTTTCAAGGTTGTTACATACTCGTATATAGGTGAGTTCACTAGATTGAGTTTTTGTTTAGAAATTATATTGAGTTTTGCCAATTGTATTGCTTCAGCAATATCCTGGAGATGAGATTTTAGTGTGTCAATATTGAAAGTTGTTTGATATACAGTGCATGTATTGAATGATATCTTGTTCTGAACAGATTTTATTAGATAGAGCTATTTCATGTTTGTTGAGAAAATTTTCGAGAATCTCTTGTTGGTCATATTATGCTTAGTAATGTTTCCGAACCTTGGGGTTACTTCCTTATGGATCATTATTTGCTGTGCAGTATCTGTCCCTAGAATTACTTGCTTTTCTTTAAGAGTTTCTAATTGCATATTAATAAGAATTGCATCACTATCATCCATATTACCAGTTTTGCTCTTTATAATTGAGCCTAGCCCATTAATAATTCCTCTTCTATTTCTGGGTAAAATGACATTTAATTGGCGTTCTAGCTCTCTATATTTGAAATTCGTCATTTCATTCAATAAATCAACATTTTTATTTTTGTTGATTATTTCTAAAGATTTCTGTATTTTTTTCCACATTGGCTATATAAAGTTCTAGGTCGATAATATGAACTACATCTCTGTAATCTCCTATGATTTTTGCCGGTCGCAATTTTAAAGATAATAGTCCCTTTGTGTTACTCATATCCTGGATTTCTATCTTCTGGGCTGTTGTTAGAAGAAACCTGAAATTTCGTTTTCTATTAGTTGTGGATTTATGTAACTTTGTTTTGTATGGTAATTAATGTTGCTTTATTATTTTTCTTAACAATTTGATAAGTTAATCTTGGTGTTAGTTTATTTCTTCTACATTCCCTCCTAAAAATTACAGATCCTTCCTTAATTCTTTTAGGGCTTTCACTATTTTTATTTAGTTTTTCTAAATTATTTGTTACGTGTTCGCCTACTTGTTCTTTAATAGATTAATATTAATGTTTTGCAATTGAATAGAAATGTTGAAAGGTCGCTATCGAATTATTGAAAAAAAAAACAGTTTAAATTACATTAATTCCAGTCTTAAACGTTTTAATTCACTCCTTTTATTATAATTGTAAAACACTGTAAGAAGACAGTTGAAAAATCTCAGGTAAAATTAGCTTTAACATACATAACCTATCTGGTCGCAAGTCACATAACCGAAAACAAAAGAAAAAACACCAAATATTACTCGAGAAACATTCTAACTCGGAAGCTGATACCAACATAGCTGATTTCCAGCAAATTAAAGCAATTATTGACGAGTCACTCCGCACAGAGCTTACGAAATCAACCGAGAATCTAGCCTCAAAAGACGACGTGAACAAATTAAATACGCAGCGAGACTCAATTACTCCTCGATAGTGAAGAATCACAAAATTTACCACAAGCCACAAACATAATTGAGAGTAGCACATTCATTAAACTTAAGATAAAGACCGGCTCCAACGAGATGGCAAACAAAACGCTGAGGAACTCCACAAAGCTCAAGGGCACAGGTAATTATGTCCAACGAGGTCTCACAAAGCAGATGCAACTAAAACGCCGAATTCTACTTGGGTATCGTCGAATAATAAGAACACAAAAACCAAACGCAAAGATTCAAATTAAAAACAACAATCTTGTAATTGGTTGTAAAAAATTGTATTTTAATTCTTATAATAAATTAAAAATTAATTAAAATGATAATGGAGAAGAAGAACTAAAACGAATGTATGGAAAAATAAATTCTGAATCTGTTAAAAACACGATGCTGTCAACACCAAACTCTAGACTTCAAATCGATTGTCCTAGATCATCGAATTCTTTTCCACCAGTGATGCCTACCGCAGCAAATAGTAGTAAAATGTATGCTACTTTAGATATGTTATGGTGATAATTGCTATAATGATTATTATAAGTATCGTTAATCCCAAAAATATGCTGGACTGGTCTTTTGTTCTGAGGTTGAGGAAGTATATAGTTTTTTTGGTTTAGTATTTTTCTAGTTTGTGTAGACTTAATTATTCGAGTTTTGTACCACTTATATGGATGAAAGATGATGGGCTGCTTTCGATTTTGTCCCAAAAGATGTGTGGTTTGCTGTTATATTGGATATTGTTGATGATTATTTCGCAATTTTCGTAATGAATTAATGAGTTTCCTGAGTTTGGTCGATCCCACATAATTTTTATTTTAGAATTTGGGACGTCTATTAGGACCATGAAATGATCTTCTGATTGCATGATTTCTTTTTGCCATTATTGCTCTTCAAATTCGCATGTTGCTTGGTTGTTTTTGACTAAATTCGGGATGTAGTCATCATTGTTGATCTTCTTTAGGTTCATTTTCTTGCAGTAATATACCTCATTTATCATTATTTATTTATTTGAATCAAACTAATAATATCTAGTGTACAATATGCCCCTCCTGGGGGTAAGCCTTGACGTGGCGGAGGGGCTTACGGTGACTACTACTGTGAAACCTAGAGCTATGCGATCGCGGAACTTGATTCTGCAGTAGGGCCACCCATGGTCGACAGGTCGAAGTGGAGTAGGATGTCGCTACTACTTACCCCCCCAAAGAAGGAGTGTTTCCCACCAAGGCACTCCCAAGAGATTTGACGGTAGCGGAAGAATTCTGGCGATGGAATCAGCGGTAGCATCACTAGTTCCAGTCAGGTTGAACTACTTGGTGAACACCTTGTACAGACTACGCAGAAGTAATCAGATCACAGTCTTATAAGAAGCGGTAAATCCAGACTCTCGTCCTTGGAGTTATTAAAGGACCTGGCCCTCCAGGTTGGTGGCTTTTGCCGCTGGGGTAACTGCCCGACGTAGGAGTATATAGATAGTTATGAAACAACTACAAGCCTCGGATATGGATGATCCAAATGTTGATGACCCTGGCAAACGAAATACTGACAACGATTTTCGGATCTGCACGTGGAATGTCCGGACCTTGAACAGGCCACGTGCAGCCGAGCAATTAGTGGAGACCCTGGATAAGTACAAAGCTGATATAACAGCACTCCAGGAAATGCGATGGGATGGAGAGGGCATGCGAAAAATTAAATCCTGTGATATCTACTTTGGTAAGTGCTACAGGGAAAGCAGACAGCGGTTATTTGGATGCGGCTTTGTGCAAACTTAGACAAGAAGTTATGTATTTTAAATACGTTAGCGAGCGCCTTGTCACAATCCGTATCAGGGCCAAATTTAAAAACATCTCGCTGATCTGCGTCCACGCCCCAACGGAAGAGAAAGATGACTCGATCAAGGAGGAATTCTACGAACTTCTCGAAAAGACGTACGATAAGTGCCCGAAGTACGACGTTAAGATTGTTCTTGGCGACTTTAACGCCCAGATCGGAAAGGAGGGTATATTTAGTTCGACGGTCGGAGGACACAGTCTGCACGACCAAACTTCTCGACTTTGCGGCGGGGAGAAATATCACCCTAGCAAGCACTGGATTCCCCCATATCAATATACACAAGGGAACTTGGAAGTCTCCAGATCAAGGCACTGTTAACCAAATTGATCATGTCGCGATAGACGCCAGGCATGCATCCAGTATCCTGGATATCCGAACTTTCCGAGGGGCAAACATACACTCGGATCACTACCTGGTAGTATCTAGAGTCCGGATGCGGATATCCTTGGCGCCTCAGCGAAGAGAGGATATTAGGAGAAAGTTCAACTTCGGTAAACTTTTATCATCAGGGACTGCCACAACTTTTGCCGACCGCGTCGTCCTCAATCTCTCAAAAAACGCACCAGCAGCACCAACTATAGACGAACAGTGGAATCATTGCCAGCTAGCCATTAGAAGTGCCGCCTCTGATGTGCTGGGTTTCAATCGACAACCAAAGCGAAACGTCTGGTTCGATGAGGACTGTCGGCAGGCACAAGCAGCCAAGGACGAAGCGTAAGAGTCAACGCTGTAAGCTAGGACCAGAACTGGTGAGAGAGCAGCCCGCGAGTTCTATGTGCAAAAAAGAAGAGAGGAACACCGACTCCTAAGAAGGAAGAAGAGGGAGCTCGAAAAGCAAGCGGTCGAGTCTGTTGAGGGATGCTACAGCAGTTGTAACGCTCGAAAGTTCTATCTAAAGGGTGAAACGATCTACTCAAGGATTCCAGCCCAGAATAGAAGTCTGCCGTGATAAAAATGGTAATGTCGTAGGAGATACGCAGACGGTGCTGAGAATTTGGAAGGAAAACTTTTCCAAGCTGCTAAGCGGCGAAGACTACCAACCATCTGTTTCTATGCAGAACAACCTATTCAACTTGGACGATGATGGTCAAAATATCCGTCCACCTGACCTAGAAGAAGTAAGAACGGCGATATCCAAACTTAAGTCGCACAAGGCCGCGGGTTCAGATGGCCTGCCAGCTGAACTGTTTAAGGCAGCGGGAGATGACTTGGTCAGGAGCATACACCAACTCATTTCTAGAATTTGGTCGGAGGAAAGTATGCCCAATGAATGGAAGCTCGGCAGTGTGCCCTATCCACAAAAAAGGAGATGCTCTGAACTGCGCCAACTACAGAGGTATAAGTCTCCTCAACATCGCATACAAAATTATGTCGGCTATTTTGTGTATCCGCCTAGAACCTTTTACCAACGACCTGATCGGATTTTATCAGTGTGGCTTTAGGCGAGGAAAATCAACTAGCGATCAGATCTTCAGAAAAAACCCAAGAATTCCTAGTCGATACGCACCATCTCTTCATTGACTTTAAAACCGCCTATGATAACGTCGATAGAGACGAGTTATACAGAGCCTTGTCACATCTCGGCATCCCTGCCAAACTTGTCCGCTTGTGCAGAATGACAATGAAGGAATCTCGCTGCTCTGTCAGAGTCGGTAAGAACTTCACCGACGACTTTGATGTCGAGAAAGGTTTGAGACAGGGTGATGCGCTATCATGCAATCGCTTTAACATCGTGCTGGAAGCAATTGTGAGCAACTAAAATGTCAACACCTGAGGCAAAATTTTTCAAAAGTCCGTTCAACTCCTTGTTATGCTGATGACATTGACATCATTAGCAGAACAAAGCGAGCTGTCAGTGGAGATTTGCAAGTATTGAAGCGGAAGCGGCGAAGATGGGTTTGACTGTTAACGAGACGAAAACTAAGTATATGCTGTCATCGAGAAGAGAAGCCCAACACCATCGACTGGGACAAAACATCACGATTGGCGCTTATAACTACAAAGTAGTCAGAGACTTTCTTTACTTGGGATCCACTATTACATCGCACAACAATATCAGTGCGGAGATCAAACGAAGAATCACACTTACAAATCGCTGTTTCTTCGGGCTTAGAAAGCATTTGAGTAGTACAGCCCTCTCTCAAAGAACCAAAGAGACCCTATATAAAACTTTAATCATCCCCGTCCTGCTGAATGGGGCAGAGGCATGTACACTGACAAAATCGGCTACTATATGAAGGAAAATTCAATTGGTCCTGCCAGCCTAAGCTTCTAAGGGCAAATTTTAAGAATCTTTTTGTGGATTTGTTCAGTTCTTAGTTGGTGGCAACGGTTATAGGGGGTCCATATCTGGCAAGCATACTTTATAATCGGTCTGACAAATGAAGTAAATAGCTGTTTGATAACGTAAGGGTAAAAAAACTTACGCGGTTCTCTTTTAATCCAACCTAATATTGAATTGGCCTTATTGCAAGTCACATTTATATGCTGTGTGTTATGTTACTTCACTAACATTTAACAGATTTACGCCATTGAAACTTTAGTCAAAAGATAAAGTAGACAATTTCCTTGTAATATTTATAATTTTACACTTATCAATATTTAACAACAAATAATTACGTAAACACCAATTGTAGATAGCGTTGAGATCAGTTTGGGGAATTTCACAGTCTAGATTACTAGATATGGTTATTAAAATATTTACATTGTCAGCATAGATAACTGTCAAGTAGATAAGATTTAAGCCATGCAATGAAGTTCACGCTAAGCCCCAGCCTACTCATTTTATGAAAGAGAATTCTGTGAGACAGTTCGTCAAGTGCCTTACTAAAATCTGTGAGAACACAGTCTGTTTGTTTTTAATTTTTAAACGAGTCGATACAAAACTCCGCTAGCTCCATGAGGAGAGTGACAGTCGAACTGCCTTTCGAAAAACCATGTTGGTTAGAAACAATAAATTATTTTGTGAATAGCTAACAATTTAGCTATTGGACGATAATTATCAATTTCGTCCTTTTTTCCTTTTTTATGGATTGGAATAATGAATGATTGTTTCCATAAATTAGGAAATTTACAAATAGTCAGTGAGCGATTAAGAAAACAGCAAGGGGCATCGACAAATGGCTATTTTTTAAGAACTGAAGCTGGTACCCCATCAGGGCCAGGCGCATCATTGTTTTCTAAGTTAGATATAAACTTCATTATATCATCAATACTAATATGAAAATTTATATCAGTCAACTGAGAATATGATTTCAAATGACCAAATAATTAATCATTTTCGTCAAGATTATCACAGATGAAATTATCACAGTTCGAATAGCTTTCACAGTTGGAGGAATCACAGATGTATGCACTTTGAAAAAAGTCTGAAAATAGTTGCGTTGATACTTGGGTCATGATTAGGGACATTAGTCGTGTTCTCGTGACAATCAAGTACAGCAAAGTAAAACATTTTCACGAAAGTGATCCACACTCCAACTTGCTTTTATTTATTTTAGTATGGAGGGATTTTCACATCTGTGTTTTTTTCTGTCAAAAAGCATAACAAATACAAGGAGAAAAAAATACAAAGATACATTACTAAAAAAATCACAAAGGAAAAGTAATTGCCAGTATGTTCTAATTGTTGTTTTCCTTGTAAAATTCTTACTTTGATGTACTTACTAGTCTATGTTAGTATGTTTAAGAACGGACGGATATGGACTAGATTTTCTTTTATTATTAATGAAATTCCAAAATGATTTAAGATCCATTTTCAAACTACTTTGAACCTTCTGAATGTAACTTAGGTATTCGATACTTGATTCTCTGTTGAAAATGTTACTGGCTTCACAATAAGTGTTAAAATCGGTAGCTAATCCCCTGTATTTGTATTTAAAACATAATTTATTTCTGCGGTTTTTCAATCTACGCAGTTCACTACCAAACCAACTTGGAGTAAGTGATTTTGATTGAATAGATATTAAATGCACAGATTTTAAAAAACAATCAAACATCTTGTCATAGAATGTTAAAAACATAGAATTAATATCTGAACAAGAACAAAGACATGACCAATCAATTATTGATAGAAATTATTCAATTTTGTATAACCAGTTTTTTTAAAGTTAAATTTAAAAATATTGTCAGGATCTTGATTACTCATTTCAAAGTTTTGAATTGATATGGTGAGTGCTGGGTGATGGGTATCTTCTTTCATAAGTGGATCAGTCGATCTATGAACTGAAATATTAGCATAATTTGTTGTGTAAATTAAGTGAAGGATCTTGTCATTAGAGTTTGTAATATTGTTTATTTGGTGAAGACCAAGTGGCGTTAGATTGTCAAGAGTTCGAGAGTCATACATCGAAAGATTTCCAGTTGGTACCATTGTGTATGTATCTGGACAACGTTTTCAAGATACATTCGTTATATTGAAATCTCTAAGGCAGCTAACTTCATCATTATAGCCCATTAGGTCAAAAATGAAGTTAAAAAAAAGAAGACTTCATTATAAGTTTTAACTGGGCCCCCATGTACATGGTGACAAGATAAATATTCCTGTGTGGAAAAACAAGACTTAACAGTAACAAGGATACCAGCTCCGACAGTATTAATACTCGAATCGGAGTATCTATCACGTATATATACATTATATGAAGAATCAAAAAGTTCCGAGTCATTTATCCCACCATAAAGCCATGTTTCTGTCAAAGATATGACATCGTAAAAAGAGTTTGAAGAGTTAAAGTAGACTTTATTAGTCTTTGTCCGTACGCCTTTTACATTTTGTTAAAATATATTAATTAGTTGCAACGACGGTATGTTGGTCTTGTCAAAGTCTTTAGAAAAGGGGATTTCATAGAATGAAACACATGGATGACAATGTTTTCCGGCCAGAAATGCTTAGCCAATAAACGATTAAATATTTCTTGAGTAGCCTGAAAGATGTGTAGGTTATTCCTTTCGTCGGTAGCTGCTTAATTTTAAATTTGATATCGGTGAAATGGTATCCAACATATGCGGATATATCATTGCAGGTAGAGTTAGCCTCGAAATTTGATAAAAAGAACTCTTAGGTAAACTTCAGGTAATATACCTCCATAAGGTGTAGCTGCAGATGATAAAAAGGCGGAAGGGGGTATTGAAGATTGAAGAATTAGGATTGAGGAAGTCGTAAATATTATTGATGCGAATGATGTGGTTGAGGGCACAGATAAAGAGGGTGATGAAGAAATTATTGGTCAAAATGACGTATATGAAGGATCAATTGCATGTGATAAACATGTCAAATTGGTAGATTTTGAAGCTGAAGTTGTTGTGGTTGAGAATGTTGCAGGAAAAGGTGTTGTAAATGAAGATGTAGTAGATGTAGATGAAGATGAAAATGTAGATGAGTTAGATGATGCACATACTGAAGATGTAGTAGTGTAGTAAAATGATCAATTGTGTGTGATGAAGATGTCATAGTTGTAGACATTGAAGCTGAAGGTGAAGATATTGCAGGTGGAGTCATCGATGGAGTAAGTGAAGATTTTGTAGATGAACATGTCGTGGGTGAAGATATTGAAGGTGAAGATATTGCAGCTGAAGGTATCTTAGATGAGGATATAATGGTTGAAAAAGTAGTAGATGAAGTTGTTCTAGTAGAAAGTGCTGTAGATGAAGGAGATATAGTTGCTGTAGATGACGATGTTGAAAGTAACGTCGTAGATGAAGAAGATGATGAAGAAGTTGAAGATGTTTTAGGTGAAGACGTTGAGGATGAAGATGTAGAAGATGTAATATTGATGCTGGAGATGTCGTAGATGAGGATGGTGGTAGAGTTGTACAAAAACTTGGTTTCTTTGTCTTTTGAATCAATGGTGAGTTGCGGGTTGCACGGGAGGGACCATGCTTAGTAGTTAGACATGGTTTGTCAAAATATTGCATAAAAAGGTTCCTAAGTAAGGCATAAGGTTTGGGTAAATGGATGCTATGAGTTTTTTGAATGGAGGGCAGAATAAGATGATGTAGTGAAAATTTTTGTTGGGATGGAATTAGCATTTTTATGTTAAATCTTAATTATCAATTTTGAGTGGTTATAATATGATTGCAACTCCAAAAGTCTATACACCTCTTCAAAAGATGTGGTTGTAATATTATTTTTTCAAGGTTGTTACATATATAAGTGAGTTCACTAGGATTGTGTATTTGTTTAGAAATTATAGAGTTTTCCAATTGTATTGATTCAGTATATATCCTGGAGATGAGATTTTAGTGTGTCTATATTGAAATTTGTTTGATATATATATTACATATATTGCATGATATCTTGTTCTGAACATATTTTATTAGATAGAGCTATTTGATACTTGTTGAGAAAATTTTGGAGAAGCTCTTGTTGGTCATTTATATGCTTAGTAATGTTTCCGAACCTTGGGGTTACTTTCTTATGGATCATTATTTGCTGTGCAGTTTCTGTCCCTAGAATTACTTGGTTTTATTTAAGAGTTTCTAATTGCTTATTAATAAGAATTGCATCACTATCATCCATATTACCAGTTATGCTCTTTATAATTGAGCCTAGCCCATTAATAATTCCTCTTCTATTTCTGGGTAAAATGACATTTAATTGGCGTTCTAGCTCTCTATATTTGAAATTTGTTATTTCATTCAATATATTAAGATTTTTATTTTTGTTGATTATTTTTAAAGATTTCTGTATTTTTTACACATTGGCTATATAAAGTTCTAGGTCGATAATATGAACTATATTTGTGTAATCTCATATGATTTTTGCCGATCCCAATTTTAAAGATAATAGTCCCTTTGTGTAACTCATATCCTGGATTTCTATCTTCTGGGCTGTTGTTAGAAGAAACCTGAAATTTCGTTTTCTTTTAGTTTTGGATTTATGTAACTTTGTTTTGTATGGTAATTAATGTTGCTTAATTATTTTTCTTAACAATTTGATAAGTAAATCTTGGTGTTAGTTTATTTCTTCTACATTCACTCCTAAAAATTACAGATCCTTCCTTAATGCCCTTAGGGCTTTCCCTATTTGAATCTAGTTTTTCTAAATTATTTGTTACGTGTTCGCCTACTTGTTCTTTAATAGATTAATATTAATGTTTTGCAATTGAATAGAAGTATTGAAAAGTCGCTCTCGAATTATTAAAAAAAAACAGTTTAAATTACATTAATTCTAGTCTTAAAAGTTTTAATTAACTCCTTTTATTATAATTGTAAAACACTGTAAGAAGACAGTTGAAAAATCTCAGGTAAAATTAGCTTTAACATACATAACCTACCTGGTCGCAAGTCACATGACCGAAAACAAAAGAAAAAAACACCAAATATCACTCGAGGAACATTCTAACTCGGAAGCTGATACCAACATAGAAAGGGCAACGAAAATTTAGAGGCCACATACAAAAATGTCTCTCTCCTCTGCTGATTTCCAGAAAATTAAAGCAATTATTGACGAGTCACTCCGCACAGAGCTTACGAAATCAACCGAAAATCTAGCCTCAAAAGACGACGTCAACATATTAAATACCGAAGTTAATTTTCTACGAAATCAAAATGAAGAACTTTCAAAGATAGTACAGCAGATCGAATCGCGTTGCAATTTTCTGGAAGGTGAACTCCAACTACAGAGTCGTGAGCTCAAAGGAAAAAACATCATTATCTCGATACGAAGCGATCATTCTGAGACCGATCCTCAGGAAAGGGTACGCAGAGTAACTCAATTACTCCTTGGTAGTGAAGAATCACAAAAGTTACCACAATCCACAAACATAATTGAGAGTAGCACATTCATTAAACTTAAGATAAAGACCGGCTCCAACGAGATTGCAAACAAAATGCTGAGGAACTCCACAAAGCTCAAGGGCACAGGTACTTATAATAATAAGAATAATAAAAACACAAAGACCAAACGAAAAGATTCAAATTAAAAATAACAATCTTGTAATTGGTAGTAAGAAATTTTGTTTAAATTCTTATAATAAATTAAAAATGATTCAAAATGATGATGGAGAAGAAGAATTAAAACGAATATATGGAAAAATAAATTTTGATTCTGTCAAAAACACGATGCTTTCAACAACAAACTCTAGACGTCAAAACGATTGTACTAGATCATCGAATTCTTTTCCACCAGTGATGCCTACCGCAGCAAATAGTAGTAAAATGTATGCTGCTTTAGATATGTTATGATGATAATTGCTATAATGATTATTATAAGTGTCGTTAATCCCAAAAATATACTGGACTGTTGTTTTGTTCTGAGGTTGAGGAAGTCTATAGTTTTTTCGGCTTTTATGTTGTATTTTTCTAGTTTGTGTAGACTTAATTTTTCGAGTTTTTGTACCACTTATTTGGATGAAAGATGATCGACTGATTTCGGTTTTGTCTCAAAAGATGTGTGGTTTGCTGTTATATTGGATATTGTTGATGATTATTTCACAATTTTCGTAATGAATTAATGAGTTTCCTGAGTTTGGTCGATCCCACATGTTGTTTTTATTTTAGTATTTAGGACGCCTATTAGGACGAAGAAATGATCTTCTGATTGCATGATTTCTTTTTGCCATTGTTGCTCTTCCAATTCGCATGTTGCTTGGTTGATTTTACGTAAATTCGGGACGCAGTCACCATTCTTGATCTTCTTTAGGTTCGTTTTCTTGCAGTAATATAACTCATTTATCATTATTTATTTATTTGATACTTAAAATTAATATGTTATGAAATATTAGAAAATATTTTTATTTTAAACAAGTATTTGATACATCAGACAAATTTATTAATAAGTTATGATTTACGTTAAACAAATTAAACATGTTATTTAAATGTGAATTCCGTTCATAGTTGGTACGACAGTGTGCTATATAAATTGGCTCAGGTAGACCTCTTAAATTTCGATTTTGAACATTAAAATTAACGTGAGACAAAAGGTTCAATGCATCGATATTGCCATTAATAATGTTAGAAATAAGAACAAAACATAAATAGGAGCGTCTGCTCTCCAGACTGGGTAGATCTATTAGTTTTAAAATTCAATGGGTCCTGCCAGCCTAAGCTTCTAAGGTCAAATTTTAAGAATCTTTTTTGGATTTGTTCAATTCTTAGTTTGTGGCAACGTTAATAGGGGGTCCATATCTACCAAGCATACTTTATAATGAGTCTGGCAAATGAAATAACTAGCTGTTTGATAAAGTAAGGGTCAGAAAACTTACGTGATTCTCTTTTAATCCAACCTAATATTAAATTGGCCTTATTGCAAGTCACATTTATATGCTGTGTGAAATAGAGTTTTTTATCAAACAATACACCAAGGATAGATACTTCACTAACATTTAACAGATTTCCGCCATTGAAACTATAGTCAAAAGATAAAACAAACAATTTCCTTGTAATATTTAGAATTTTACACTTATCAATATTTAACAACAAATAATTACGTAAACACCAATTGTAGAAAGCGTTGAGATCAGTTTGGAGATTTTCACAGTCTAGATTACCAGAAATGGTTTTACAAATATTTACATTGTCAGCATAGATAAGACAGTTTGAGTGCTTTAAGACTGGGAAAAGATCATTTATAAATAAAATAAAAGAACTGGACCTAAATTGCTGCCCTGAGGAACCCCCGAATTTACAACAAAACTATTTGAATTAACTAAATAGGATCTGTCAAGTAAATAAGATTTAAGCAATGCAATGCAGTTCACCATAACCCCAGCCTTCTCATTTTATGAAGCAGAATTCTTTGAGAGAGTTTGTCAAATGCCTTACTAAAATCTGTGAAAACACAGTATTCTGTTTTATTTTTAAACGAGTCGATACAAAACTCCTCTAGCTCCATGAGGAGAGTGACAGTCGAACGGCCTTCGAAAAACCATGTTGGTTAGAAACAATAAATGATTTTGTGTAAAAGCTTAATGTATTGCAAATAATTGCTTCAACAAGTTTGGGAATATCTAACGATTTAGCTATTGGACGATAATTATCAATTTCGTCCTTTTTTCCTTTTTTATGGATTAGAATAATGATTGTTTCCATAAATTAGGAAATTTACAAATAGTCAGTGAACAATTAAAAAGAACAGTAAGGGGCATCGACAAATGGCTATAACATTTTTTAAGAACTGAAGCTGGTACCCCATCAGGGCCAGGCGCATCATTATCTTCTAAGTTAGGTATAAACTTCATAATATCATCAATAGTAATATGAAAATATATATCAGTCAAGTGAGAATATGATTTCAAATGACCAAATAATTTATCATTTTCGTCAAGATTATCACATATTAAACTATCACAGTTCGAATAGTTATCACAGTTGGAAGAATCACAGATGTATGCACTTTGAAAAAAGTCTAAAATAGTTGCGTTATGATACTTGGGTCATGATTAGAGACATTAGTCTTGTTCTCGTGACAATCAAGTACAGCAAAGTAAAACATTTTCACGAAAACGATCCACACTCCAACTTTATTTTATTTATTTTAATATGGAGGGATTTTAACATCTGTGTTTTTTTCTGTCAAAAAGAATTCAAAATTACTAAAAACAATCACTTCAATGACCCCTATGATTGAATAGACTAACTAATTATCGGAACTCAATTATACTTCCGATGAAAAAGAAAAGTAATTGCCAGTATGTTCTTATTGTTGTTTTCCTTGTAAAATTTTACTTTGATGTACTTGCTAGTCCCGAAAACACGACTATTGTTATGTTTAAGAACGGACGGATAAGGACTAGATTTTCTTTTATTATTAATGAAATTCCAAAATGATTTAAGATCCATTTTCAAACTACTTTGAACCTTCTGTATGTAACTTAGGTATTTAATACTTGATTCTCTGTTGAAAATGTTTCTGGCTTCACAATAAGTGTTAAAATCGGTAGCTAATCCCCTTTGTTTGTATTTAAACCATAACTTATTTCTGCGGTTTTTTAATCTACGCAGTTCACTATCATACCAACTTGGAGCAAGTGATTTTGATTGAATAGATATTAAATGAACAGATTTTAAAAAACAATCAAACATCTTGTCATAAAATGTTAAAACCATAGAATTATTATCTGAACAAGAACAAAGACATGACCAGTAAATTATTGATAGCAAATTATTCAATTTTGTATAACCAGTTTTTTTAAAGTTAAATTTAAAAATATTGTCAGGATCTTGATTACTCATTTCAAAGTTTTGAATTGATATGGTGAGTGCTGGGTGATGAGTATCTTCTTTCACAAGTGGATCAGTCGATCTATGAACTGAAATATTAGCATCATTTGTTGTGTAAATTAAGTGAAGGATCTTGGCGTTAGAGTTTGTAATATTGTTTATTTGGTGAAAACCAAGTGGCGTTAGATTGTCACGAGTTCGAGATTTATACATCGAAAGATTTCCAGTTGGTGCCATTGTGTATGTATCGGGACAACGTTTTCAAGATACATTCGTTATATTGAAATCTCCAAGGTAGATAACTTCATCATTATAGTCCATTAGGTCAAAAATGAAGTTAAAAAAAAGAAGGCTTCATTATAAGTTTTAACTGGGCTCCCATGTACATAGTGACAAGATAAATATTTTTGTGTGGAAAAACAAGACTTAACAGCAATAAGGATACCAGCTCCGACAGTATTAATACTCGAATCGGAGTATCTATCACGTCTATATACATTATAAGAAGAATCAAAAAGTTCCGAGTCATTTATTCCACCAAAAAGCCATGTTTCTGTCAAAGATATGACATCGTAAAAAGAGTTTGAAGAGTTATAGTAGACTTTTTTTGTCTTTGTCCGTAGGCCTTTTACATTTTGATAAAATATATTAATTAGTTGCAACGACGGTATGTTGGTCTTGTCAAAGTCTTTCGAAAAGGGGATTTCATACAATGAAACACATGGATGATAATGTTTTCCGGCCAGAAATGCTTATCCAAAAAACGATTAAATATTTCTTGAGGAACAAATAGCTTGAAAGCTGTGTAGCTGTGATGCAGATACTGAAGATGTAGTAGTGTAGTAAAATGATCAATTGTGTATGATGAAGATGTCTTAGTTGTAGACATTGAAGCTGAATATGAAGATATTACAGGTGGAGTCATCGATGAATTAAGTGAAGATTTTGTAGATGAATATGTCGTGGGTGAAGATATTGAAGGTGAAGATATTGCAGGTGAAGGTATCGTAGATAAAGATATAATGGTTGAAGAAGTAGTAGATGAAGTTGTTATAGTAGAAAATGCTGTAGATGAAGATGAAGGAGATATAGTTGCTGTAGATGACGATGTTGAAAGTAATGTCGTAGATGAAGAAGGTGATGAAGAAGTTGAAGATTTTTTAGGTGAAGACGTTGAGGATGAAGATGTAGAAGATGTAATATTGACGCTGGAGATGTCGTAGTGAGGATGGTGGTGGAGTTGTAGAAAAACCTGGTTTCTTTGTCTTTTGAATCAATGGTGAGAGAGCGATATATTTGCTCTTTTGAGGGAATTGCGGGTAAAACGGGAGGGAACATGCTTAGTAATATGATGGATCAAGATATTGTATAAAAAGGATACTTCGTAAGGCATAAAGATTGGGTACATGGATGCTATGAGTTTAGCGAATGGAGGGCGGAATAAGATGATGTAGTGAACATTTTTCTTTGGATGGAATTGGCATTTTTATGTTAAATCTTAAATATCAATTTTGAATGGTTATAATATGCTTGCAACTCTAAAAGACTATAAACCTCTTCAAAAGATGTGGTTGTAATATTATTTTTTCAAGGTTGTTACATACTCGTATATAGGTGAGTTCACTAGGATTGAGTATTTGTTTAGAAATTATATTGAGTTTTGCCAATTGTATTGCTTCAGCAATATCCTGGAGATGAGATTTTAGTGTGTCTATATTGAAAGTTGTTTGATATATAGTGCATGTATTGAATGATATCTTGTTCTGAACAGATTTTATTAGATAGAGCTATTTGATGTTTGTTGAGAAAATTTTCGAGAATCTCTTGTTGGTCATTTTTATGCTTAGTAATGTTTCCGAACCTTGGTGTTACTTCCTTATGGATCATTATTTGCTGTGCAGATTCTGTCCCTAGAATTACTTGGTTTTCTGTAAGAGTTTCTAATTGCATATTAATAAGAATTGCATCACTATCATCCATATTACCAGTTATGCTCTTTATAATTGAGCCTAGCCCATTAATAATTCCTCTTCTATTTCTGGGTAAAATGACATTTAATTGGCGTTCTAGCTCTCTATATTTGAAATTCGTTATTTCATTCAATAAATCAACATTTTTATTTTTGTTGATTATTTCTAAAGATTTCTGTATTTTTTCCACATTGGCTATATAAAGTTCTAGGTCGATAATATGAACTACATCTCTGTAATCTCCTATGATTTTTGCCGGTCGCAATTTTAAAGATAATAGTCCCTTTGTGTTACTCATATCCTGGATTTCTATCTTCTGGGCTGTTGTTAGAAGAAACCTGAAATTTCGTTTTCTATTAGTTGTGGATTTATGTAACTTTGTTTTGTATGGTAATTAATGTTGCTTTATTATTTTTCTTAACAATTTGATAAGTTAATCTTGGTGTTAGTTTATTTCTTCTACATTCCCTCCTAAAAATTACAGATCCTTCCTTAATTCTTTTAGGGCTTTCACTATTTTTATTTAGTTTTTCTAAATTATTTGTTACGTGTTCGACTACATGTTCTTTAATAGATTAATATTAATGTTTTGCAATTGAATATAAATGTTGAAAAGTCGCTATCGAATTATTGAAAAAAAAAACAGTTTAAATTACATTAATGCCAGTCTTAAAAGTTTTAATTCACTCCTTTTATTATAATTGTAAAACACTGTAAGAAGACAGTTGAAAAATCTCAGGTAAAATTAGCTTTAACATACATAACCTACCTGGTCGCAAGTCACATGACCGAAAACAAAAGAAAAAACACCAAATATCACTCGAGGAACATTCTAACTCGGAAGCTGATACCAACATAGAAAGGGCAACGAAAATTTACAGGCCACATACAAAAATGTCTCTCTCCTCTGCTGATTTCCAGAAAATTAAAGCAATTATTGACGAGTCACTCCGCACAGAGCTTACGAAATCAACCGAAAATCTAGCCTCAAAAGACGACGTCAACATATTAAATACCGAAGTTAATTTTCTACGAAATCAAAATGAAAAACTTTCAAAGAAAGTACAGCAGATCGAATCGCGTTGCAATTTTGTGGAAGGTGAACTCCAACTACAGAGTCGTGAGCTCAAAGGAAAAAACATCATTATCTCGATACGAAGCGATCATTCTGAGACCGATCCTCAGGAAAGGGTACGCAGAGTAACTCAATTACTCCTTGGTAGTGAAGAATCACAAAAGTTACCACAATCCACAAACATAATTGAGAGTAGCACATTCATTTAACTTAAGATAAAGACCGGCTCCAACGAGATTGCAAACAAAATGCTGAGGAACTCCACAAAGCTCAAGGGCACAGGGACTTATGTATGTCCAACGAGTTCTCACAAAGCAGATGCAACTAAAATGCCGAATTCTACTTGGGTATCGTCGACTAATAAAACACAAAGACCAAACGAAAAGATTCAAATTAAAAATAACAATCTTGTAATTGGTAGTAAGAAATTTTGTTTAAATTCTTATAATAAATTAAAAATTATTCAAAATGATGATGGAGAAGAAGAATTAAAACGAATATATGGAAAAATAAATTTTGATTCTGTCAAAAACACGATGCTTTCAACAACAAACTCTAGACGTCAAAACGATTGTACTAGATCATCGAATTCTTTTCCACCAGTGATGCCTACCGCAGCAAATAGTAGTAAAATGTATGCTGCTTTAGATATGTTATGATGATAATTGCTATAATGATTATTATAAGTGTCGTTAATCCCAAAAATATACTGGACTGTTGTTTTGTTCTGAGGTTGAGGAAGTCTATAGTTTTTTCGGCTTTTATGTTGTATTTTTCTAGTTTGTGTAGACTTAATTTTTCGAGTTTTTGTACCACTTATTTGGATGAAAGATGATGGTCTGATTTCGGTTTTGTCTCAAAAGATGTGTGGTTTGCTGTTATATTGGATATTGTTGATGATTATTTCACAATTTTCGTAATGAATTAATGAGTTTCCTGAGTTTGGTCGATCCCACATGTTGTTTTTATTTTAGTATTTAGGACGCCTATTAGGACGAAGAAATGATCTTCTGATTGCATGATTTCTTTTTGCCATTGTTGCTCTTCAAATTCCCATGTTGCTTGGTTGTTTTTGACTAAATTCGGGATGTAGTCATCATTGTTGATCTTCTTTAGGTTCATTTTCTTGCAGTAATATACCTCATTTATCATTATTTATTTATTTGAATCAAACTAATAATATCTAGTGTACAATATGCCCCTCCTGGGGGTAAGCCTTGACGTGGCGGAGGGGCTTACGGTGACTACTACTGTGAAACCTAGAGCTATGCGATCGCGAAACTTGATTCTGCAGTAGGGCCACCCATGGTCGACAGGTCGAAGTGGAGTAGGATGTCGCTACTACTTACCCCCCCAAACGAAGGAGTGTTTCCCACCAAGGCACTCCCAACAGATTTGACGGTAGCGGAGGAATTCTGGCGATGGAATCAACGGTAGCATCACTAGTTCCAGTCAGGTTGAACTACTTGGTGAACACCTTGTACAGACTACGCAGAAGTAATCAGAGCACAGTCTTATAAGGAGCGGTAAATCCAGACTCTCGTCCTTAGAGTTATTAAAGGACCTGGCCCTCCAGGTTGGTGGCTCTTGCCGCTGGGGTAACTGCCCGACGTAGGAGAATCTAGATAGTTATGAAACAACTACAAGCCTCGGATAATGATGATCCAAATGTTGATGACCCTGGCAAACGAAATACTGACAACGATTTTCGGATCTGCACGTGGAGTGTCCGGACCTTGAACAGGCCACGTGCAGCCGAGCAATTAGTGGAGACCCTGGATAAGTACAAAGCTGATATAACAGCACTCCAGGAAATGCGATAGGATGGAGAGGGCATGCGAAAAATTAAATCCTGTGATATCTACTTTGGTAAGTGCTACAGGGAAAGCAGACAGCGGTTATTTGGATGCGGCTTTGTGCAAACTTAGACAAGAAGTTATGTATTTTAAATACGTTAGCGAGCGCCTTGTCACAATCCGCATCAGAGCCAAATTTAAAAACATATCGCTGATCTGTGTCCACGCCCCAACGGAAGAGAAAGATGACTCGATCAAGGAGGAATTCTACGAACTTCTCGAAAAGACGTACGATAAGTGCCCGAAGTACGACGTAAAGATTGTTCTTGGCGACTTTAACGCCCAGATCGGAAAGGAGGGTATATTTAATTCGACGGTCGGAGGACACAGTCTGCACGACGAAACTTCTCGACTTTGCAGCGGGGAGAAATATCACCCTAGCAAGCACTGGATTCCCCCATATCAATATACACAAGGGAACTTGGAAGTCTAAAGATCAAGGCACTGTTAACCAACTTGATCATGTCGCGATAGCCGCCAGGCATGCATCCAGTATCCTGGATGTCCGAACTTTCCGAGGGGCCAACATACACTCGGATCACTACCTGGTAGTATCTAGAGTCCGGATGCGGATATCCTTGGCGCCTCAGCGAAGAGAGGAGAAAGTTCAACTTCGGTAGACTTTTATCACCAGGGACTGCCACAACTTTTGCCGACCGCGTCGTCCTCAATCTCTCAAAAAACGCACCAGCAGCACCAACTATAGACGAACAGTGGAATCATTGCCAGCTAGCCATCAGAAGTGCCGCCTCTGATGTGCTGGGTTTTAATCGACAACCAAAGCGAAACCTCTGGTTCGATGAGGACAGTCGGCAGACACATGCAGCCAAGGACGAAGCGTATGAGTCAACGCTGCAAGCTAGGACCAGAACTGGTGAGAGAGCAGCCCGCGAGGTCTATGTGCAAAAAAGAAGAGAGGAACACCGACTCCTAAGAAAGAAGAAGAGGGAGCACGAAAAGCAAGCGGTCGAGTCTATTGAGGGATGCTACAGCAGTTGTAACGCTGTAGAAAGTTCTATCAAATGGTGAAACAATCTACTCAAGGATTCCAGCCCAGAATAGAAGTCTGCCGTGATAAAAATGGTAATGTCGTAGGAGATACGCAGACGGTGCTGAGAATTTGGAAGGAAAACTTTTCCAAGCTGCTAAGCGGCGAAGACTGCCAACCATCTGTTGCTATGCAGAACAACCCATTCAACTTGGACGATGATGGTCAAAATATCCGTCCACCTGACCTAGAAGAAGTAAGAACGGCGATATCCAAACTTACGTCGCACAAGGCCGCGGGTTCAGATGGCCTGCCAGCTGATCTGTTTAAGGCAGCGGGAGATGACTTGGACAGGAGCATACACCAACTCATTTCTAGAATCTGTTCGGAGGGAAAGTATGCCCAATGAAAGGAAGCTCGGCAGTGTGCCCTATCCACAAAAAAGGAGATGCTCTGAACTGCGCCAACTACAGAGGTATAAGTCTCCTCAACATCGCATACAAAATTATGTCGGCTATTTTGTGTATCCGCCTAGAACCTTTTACCAAAGACCTGATCGGATTTTATCAGTGTGGCTTTAGGCGAGGCAAATCAACTAGCGATCAGATCTTCAGACTCCGGCAGATCCTGGAAAAAACCCAAGAATTCCAAGTCGATACGCACCATCTCTTCATTGACTTTAAAACCGCCTATGATAACGTCGATAGAGACGAGTTATACAGAGCCTTGTCACATCTCGGCATCCCTGCCAAACTTGTCCGCTTGTGCAGAATGACAATGAAGGAATCTCGCTGCTCTGTCAGAGTCGGTAAGAACTTCACCGACGACTTTGATGTCGAGAAAGGTTTGAGACAGGGTGATGCGCTATCATGCAATCTCTTTAACATCGTGCTGGAAGCAATTGTGCGCAACTAAAATGTCAACACCAGAGGCACAATTTTTCAAAAGTCCGTTCAACTCCTTGTTATGCTGATGACATTGACATCATTAGCAGAACAAAGCGAGCTGTCAGTGGAGATTTGCAAGTATTGAAGCGGAAGCGGCGAAGATGGGTTTGACTGTTAACGAGACGAAAACTAAGTATATGCTGTCATCGAAAAGAGAAGCCCAACACCATCGACTGGGACAAAACATCACGATTGGCGCTTATAACTACAAAGTAGTCAGAGACTTTCTTTACTTGGGATCCACTATTACATCGCACAACAATATCAGTGCGGAGATCAAACGAAGAATCACACTTACAAATCGCTGTTTCTTCGGGCTTTCTAAGTTTGGGGAATTTCACAGTCTAGATTACTAGATATGGTTATTAAAATATTTACATTGTCAGCATAGATAACTGTCAAGTAGATAAGATTTAAGCCATGCAATGAAGTTCACGCTAAGCCCCAGCCTACTCATTTTATGAAACAGAATTCTGTGAGACAGTTCGTCAAGTGCCTTACTAAAATCTGTGAGAACACAGTCTGTTTGTTTTTAATTTTTAAACGAGTCGATACAAAACTCCGCTAGCTCCATGAGGAGAGTGACAGTCGAACTGCCTTTCGAAAAACCATGTTGGTTAGAAACAATAAATTATTTTGTGAATAGCTAACAATTTAGCTATTGGACGATAATTATCAATTTCGTCCTTTTTTCCTTTTTTATGGATTGGAATAATGAATGATTGTTTCCATAAATTAGGAAATTTACAAATAGTCAGTGAGCGATTAAGAAAACAGCAAGGGGCATCGACAAATGGCTATAACATTTTTTAAGAACTGAAGCTGGTACCCCATCAGGGCCAGGCGCATCATTGTTTTCTAAGTTAGATATAAACTTCATTATATCATCAATACTAATATGAAAATTTATATCAGTCAACTGAGAATATGATTTCAAATGACCAAATAATTAATCATTTTCGTCAAGATTATCACAGATGAAATTATCACAGTTCGAATAGCTTTCACAGTTGGAGGAATCACAGATGTATGCACTTTGAAAAAAGTCTGAAAATAGTTGCGTTGATACTTGGGTCATGATTAGGGACATTAGTCGTGTTCTCGTGACAATCAAGTACAGCAAAGTAAAACATTTTCACGAAAGTGATCCACACTCCAACTTGCTTTTATTTATTTTAGTATGGAGGGATTTTCACATCTGTGTTTTTTTCTGTCAAAAAGCATAACAAATACAAGGAGAAAAAAATACAAAGAAACATTACTAAAAAAATCACAAAGGAAAAGTAATTGCCAGTATGTTCTAATTGTTGTTTTCCTTGTAAAATTCTTACTTTGATGTACTTACTAGTCATGAGAACACGACTATTGTTATGTTTAAGAACGGACGGATATGGACTAGATTTTCTTTTATTATTAATGAAATTCCAAAATGATTTAAGATCCATTTTCAAACTACTTTGAACCTTCTGAATGTAACTTAGGTATTCGATACTTGATTCTCTGTTGAAAATGTTACTGGCTTCACAATAAGTGTTAAAATCGGTAGCTAATCCCCTGTATTTGTATTTAAAACATAATTTATTTCTGCGGTTTTTCAATCTACGCAGTTCACTACCAAACCAACTTGGAGTAAGTGATTTTGATTGAATAGATATTAAATGCACAGATTTTAAAAAACAATCAAACATCTTGTCATAGAATGTTAAAAACATAGAATTAATATCTGAACAAGAACAAAGACATGACCAATCAATTATTGATAGAAATTATTCAATTTTGTATAACCAGTTTTTTTAAAGTTAAATTTAAAAATATTGTTAGGATCTTGATTACTCATTTCAAAGTTTTGAATTGATATGGTGAGTGCTGGGTGATGGGTATCTTCTTTCATAAGTGGATCAGTCGATCTATGAACTGAAATATTAGCATAATTTGTTGTGTAAATTAAGTGAAGGATCTTGTCATTAGAGTTTGTAATATTGTTTATTTGGTGAAGACCAAGTGGCGTTAGATTGTCAAGAGTTCGAGAGTCATACATCGAAAGATTTCCAGTTGGTACCATTGTGTATGTATCTGGACAACGTTTTCAAGATACATTCGTTATATTGAAATCTCTAAGGCAGCTAACTTCATCATTATAGCCCATTAGGTCAAAAATGAAGTTAAAAAAAAGAAGACTTCATTATAAGTTTTAACTGGGCCCCCATGTACATGGTGACAAGATAAATATTCCTGTGTGGAAAAACAAGACTTAACAGCAACAAGGATACCAGCTCCGACAGTATTAATACTCGAATCGGAGTATCTATCACGTCTATATACATTATATGAAGAATCAAAAAGTTCCGAGTCATTTATCCCACCATAAAGCCATGTTTCTGTCAAATATATGACATCGTAAAAAGAGTTTGAAGAGTTAAAGTAGACTTTATTAGTCTTTGTCCGTACGCCTTTTACATTTTGTTAAAATATATTAATTAGTTGCAACGACGGTATGTTGGTCTTGTCAAAGTCTTTAGAAAAGGGGATTTCATAGAATGAAACACATGGATGACAATGTTTCCCGGCCAGAAATGCTTAATGAAAGATGTGTAGGTTATTCCTTTCGTCGGTAGCTGCTTAATTTTAAATTTGATGTCGGTGAAATGGTATCCAACATATGCGGATATATCATTGCAGGAAGAGTTAGCCTCGAAATTTGATAAAAAGAACTCTTAGGTAAACTTCAGGTAATATACCTCCATAAGGTGTAGCTGCAGATGATAAAAAGGCGGAAGGGGGTATTGAAGATTGAAGAATTAGGATTGAGGAAGTCGTGAATATTATTGATGCGAATGATGTGGTTGAGGGCACAGATAAAGAGGGTGATGAAGAAATTATTGGTCAAAATGACGTATATGAAGGATCAATTGCATGTGATAAACATGTCAAATTGGTAGATTTTGAAGCTGAAGATGTTGTGGTTGAGAATGTTGCAGGAAAAGGTGTTGTAAATGAAGATGTAGTAGATGTAGATGAAGATGAAAATGTAGATGAGTTAGATGATGCACATACTGAAGATGTAGTAGTGTAGTAAAATGATCAATTGTGTATGATGAAGATGTCATAGTTGTAGACATTGAAGCTGAAGGTGAAGATATTGCAGGTGGAGTCATCGATGGAGTAAGTGAAGATTTTGTAGATGAACATGTCGTGGGTGAAGATATTGAAGGTGAAGATATTGCAGCTGAAGGTATCTTAGATGAGGATATAATGGTTGAAGAAGTAGTAGATGAAGTTGTTCTAGTAGAAAGTGCTGTAGATGAAGGAGATATAGTTGCTGTAGATGACGACGTTGAAAGTAACGTCGTAGATGAAGAAGATGATGAAGAAGTTGAAGATGTTTTAGGTGAAGACGTTGAGGATGAAGATGTAGAAGATGTAATATTGATGCTGGAGATGTCGTAGATGAGGATGGTGGTAGAGTTGTACAAAAACTTGGTTTCTTTGTCTTTTGAATCAATGGTGAGTTGCGGGTTGCACGGGAGGGACCATGCTTAGTAATTAGACATGGTTTGTCAAAATATTGCATAAAAAGGTTCCTAAGTAAGGCATAAGGTTTGGGTAAATGGATGCTATGAGTTTTTTGAATGGAGGGCAGAATAAGATGATGTAGTGAAAATTTTTGTTGGGATGGAATTAGCATTTTTATGTTAAATCTTAATTATCAATTTTGAGTGGTTATAATATGATTGCAACTCCAAAAGTCTATACACCTCTTCAAAAGATGTGGTTGTAATATTATTTTTTCAAGGTTGTTACATATATAAGTGAGTTCACTAGGATTGTGTATTTGTTTAGAAATTATAGAGTTTTCCAATTGTATTGATTCAGTATATATCCTGGAGATGAGATTTTAGTGTGTCTATATTGAAATTTGTTTGATATATATATTACATATATTGCATGATATCTTGTTCTGAACATATTTTATTAGATAGAGCTATTTGATATTTGTTGAGAAAATTTTGGATAAGCTCTTGTTGGTCATTTATATGCTTAGTAATGTTTCCGAACCTTGGGGTTACTTTCTTATGGATCATTATTTGCTGTGCAGTTTCTGTCCCTAGAATTACTTGGTTTTATTTAATTGTTTCTAATTGCTTATTAATAAGAATTGCATCACTATCATCCATATTACCAGTTATGCTCTTTATAATTGAGCCTAGCCCATTAATAATTCCTCTTCTATTTCTGGGTAAAATGACATTTAATTGGCGTTCTAGCTCTCTATATTTGAAATTCGTTATTTCATTCAATAAATTAAGATTTTTATTTTTGTTGATTATTTTTAAAGATTTCTGTATTTTTTACACATTGGCTATATAAAGTTCTAGGTCGATAATATGAACTATATTTGTGTAATCTCCTATGATTTTTGCCGATCCCAATTTTAAAGATAATAGTCCCTTTGTGTAACTCATATCCTGGATTTCTATCTTCTGGGCTGTTGTTAGAAGAAACCTGAAATTTCGTTTTCTTTTAGTTTTGGATTTATGTAACTTTGTTTTGTATGGTAATTAATGTTGCTTAATTAATTTTCTTAACAATTTGATAAGTAAATCTTGGTGTTAGTTTATTTCTTCTACATTCACTCCTAAAAATTACAGATCCGTCCTTAATGCTTTTAGGGCTTTCCCTATTTTTATTTAGTTTTTCTAAATTATTTGTTACGTGTTCGCCTACTTGTTCTTTAATAGATTAATATTAATGTTTTGCAATTGAATAGAAGTATTGAAAAGTCGCTCTCGAATTATTAAAAAAAAACAGTTTAAATTACATTAATTCCAGTCTTAAAAGTTTTAATTAACTCCTTTTATTATAATTGTAAAACACTGTAAAAAGACAGTTGAAAAATCTCAGGTAAAATTAGCTTTAACATACATAACCTACCTGGTCGCAAGTCACATGACCGAAAACAAAAGAAAAAAACACCAAATATCACTCGAGGAACATTCTAACTCAGAAGCTGATACCAACATAGAAAGGGCAACGAAAATTTACAGGCCACATACAAAAATGTCTATCTCCTCTGCTGATTTCCAGAAAATTAAAGCAATTATTGACGAGTCACTCCGCACAGAGCTTACGAAATCAACCGAAAATCTAGCCGCAAAAGACGTACAATTACAGGTGGAGTCATCGATGAATTAAGTGAAGATTTTGTAGATGAATATGTCGTGGGTGAAGATATTGAAGGTGAAGATATTGCAGGTGAAGGTATCGTAGATAAAGATATAATGGTTGAAGAAGTAGTAGATGAAGTTGTTATAGTAGAAAATGCTGTAGATGAAGATGAAGGAGATATAGTTGCTGTAGATGACGATGTTGAAAGTAATGTCGTAGATGAAGAAGGTGATGAAGAAGTTGAAGATGTTTTAGGTGAAGACGTTGAGGATGAAGATGTAGAAGATGTAATATTGACGCTGGAGATGTCGTAGTGAGGATGGTGGTGGAGTTGTTAAAAACCTGTTTTCTTTGTCTTTTGAATCAATGGTGAGAGAGCGATATATTTGCTCTTTTGAGGGAATTGCGGGTAAAACGGGAGGGACCATGCTTAGTAATATGATGGATCAAGATATTGTATAAAAAGGATAATTTGTAAGGCATAAGGTTTGGGTACATGGATGCTATGAGTTTAGTGAATGGAGGGCGGAATAAGATGATGTAGTGAAAATTTTTCTTTGGATGGAATTGGCATTTTTATGTTAAATCTTAAATATCAATTTTGAATGGTTATAATATGCTTGCAACTCTAAAAGACTATAAACCTCTTCAAAAGATGTGCTTGTAATATTATTTTTTCAAGGTTGTTACATATTCGTATATAGGTGAGTTCACTAGGATTGAGTATTTGTTTAGAAATTATATTGAGTTTTGCCAATTGTATTGCTTCAGCAATATCCTGGAGATGAGATTTTAGTGTGTCTATATTGAAAGTTGTTTGATATATAGTGCATGTATTGAATGATATCTTGTTCTGAACAGATTTTATTAGATAGAGCTATTTGATGTTTTTCGAGAAAATAGATTTTTTTTGTCTTTGTCCGTAGGCCTTTTACATTTTGATAAAATATATTAATTAGTTGCAACGACGGTATGTTGGTCTTGTCAAAGTCTTTCGAAAAGGGGATTTCATACAATGAAACACATGGATGATAATGTTTTCCGGCCAGAAATGCTTATCCAAAAAACGATTAAATATTTCTTGAGGAACAAATAGCTTGAAAGCTGTGTAGCTGTGATGCAGATACTGAAGATGTAGTAGTGTAGTAAAACGATCAATTGTGTATGATGAAAATGTCTTAGTTATAGACATTGAAGCTGAATATGAAGATATTACAGGTGGAGTCATCGATGAATTAAGTGAAGATTTTGTAGATGAATATGTCGTGGGTGAAGATATTGAAGGTGAAGATATTGCAGGTGAAGGTATCGTAGATAAAGATATAATGGTTGAAGAAGTAGTAGATGAAGTTGTTATAGTAGAAAATGCTGTAGATGAAGATGAAGGAGATATAGTTGCTGTAGATGACGATGTTGAAAGTAATGTCGTAGATGAAGAAGGTGATGAAGAAGTTGAAGATGTTTTAGGTGAAGACGTTGAGGATGAAGATGTAGAAGATGTAATATTGACGCTGGAGATGTCGTAGTGAGGATGGTGGTGGAGTTGTTAAAAACCTGTTTTCTTTGTCTTTTGAATCAATGGTGAGAGAGCGATATATTTGCTCTTTTGAGGGAATTGCGGATAAAACGGGAGGGACCATGCTTAGTAATATGATGGATCAAGATATTGTATAAAAAGGATAATTTGTAAGGCATAAGGTTTGGGTACATGGATGCTATGAGTTTAGCGAATGGAGGGCGGAATAAGATGATGTAGTGAACATTTTTCTTCGGATGGAATTGGCATTTTTATGTTAAATCTTAAATATCAATTGGTTATAATATGCTTGCAACTCTAAAAGACTATAAACCTCTTCAAAAGATGTGGTTGTAATATTATTTTTTCAAGGTTGTTACATACTCGTATATAGGTGAGTTCACTAGGATTGAGTATTTGTTTAGAAATTATATTGAGTTTTGCCAATTGTATTGCTTCAGCAATATCCTGGAGATGAGATTTTAGTGTGTCTATATTGAAAGTTGTTTGATATATAGTGCATGTATTGAATGATATCTTGTTCTGAACAGATTTTATTAGATAGAGCTTTTTGATGTTTGTTGAGAAAATTTTCGAGAATCTCTTGTTGGTCATTTTTATGCTTAGTAATGTTTCCGAACCTTGGGGTTACTTCCTTATGGATCATTATTTGCTGTGCAGTTTCTGTCCCTACAATTACTTGGTTTTCTTTAAGAGTTTCTAATTGCCTATTAATAAGAATTGCATCACTATCATCCATATTACCAGTTATGCTCTTTATAATTGAGCCTAGCCCATTAGTAATTCCTCTTCTATTTCTGGGTAAAATGACATTTAATTGGCGTTCTAGGTCTCTATATTTGAAATTCGTTATTTCATTCAATAAATCAGCATTTTTATTTTTGTTGATTATTTCTAAAGATTTCTGTATTTTTTCCACATTGGCTATATAAAGTTCTAGGTCGATAATATGAACTATATCTCTGTAATCTCCTATGATTTTTGCCGGTCGCAATTTTAAAGATAATAGTCCCTTTGTGTTACTCATATCCTGGATTTTTATCTTCGGGGCTGTTGTTAGAAGAAACCTGAAATTTCGTTTTCATTTAGTTTTGGATTTATGTAACTTTGTTTTGTATGGTAATTAATGTTGCTTTATTATTTTTCTTAACAATTTGATAAGTAAATCTTGGTGTTAGTTTATTTCTTCTACATTCCCTCCTAAAAATTACAGATCCTTCCTTAATTCTTTTAGGGCTTTCACTATTTTTATTTAGTTTTTCTAAATTATTTGTTACGTGTTCGACTACTTGTTCTTTAATAGATTAATATTTATGTTTTGCAATTGAATAGAAATGTTGAAAAGTCGCTATCGAATTATTGAAAAAAAACAGTTTAAATTACATTAATTCCAGTCTTAAAAGTTTTAATTCACTCCTTTTATTATAATTGTAAAACACTGTAAGAAGACAGTTGAAAAATCTCAGGTAAAATTAGCTTTAACATACATAACCTACCTGGTCGCAGGTCACATGACCGAAAACAAAAGAAAAAAACACCAAATATCACTCGAGGAACATTCTAACTCGGAAGCTGATACCAACATAGAAAGGGCAACGAAAATTTACAGGCCACATACAAAAATGTCTATCTCCTCTGCTGATTTCCAGAAAATTAAAGCAATTATTGACGAGTCACTCCGCACAGAGCTTACGAAATCAACCGAAAATCTAGCCGCAAAAGACGTACAATTACAGGTGGAGTCATCGATGAATTAAGTGAAGATTTTGTAGATGAATATGTCGTGGGTGAAGATATTGAAGGTGAAGATATTGCAGGTGAAGGTATCGTAGATAAAGATATAATGGTTGAAGAAGTAGTAGATGAAGTTGTTATAGTAGAAAATGCTGTAGATGAAGATGAAGGAGATATAGTTGCTGTAGATGACGATGTTGAAAGTAATGTCGTAGATGAAGAAGGTGATGAAGAAGTTGAAGATGTTTTAGGTGAAGACGTTGAGGATGAAGATGTAGAAGATGTAATATTGACGCTGGAGATGTCGTAGTGAGGATGGTGGTGGAGTTGTTAAAAACCTGTTTTCTTTGTCTTTTGAATCAATGGTGAGAGAGCGATATATTTGCTCTTTTGAGGGAATTGCGGGTAAAACGGGAGGGACCATGCTTAGTAATATGATGGATCAAGATATTGTATAAAAAGGATAATTTGTAAGGCATAAGGTTTGGGTACATGGATGCTATGAGTTTAGTGAATGGAGGGCGGAATAAGATGATGTAGTGAAAATTTTTCTTTGGATGGAATTGGCATTTTTATGTTAAATCTTAAATATCAATTTTGAATGGTTATAATATGCTTGCAACTCTAAAAGACTATAAACCTCTTCAAAAGATGTGCTTGTAATATTATTTTTTCAAGGTTGTTACATATTCGTATATAGGTGAGTTCACTAGGATTGAGTATTTGTTTAGAAATTATATTGAGTTTTGCCAATTGTATTGCTTCAGCAATATCCTGGAGATGAGATTTTAGTGTGTCTATATTGAAAGTTGTTTGATATATAGTGCATGTATTGAATGATATCTTGTTCTGAACAGATTTTATTAGATAGAGCTATTTGATGTTTTTCGAGAAAATAGATTTTTTTTGTCTTTGTCCGTAGGCCTTTTACATTTTGATAAAATATATTAATTAGTTGCAACGACGGTATGTTGGTCTTGTCAAAGTCTTTCGAAAAGGGGATTTCATACAATGAAACACATGGATGATAATGTTTTCCGGCCAGAAATGCTTATCCAAAAAACGATTAAATATTTCTTGAGGAACAAATAGCTTGAAAGCTGTGTAGCTGATGCAAATGCAGAGTTGTTGTTGTTTGATATATAGTGCATGTATTGAATGATATCTTGTTCTGAACAGATTTTATTAGATAGAGCTTTTTGATGTTTGTTGAGAAAATTTTCGAGAATCTCTTGTTGGTCATTTTTATGCTTAGTAATGTTTCCGAACCTTGGGGTTACTTCCTTATGGATCATTATTTGCTGTGCAGTTTCTGTCCCTACAATTACTTGGTTTTCTTTAAGAGTTTCTAATTGCCTATTAATAAGAATTGCATCACTATCATCCATATTACCAGTTATGCTCTTTATAATTGAGCCTAGCCCATTAGTAATTCCTCTTCTATTTCTGGGTAAAATGACATTTAATTGGCGTTCTAGGTCTCTATATTTGAAATTCGTTATTTCATTCAATAAATCAGCATTTTTATTTTTGTTGATTATTTCTAAAGATTTCTGTATTTTTTCCACATTGGCTATATAAAGTTCTAGGTCGATAATATGAACTATATCTCTGTAATCTCCTATGATTTTTGCCGGTCGCAATTTTAAAGATAATAGTCCCTTTGTGTTACTCATATCCTGGATTTTTATCTTCGGGGCTGTTGTTAGAAGAAACCTGAAATTTCGTTTTCATTTAGTTTTGGATTTATGTAACTTTGTTTTGTATGGTAATTAATGTTGCTTTATTATTTTTCTTAACAATTTGATAAGTAAATCTTGGTGTTAGTTTATTTCTTCTACATTCCCTCCTAAAAATTACAGATCCTTCCTTAATTCTTTTAGGGCTTTCACTATTTTTATTTAGTTTTTCTAAATTATTTGTTACGTGTTCGACTACTTGTTCTTTAATAGATTAATATTTATGTTTTGCAATTGAATAGAAATGTTGAAAAGTCGCTATCGAATTATTGAAAAAAAACAGTTTAAATTACATTAATTCCAGTCTTAAAAGTTTTAATTCACTCCTTTTATTATAATTGTAAAACACTGTAAGAAGACAGTTGAAAAATCTCAGGTAAAATTAGCTTTAACATACATAACCTACCTGGTCGCAGGTCACATGACCGAAAACAAAAGAAAAAAACACCAAATATCACTCGAGGAACATTCTAACTCGGAAGCTGATACCAACATAGAAAGGGCAATGAAAATTTACAGGCCACATACAAAAATGTCTCTCTCCTTTGCTGATTTCCAGAAAATTAAAGCAATTATTGACGAGTCACTCCGCACAGAGCTTAAGAAATCAACCGAGAATCTATCCTCAAAAGACGACGCGAACAAATTAAATACGCAGCGAGACTCAATTATTCCTTGATAGCGAAGAATCACAAAATTTACCACAAGCCACAAACATAATTGAAAGTAGCACATTCATTAAACTTAAGATAAAGACCGGCTCCAACGAGATGGCAAACAAAACGCTGAGGAACTCCACAAAGCTCAAGGGTACAGGTAATTATGTCCAACGAGGTCTCACAAAAAAGATGCAACTAAAACGCCGAATTCTACTTGGGTATCGTCGAATAATAAAAACACAAAAACCAAACGAAAAGATTCAAATTAAAAACAACAATCTTGTAATTGGTTGTAAAAAATTGTATTTAAATTCTTATAATAAATTAAAAATTAATCAAAATGATAATGGAGAAGAAGAACTAAAACGAATGTATGGAAAAATAAATTTTGAATCTGTCAAAAACACGATGCTGTCAACACCAAACTCTAGACTTCAAATCGATTGTCCTAGATCATCGAATTCTTTTTCACTAGTGATGCCTACCGCAGCAAATAGTAGTAAAATGTATGCTACTTTAGATATGTTATGAAGATAATTGCTATAATGATTATTATAAGTATCGTTAATCCCAAAAATATGCTGGACTGTTGTTTTGTTCTGAGGTTGAGGAAGTATATAGTTTTTTTGGTTTAGTATTTTTCTAGTTTGTGTAGACTTAATTTTTCGAGTTTTGTACCACTTATTTGGATGAAAGATGATGGGCTGCTTTCGATTTTGTCCCAAAAGATGTGTGGTTTGCTGTTATATTGGATATTGTTGATGATTATTTCGCAATTTTCGTAATGAATTAATGAGTTTCCTGAGTTTGGTCGATCCCACATATTATTTTTATTTTAGAATTTGGGACGCCTATTAGGACCATGAAATGATCTTCTGATTGCATGATTTCTTTTTGCCATTATTGCTCTTCAAATTCGCATGTTGCTTGGTTGTTTTTGACTAAATCCGGGATGTAGTCATCATTGTTGATCTTCTTAAGGTTCATTTTCTTGCAGTAATATACCTCATTTATCATTATTTATTTATTTGAATCATACTAATAATATCTAGTGTACAATATGCCCCTGCTGGGGGTAAGCCTTGACGTGGCGGAGGGGCTTACGGTGACTACTACTGTGAAACCTAGAGCTATGCGATCGCGGAACTTGATTCTGCAGTAGGGCCACCCATGGTCGACAGGTCGAAGTGGAGTAGGATGTCGCTACTACTTACCCCCCAAACGAAGGAGTGTTTCCCACCAAGGCATTCCCAACAGATTTGACGGTAGCGGAAGAATTCTGGCGATGGAATCAACGGTAGCATCACTAGTTCCAGTCAGGTTGAACTACTTGGTGAACACCTTGTACAGACTACGCAGAAGTAATCAGAGCACAGTCTTATAAGGAGCGGTAAATCCAGACTCTCGTCCTTGGAGTTATTAAAGGACCTGGCCCTCCAGGTTGGTGGCTCTTGCCGCTGGGGTAACTGCCCGACGTAGGAGTATCTAGATAGTTATGACACAACTACAAGCCTCGGATATGGATGATCCAAATGTTGATGACCCTGGCAAACGAAATACTGACAACGATTTTCGGATCTGCACGTGAAATGTCCGGACCTTGAACAGGCCACGTGCAGCCGAGCAATTAGTGGAGACCCTGGATAAGTACAAGGCTGATATAAAAGCACTCCAGGAAATGCGATGGGATGGAGAGGGCATGCGAAAAATTAAATCCTGTGATATCTACTTTGGTAAGTGCTACAGGGAAAGCAGACAGCGGTTATTTGGATGCGGCTTTGTGCAAACTTAGACAAGAAGTTATGTATTTTAAATACGTTAGCGAGCGCCTTGTCACAATCCGTATCAGGGCCAAATTTAAAAACATCTCGCTGATCTGTGTCCACGCCCCAACGGAATAGAAAGATGACTCGATCAAGGAGGAATTCTACGAACTTCTCGAAAAGACGTACGATAAGTGCCCGAAGTACGACGTTAAGATTGTTCTTGGCGACTTTAACGCCCAGATCGGAAAGGAGGGTATATTTAGTTCGACGGTCGGAGGACACAGTCTGCACGACCAAACTTCTCGACTTTGCAGCGGGGAGAAATATCACCCTAGCAAGCACTGGATTCCCCCATATCAATATACACAAGGGAACTTGGAAGTCTCCAGATCAAGGCACTGTTAACCAAATTTATCATGTCGCGATAGACGCCAGGCATGCATCCAGTATCCTGGATATCCGAACTTTCCGAGGACCCAACATACACTCGGATCACTACCTGGTAGTATCTAGAGTCCGGATGCGGATATCCTTGGCGCCTCAGCGAAGAGAGGATATTAGGAGAAAGTTCAACTTCGGTAAACTTTTATCACCAGGGACTGCCACAACTTTTGCCGACCGCGTCGTCCTCAATCTCTCAAAAAACGCACCAGCAGCACCAACTATAGACGAACAGTGGAATCATTGCCAGCTAGCCATTAGAAGTGCCGCCTCTGATGTGCTGGGTTTCAATCGACAACCAAAGCGAAACCTCTGGTTCGATGAGGACTGTCGGCAGGCACATGCAGCCAAGGACGAAGCGTATGAGTCAACGCTGCAAGCTAGGACCAGAACTGGTGAGAGAGCAGCCCGCGAGGTCTATGTGCAAAAAAGAAGAGAGGAACACCGACTCCTAAGAAGGAAGAAGAGGGAGCACGAAAAGCAAGCGGTCGAGTCTATTGAGGGATGCTACAGCAGTTGTAACGCTCGAAAGTTCTATCAAAGGGTGAAACGATCTACTCAAGGATTCCAGCCAAGAATAGAAGTCTGCCGTGATAAAAATGGTAATGTCGTAGGAGATACGCAGACGGTGCTGAGAATTTGGAAGGAAAACTTTTCCAAGCTGCTAAGCGGCGAAGACTGCCAACCATCTGTTGCTATGCAGAACAACCCATTCAACTTGGACGATGATGGTCAAAATATCCGTCCACCTGACCTAGAAGAAGTAAGAACGGCGATATCCAAACTAAAGTCGCACAAGGCCGCGGGTTCAGATGACTTGGACAGGAGCATACACCAACTCATTTCTAGAATCTGTTCGGAGGAAAGTATGCCCAATGAAAGGAAGCTCGGCAGTGTGCCCTATCCACAAAAAAGGAGATGCTCTGAACTGCGCCAACTACAGAGGTATAAGTCTCCTCAACATCGCATACAAAATTATGTCGGCTATTTTGTGTATCCGCCTAGAACCTTTTACCAAATACCTGATCGGATTTTATCAGTGTGCCTTTAGGCGAGGAAAATCAACTAGCGATCAGATCTTCAGACTCCGGCAGATCCTGGAAAAAACCCAAGAATTCCAAGTCGATACGCACCATCTCTTCATCGACTTTAATACCGCCTATGATAGCGTTGATAGAGATGAGTTATACAGAGCCTTGTTACATCTCGGCATCCCTGCCAAACTTGTCCGCTTGTGCAGAATGACAATGAAGGAATCTCGCTGCTCTGTCAGAGTCGGTAAGAACTTCACCGACGACTTTGATGTCGAGAAAGGTTTGAGACAGGGTGATGCGCTATCATGCAATCTCTTTAACATCGTGCTGGAAGCAATTGTGCGCAACTAAAATGTCAACACCAGAGGCACAATTTTTCAAAAGTCCGTTCAACTCCTTGCTTATGCTGATGACATTGACATCATTAGCAGAACAAAGCGAGCTGTCAATGGAGATTTGCAAGTATTGAAGCGGAAGCGGCGAAGATGGGTTGACTGTTAACGAGACGAAAACTAAGTATATGCTGTCATCGAGAAGAGAAGCCCAACACCATCGACTGGGACAAACCATCACGATTGGCGGTTATAACTACATAGTAGTCAGAGACTTTCTTTACTTGGGATCCACTATTACATCGCACAACAATATCAGTGCGGAGATCAAAGGAAGAATAACACTTACAAATCGATGTTCTTCGGGCTTAGAAAGCATTTGAGTAGTACAGCCCTCTCTCAAAGAACCAAAGAGACCCTATATAAAACTTTAATCATCCCAGTCCTGCTGAATGGGGCAGAGGCATGTACACTGACAAAATCGGCTACTATATGAAGGAAAATTCAATTGGTCCTGCCAGCCTAAGCTTCTAAGGGCTAATTTTAAGAATCTTTTTGTGGATTTGTTCAATTCTTAGTTGGTGGCAACTGTTATAGGGGGTCCATATCTGGCAAGTATACTTTATAATCGGTCTGACAAATGAAGTAAATAGCTGTTTGATAACGTAAGGGTAAGAAAACTTACGCGATTCTCTTTTAATTCAACCTAATATTGAATTGGCCTTATTGGAAGTCACATTTATATGCTGTGTGTTATGTTACTTCACTAACATTTAACAGATTTACGCCATTGAAACTTTAGTCAAAAGATAAAGTAGACAAATTCCTTGTAATATTTATAATTTTACACTTATCAATATTTAACAACAAATAATTACGTAAACACCAATTGTAGATAGCGGTGAGATCAGTTTGGAGAATTTCACAGTCTAGATTACTAGATATAGTTATTAAAATATTTACATTGTCAGCATAGATAACTGTCAAGTAGATAAGATTTAAGCCATGCAATGAAGTTCACGCTAAGCCCCAGCCTACTCATTTTATGAAACAGAATTCTGTGAGACAGTTCGTCAAATGCCTTACTAAAATCTGTGAGAACACAGTCTGTTTGTTTTTTATTTTTAAACGAGTCGATAAAAAACTCCGCTAGCTCCATGAGGAGAGTGACAGTCGAACTGCCTTTCGAAAAACCATGTCGGTTAGAAACAATTTTAGATAGAGCTATTTGATATTTGTTGAGAAAATTTTGGTGAAGCTCTTGTTGGTCATTTATATGCTTAGTAATGTTTCCGGACCTTGGGGTTGCTTCCTTATTGATCATTATTTGCTCTGCAGTTTCTGTCCCTAGAATTACTTGATTTTCTTTAAGAGTTTCTAATTGCTTACTAATAAGAATTGCATCAATATCATCCATATAACCAGTTATGCTCTTTATAATTGAGCCTAGCCCATTAATAATTCCTCTTCTATTTTTGGGTAAAATGACATTTAATTGGCATTCTAGCTCTCTGTATTTGAAATTCGTTATTTCATTCAATAAATTAAGATTTTTATTTTTGTTGATTATTTTTAAAGATTTCTTTATTTTTCGACATTGGCTATATGAAGTTCTAGGTCGATAATATGAACTATATTTGTGTAATCTCCTATGATGGAATTTGGAAATTTTCGTTTTCTTTTAAATTTGGATTTATGTAACTTTGTTTAGTATGGTAGTAGTTAGAATATCGGACTTGAGCAATAATTGAGTGCTCCCCAGTGTAAAATTTTTGCTGCTTCCACCAAAATTGCTCCTGGTCGGGGAAGCCTGCTGTAGAATGCGTTTAGTGTAAAATTGGGTGCTCATAGTAACAAAATTGCTCCTAGTGAAAAAGGGTCAGTGTTGGTGTAGGAGCCTGATTAGTATGCATTGTGCGTCTTGATTGTGCGTCGTGTGCGTGGAAAAAGGGTGGATGAAATGGGTATAGGATCTTGATTACAATGCATTATGTGTCGTGTGCTGGGTGCTTGTGGCAACAAATTTGTTCCTGATGGAAAAGGGTCAGTGTTGGTGTATGATCTTGATTAGAATGCATTGTGGTCTGTTTATGGCAAAGAAAAAAGGTGAATGAAATGTAAAGGATCTTGTGGCTAGAAATTTGTACCTGATAAATCGATGCAAAATTTAAGGAGAATGTGCGTAGTGTAAAATTGGGTGCTTGTGGCATCAAAATTGCTCCTGATGGAAAAGGGTCAGTGTTGGTGTAGGATCTTGATTAGAATGCATTGTGGTGAAAAAAGGTGAATGAAATGTAAAGGATCTTGTGGCTAGAAAGTTGTACCTGATAAATCGATAGAAAATGTAAGGAGAATGTATTGTGAGAAAAAACTGTTGTCGCGACTGTAAGAATACACCTTTTGGGCGTAGAAATAGAGCTGGGAAAATTTTATGTTTTATAATTATAACAACTATACAGAGAGTAATATATCCTATTTGAGGAAAAGAGCAATTTTTGAATAATTTTGGTGGTTAAAAATTATAATATTCGGGGTGAAGCTAGTTTTTGTGACTGTTTTTATGTCTAGTGATGTACAGAAATATTTATGTTTTTAGGATTGAGGGTTTACGTGGTGGATGTGTACGTAGTAGGTATATGCTAGAAAAAAGGAAATCTTGGATGGTTTGGTAGGTAGGTTTAAAGTGGGTATGTTGATATGGTTTTTGAATGGTATAGTGCAGTATATAGGTTCATTGACTTTAGGATACATTTGTAGGCTGTCGGGCGAAAATGTAGACGAACTAATTTATGAATAGAAAGGAAAACCAATATTGTATGTGTGTTTTATAATAATTGAGATTTATTAATCCATGAATTGTTAGTCTGTGGAAAACCAAGCCATTTAACATATACATTGTCTCCCTTATTTTTAAGTACTTTTTCAACAAGATAAATATTAGGGTATTTAGTTTTATGTAACTCTTTTTCATAAAAACATCCGCTGATAGGTTGACCTTTAAAATCTTCAAGGAGATATGTTGCTGGATTTGTTAGGTTTACTTTTCTTATCTTAAAAATTTCCGTCCAATTAGGTGTATAGCCTTTCTCGAAAACGTGTTTGAACTTGCTTATTCTAACATTGTCGTCAACTTGAAATTTACCACATGGAGCGATTTTAGTTCTATCATACGCTGTAGATAAGATTTTTTAGAGTTTTCCTGATTCACATCGATTGGGCACATTTGTATAGTTCTATGCATAATGATTGTATTCATCCACCAAATCATCAATAATGGATATCCATTTGTAACTACCATTAAGACTGCATTATTTCCACATTTTGTCGTTAAGTGTGCAATTAAAACGTTCAACAATTGATGTCTTGAGTGAGCTGAATGTAGAGTAATGATTGATATTGTATAATTTCATTAAATTATGAAACATGTTATTAAAAATTTTTTTCCATTACCTGTATGTAGGTTTTTAGGATGTCGCGATGATTTGAAGAAAATTCATTGTATTGCTTCTGCAATAGATGAAGCAGTCTTATTTTTTAAAGCAATTGCCCATGCATATTTCGAGAATGTGCCAATGACCGTAATTGAGTATTTGTAGCCATTATTTTCTCTGTGGTAGGGTATCATTTCAACCAAATCAGCTTGCCACAGGTCATCAATCCCTTTGATAACAACCCTACGCCGATTAAACTTCCTTCTTGCTGATCTATGAAGCTCTTCAACAACTTGTCGTTTACTCATTTTTTTATTGAATGAAAGAGAAACATTTTTGTATGGTTTTATAATATAATTACATTTATTTTAATCTACTATACAATAGCATTAGTTTTTTTAATCTTATCAAACGCAGTTCAATCCAACAGCACCCACAAGTATCTGGTGCCACTTTACATGTATTTGAAGACCATGAACAGTTTGTGAAATGACATCCATACTTAGATTCAACTTGATCAACATTTTTATAATTACTAAAAAACGATATATTTCTTAAAAATTCTTCACGATGTTCTTCAAGCATATTTTTCTTTATGAATCCTTACAAAAGTCAAAAATTCATTTAAAATAAACGGTATGTTGATATTGGACATGGCTGTGATATCGTGTCTGACTTACAAATATTAACTGAATTTAAGATTGTCTCTTTAGGTTTTCTTATATGAAAAATATTTTAGTTCCCGCTCTTGATTCTCTTTAATTTTTTCTATTTCAAGAAGAAAATATTTTGGAAGATCATCCAGCGAGCGGATTGTATTAAAATTTTGTAGGTCAATGTATTCTCTTAATATTTTGTCTTTATTTTACAATTCATCATTTATGTATGCTTTATTCACTGCTTGATTAGGCAGTATAGGGCAGCCAACATTGTGTATACGTTTTCCTTCAATATCAAAGTCACCATTCGCAGTTTGCTTAAATCCATCACCAGGAGGTCCTTGAGGACCAACGATTGTTCTGTGAAATTTGCTGGAGCTTCTTCCGAACTTGTCAACACTCATTTTGCTAACAAATTAAATTTTGTTCTCTTCCACAATCGAATTTATCTCATTTTTATGGTTGTTATGTCCTGATGTTTCAGATGCAATTAAAAATCTCAACCTATCAACTAGCTCATTTGGAATGTCCCAATACACATAATTCTGTGAGACAGTTCGTCAAATGCCTTACTAAAATCTGTGAGAACACATGTCTGTTTGTTTTTTATTTTTAAACAAGTCGATACAAAACTCCGCTATGAGGAGAGTGACAGTCGAACTGCCTTTCGGAAAACCATGTCGGTTAGAAACAATAAATTATTTTGTGAATAGCTAACAATTTAGCTATTGGACGATAATTATCAATTTCGTCCTTTTTTCCTTTTTTATGGATTGGAATAATGAATGATTGTTTCCATAAATTAGGAAATTTACAAATAGTCAGTGAGCGATTAAGAAAGCAGCAAGGGGCATCGACAAATGGCTATACATTTTTTTAAGAACTGAAGCTGGTACCCCATCAGGGCCAGGCGCGTCATTATTTTCTAAGTTAGATATAAACTTCATAATATCATCAATACTAATATGAAAATTTATATCAGTCAACTGAGAATATGATTTCAAATGACCAAATAATTAATCATTTTAGTCAAGATTATCACAGATGAAATTATCACAGTTCGAATAGCTATCATAGTTGGAAGAATCACAGATGTATGCACTTTGAAAAAAGTCTGAAAATAGTTGCGTTATGATACTTGCGTCATGATTAGGGACATTAGTCGTGTTCTCGTGACAATCAAGTACAGCAAAGTAAAAAATTTTCACGAAAGTGATCCACACTCCAACTTGCTTTTATTTATTTTAGTATGGAGGGATTTTCACATCGGTGTTTTTTTCTGTCAAAAAGCATAACAAATACAAGGAGAAAAAAATACAAAGATACATTACTAAAAAAATCACAAAGGAAAAGTAATTGCCAGTATGTTCTAATTGTTGTTTTCCTTGTAAAATTCTTACTTTGATGTACTTACTAGTCATGAGAACACGACTATTGTTATGTTTAAGAACGGACGGATATGGACTAGATTTTCTTTTATTATTAATGAAATTCCAAAATGATTTAAGATCCATTTTCAAACTACTTTGAACCTTCTGAATGTAACTTAGGCATTCAATACTTGATTCTCTGTTGAAAATGTTACTGGCTTCACAATAAGTGTTAAAATCGGTAGCTAATCCCCTGTATTTGTATTTAAAACATAATTTATTTCCGCGGTTTTTTAATCTACGCAGTTCACTACCAAACCAACTTGGAGTATGTGATTTTGATTGAATAGATATTAAATGAACAGATTTTAAAAAACAATCAAACATCTTGTCATAGAATGTTAAAAACATAGAATTAATATCTGAACAAGAACAAAGACATGACTAATCAATTATTGATAGCAAATTATTCAATTTTGTATAAAGTTAAATCTAAAAATATTGTCAGGATCTTGATTACTCATTTCAAAGTTTTGAATTGATATGGTGAGTGCTGGGTGATGGGTATCTTCTTTTATAAGTGGATCAGTCGATCTATGAACTGAAATATAAGCATAATTTGTTGTGTAAATTAAGTGAAGGATCTTGTCGTTAGAGTTTGTAATATTGTTTATTTGGTGAAGACCAAGTGGCGTTAGATTGTCAAGAGTTCGAGAGTCATACATCGAAAGATTTGCAGTTGGTACCATTGTGTATGTATCTGGACAAGGTTTTCAAGATACATTCGTTATATTGAAATCTCCAAGGCAGCTAACTTTATCATTATAGCCCATTAGGTCAAAAATGAAGTTAAAAAAAAGAAGGCTTCATTATAAGTTTTAACTGCGCCCCCATGTACATGGTGACAAGATAAATATTCTTGTGTGGAAAAACAAGACTTAACAGCAACAAGGATATCAGCTCCGACAGTATTAATACTCGAATCGGAGTATCTAACACGTCTATATACATTATATGAAGAATCAAAAAGTTCCGAGTCATTTATCCCACCATAAGGCCATATTTCTGTCAAAGATACGATGTCATGTAAAAAGAGTTTGAAGAGTTAAAGTAGACTTTATTAGTCTTTGTCCGTACGCCTTTTACATTTTGTTAAAATATATTAATTTGTTGCAACGACGACGGTATGTTGGTCTAGTCGAAGTCTTTAGAAAAGGGGATTTCATAGTATGAAACACATGGATGACAATGTTTTCCGGCCAGAAATGCTTATCCAATAAACGATTAAATATTTCTTGAGTAGCCTGAAAGATGTGTAGGTTATTCCTTTCGTCGGTAGCTGCTTAATTTTAAATTTGATGTCGGTGAAATGGTATCCAACATATGCGGATATATCATTGCAGGTAGAGTTAGCCTCGAAATTTGATAAAAAGAGCTCTTAGGTAAACTGCAGGTAATATACCTCCATAAGGTGTAGCTGCAGATGATAAAATGGCTGAAGGGGGTATTGAAGATTGAAGAATTAGGATTGAGGAAGTCGTATATATTATTGATGCGAATGATGTGGTTGAGGGCACAGATAAAGAGGGTGATGAAGAAATTATTGGTCAAAATGACGTTTATGAAGGATCAATTGCATGTGATAAACATGTCAAATTGGTAGATTTTGAAGCTGAAGTTGTTGTGGTTGAGAATGTTGCAGGAAAGGTGTTGTAAATGAAGATGTAGTAGATGTAGATGAAGATGAAAATGTAGATGAGTTAGATGATGCAGATACTGAAGATGTAGTAGTGTAGTAAAATGATCAATTGTGTATGATGAAGATGTCATAGTAGTAGACATTGAAGCTGAAGGTGAAGATATTGCAGGTGGAGTCATCGATGGAGTAAGTGAAGATTTTGTAGATGAACATGTCGTGGGTGAAGATATTGAAGGTGAAGATGTTGCAGCTGAAGGTATCTTAGATGAGGATATAATGGTTGAAGAAGTAGTAGATGAAGTTGTTCTAGTAGAAAGTGCTGTAGATGAAGGAGATATAGTTGCTGTAGATGACGATGTTGAAAGTAATGTCGTAGATGAAGAAGATGATGAAGAAGTTGAAGATGTTTTAGGTGAAGACGTTGAGGATGAAGATGTAGAAGATGTAATATTGATGCTGGAGATGTCGTAGATGAGGATGGTGGTAGAGTTGTACAAAAACTTGGTTTCTTTGTCTTTAGAATCAATGGTGAGTTGCGGGCAGCACGGGAGGGACCATGCTTAGTAATTAGACATGGTTTGTCAAAATATTGCATAAATAGGTTCCTAAGTAAGGCATAAGGTTTGGGTAAATGGATGCTATGAGTTTTTTGAATGAAGGGCAGAATAAGATGATGTAGTGAAAATTTTTGTTGGGATGGAATTGGCATTTTTATGTTAAATCCTAAGTATCAATTGAGTGGTTATAATATGATTGCAACTCCAAAAGTCTATAAACTTCTTCAAAAGATGTGGTTGTAATAATATTTTTTCAAGGTTGTTACATATATAAGTGAGTTCGCTAGGATTGAGTATTTGTTTAGAAATTATAGAGTTTTGCCAATTGTATTGATTCAGTATATATCCTGGAGATGAGATTTTAGTGTGTCTATATTGAAATTTGTTTGATATATATATTACATATATTGCATGATATCTTGTTCTGAACAGATTTTATTAGATAGAGCTATTTGATATTTGTTGAGAAAATTTTGGAGAAGCTCTTGTTGGTCATTTATATGCTTAGTAATGTTTCCGGACCTTGGGGTTACTTCCTTATGGATCATTATTTGCTGTGCAGTTTCTGTCCCTAGAATTACTTGATTTTCTTTAAGAGTTTCTAATTGCTTACTAATAAGAATTGCATCAATATCATCCATATAACGAGTTATGCTCTTTATAATTGAGCCTAGCCCATTAATAATTCCTCTTCTATTTTTGGGTAAAATTACATTTAATTGGCATTCTAGCTCTCTGTATTTGAAATTCGTTATTTCATTCAATAAATTAAGATTTTTATTTTTGTTGATTATTTTTAAAGATTTCTTTATTTTTCGACATTGGCTATATGAAGTTCTAGATCGATAATATGAACTATATTTGTGTAATCTCCTATGATGGAATTTGGAAATTTTCGTTTTCTTTTAAATTTGGATTTATGTAACTTTGTTTAGTATGGTAGTAGTTAGAATATCGGACTTGAGCAATAATTGAGTGCTCCCCAGTGTAAAATTTTTGATGCTTCCACCAAAATTGCTCCTGGTCGGGGGAGCCTGCTGTAGAATGCGTTTAGTGTAAAATTGGGTGCTCATAGTAACAAAATTGCTCCTAGTGAGAAAGGTTCAGTGTTAGTGTAGGAGCCTGATTAGTATGCATTGTGCGTCTTGATTGTGCGTCGTATGCGTGGAAAAAAGGTGGATGAAATGGGTATAGGATCTTGATTACAATGCATTATGTGTCGTGTGCTGGGTGCTTGTGGCAACAAATTTGTTCCTGATGGAAAAGGGTCAGTGTTGGTGTATGATCTTGATTAGAATGCATTCTGGTCTGTTTATGGCAAAGAAAAAAGGTGAATGAAATGTAAAGGATCTTGTGGCTAGAAATTTGTACCTGATAAATCGATGGAAAATGTAAGGAGAATGTGCTTAGTGTAAAATTTTGTGCTTGTGGCATCAAAATTGCTCCTGATGGAAAAGGGTCAGTGTTGGTGTAGGATCTTGATTAGAATGCATTGTGGTCTGTGCATGGCAAAGAAAAAAGGTGAATGAAATGTAAAGGATCTTGTGGCTAGAAAGTTGTACCTGATAAATCGATGGAAAATTTAAGGAGAATGTATTGTGAGAAAAAACTGTTGTCGCGACTGTAAGAATACACCTTTTGGGCGTAGAAATAGAGTTGGGAAAATTTTATGTTTTATAATTACAACAACTATACAGAGAGTAATATATCCTATTTGAGGAATACTGCAATTTTTGAATAATTTTTGTGGTTAAAAATTATAATATTCGGGGTGAATCTAGTTTTTGTGACTGTTTTTATGTCTAGTGATGTACAGAAATATTTATGTTTTTAGGATTGATGGTTTACGTGGTGGATGTGTACTTAGTAGGTATATGCTAGAAAAAAGGAAATCTTGGATGGTTTGGTAGGTAGGTTTAAAGTGGGTATGTTGATATGGTTTTTGAACGGTATAGTGCAGTATATAGGTTCATTGACTTTAAGATACATTTGTAGGCTGTTGGGCGAAAATGTAGACGAACTAATTTATGAATAGAAAGGAAAACCAGTATTGTATTGTGTGTTTTATAATAATTGAGATTTATTAATCCATGAATTGTTAGTCTGTGGAAAACCAAGCCATTTAACATATACATTGTCTCCCTTATTTTTAAGTACTTTTTCAACAAGATAAATATTAGGGTATTTAGTTTTATGTAACTCTTTTTCATAAAAACATCCGCTGATAGGTTGACCTTTAAAATCTTCAAGGATATATGTTGCTGGATTTGTTAAGTTTACTTTTCTTATCTTAAACATTTCCGTCCAATTAGGTGTATAGCCTTTCTCGAAAACGTGTTTGAACTTGCTTATTCTAACATTGTCGTCAACTTGAAATTTACCACATGAAGCGATTTTAGTTCTATCATACGCTGTAGATAAGATTTTTTTTAGAGTTTTCCTGATTCACATCGATTGGGCACATTTGTATAGTTCTATGCATAGAATGATTGTATTCATCCACGAAATCATCAATAATGGATATCCATTTGTAATTACCATTAAGACTGAATTCCTTCCACATTTTGTCTTTAAGTGTGCAATTAAAACGTTCAACAATTGATGTCTTCAGTGAGCTGAATGTAGAGTAATGATTGATATTGTATAATTTCATTAAATTATGAAACATGTTATTAAAATTTTTTTTCCATTACCTGTATGTAGGTTTTTAGGATGTCGCGATGATTTGAAGAAAATTAATTGTATTGCTTTTGGAATAGATGAAGCAGTCTTATTTTTTAAAGCAATTGCCCATGCATATTTCGAGAATGTGCCAATGACCGTCATTAAGTATTTGTAGCCATTATTTTCTCTGTGGTAGGGTATCATTTCAACCAAATCAGCTTGCCACAGGTCATCAATCCCTTTGATAACAACCCTACGCCGATTAAACTTCTTTCTTGCTGATCTATGAAGCTCTTCAACAACTTGTCGTTTACTCATTTTTTTATTGAATGAAAGAAAAACATTTTTGTATGGTTTTATAATATAATTACATTTATTTTAATCTACTATACAATAGCATTAGTTTTTTTAATCTTATCAAACGCAGTTCAATCAAACAGCATCCACAAGTATCTGGTGCCACTTTACATGTATTTGAAGACCATGAACAGTTTGTGAAATGACATCCATACTTAGATTAAACTTGATCAAAATTTTTATAATTACTAAAAAACGATATATTTCTAAAAAATTCTTCACGATGTTCTTCAAGCATGTTATCTTTATGAATCCTTACAAAAGTCAAAAATTCATTTAAAATAAACGGTATGTTGATATTGGACATGGCTGTGATATCGTGTCTGACTTACAAATGTTAACTGAATTTAAGATTGTCTCTTTAGGTTTTCTTATATGAAAAATATTTTAGTTCCCGCTCTTGATTCTCTTTAATTTTTTCTATTTCAAGAAGAAAATATTTTCGAAGATCATCCAGCAAGCGGATTGTATTAAAATTTTGTAGGTCAATGTATTCTCTTAATATTTTGTCTTTATTTTTCAATTCATCATTTATGTATGCTTTATTCACTTGATTAGGCAGTATAGGGCAGCCAACATTGTGTATACGTTTTCCTTCAATATCAAAGTCACCATTCGCAGTTTGCTTAAATCCATCACCAGGAGGTCCTTGAGGACCAACGATTGTTCTCTGAAATTTGCTGGAGCTTCTTCCGAACTTGTCAACACTCATTTTGCTAACAAATTAAATTTTGTTCACGCAACTCTTCCACAATCGAATTTATCTCATTTTTATGGTTGTTATGTCCTGATGTTTCAGATGCAATTAAAAGTCTCAACCTATCAACTAGCTCATTTGGATTGTCCCAATACACATAATCAATTGGATTAGTTGAATAAACCATTGCAGGTGAATTACTTCTGTATGCATTTCCAACTTTCTTTTCTTTACTTTGTGACATATGCTGAATGAAAGGTTTAATGATTTTCTTGCACTTCGGTCCTCGATTGCCTTTAACCTGTGAATTTATATCATGATTTCTCAAGTGAGCGCACCTTTTTTGTAATATTCTCTGATACTGTCTTAAATCTTCAGTGTTATAGATACTCTTTCGAGTATTTTTATGCAGAACAAGTTGAAGCAGGCCTTCTGTTCCATGAAAAATTTCATCATCAATTATAATATTATTCTCATCGTCAATTTTGAAATTCGATCTCCCTAACTTATTTGTATTCAATTTAGCGTCAAAGTATGGGCCATATATCTTATCGTGATCTGAATTTGAAATTAATGCTCCGTTTATCGGACTACTCTCATTTAAACTATTTGTAGGTGTTTTAAATGAAGAGTCTTCTTCGACCGACTCTGAATTCAATAATGATAAATTTAAATCTATCGCTGGAGAAATATTTTCATATTCATCTTCTTCTGCTTCTTTTCTATGACTTTTAAATTGAAGACGACATTTTACAATGGGTGATTTCATTTTCTTTAACTCATCATTCATGATCTCATTACTTTCCACATTTTTCACGATTTTACGTAAGGGTTCAACAATTTGCCTGAATGTGTTTTCAATTTCAGTATCATTAATGAGTTTTCTAGTCTCTAGGAGCATATACTTTTTCTTCAAAGCTTTTTTTGTCTTTATTAGACTTTGAAGTGTATTTATATTAGTATCCATGTCTGTTGTAGGTATAGGTAGATGCAGAGGAGATAGCCAGATCGGTTTAATACAGGTTGTTCAATATAGGGCTGTTCAATTCAGGGCAGTTCTTTATAGGGCAGTTCAATACAGGTCTGTTCAATACAGGGTGGTTTTGATATAGGTCTATTAATACGCGTAGCAGTTTAACGACTGTGACATTTTATAAAACAACAGTTTCCTTAAATAATTTTTTATAGCGACCATTTTTAACACAACTATCTTTATCAATAACTAAAAACCCATACGCTTCTTTCCAGCATTCGGAACAGAGCTCTTTAAATTGTTTAAATGACATATCTGAATTTATATGATCATTATAAATATGTTTCAAATTAAGATCATCTTTCTTAAAGAGAATTATATAGTTAGCGTTATCTCGAATCAAATGTTTTGGAATGTGTGTATAAGTTAGCAACAGCAACATTCCAAAATTAATAATATCAAGTATCCCGCAACTTCCCACAATTCGTCCCATTGCATCAGCAACTTTCCGGGTTAATGAGTTCTCACAGTGGACACCGGATACATACGCGAATTCAACGAGCAAAACTGTGGGAAATGCAATCTTGCTTTTTTACATTATCATGCTAATAAAATATTTTATGTTAAAAGTTTAGTTCTAAGTTATCTATCAACCTGTTAAGACGTTCTGTGTAAATAAATAAATATATTTTTTTAATAAATTTTGAAGTGTATTTTTTATAATTGGCGCCCGAGCAGGGACCGTACTGTGTTAAAAGTATTTTAAGCGATAGTAGTAAATATAATAATTGAATACGCGACTGTAAAAAGGTGTGCGATAAACAATAAAGAAAGAATAACTGTGCGACTACGAAAGTGTGTCTAATTTGTAATAAAAAAAAAGCAATCAAAATAAAAAAGAAAAATTGACATTAAACTAAATAAACTGAAGGAGTGAAAAAAAAATTAATTAAAAATAAAGTTGAAAAGCAGATACCAAGGAAACAGAAATAAAGGAAGAGTACCCCAGTCACCGTGGGAACTAGACATCCCTACAGGAAAAAAAGGAACAATACTCGACCGGCACAGTACTGCATCATGAGAATAATTTTATTGTAAGCATAATTATTAAACATTTATTGTAAAATTAACAGAAACAAAATAATTTCAACAATACCAAGTTTATAATTATATTTAAATTCCTTTTCTAAAATTTAAAGTTAGGGAAAATAATTTCAACACCAAGTTTATAAAGATATTTAAATTCATTTTCTAAAATTTAAAGATATAATTTCAACAATACAAAGTTTATAAAGATATTTAAATTCCTTTTCTAAAATTTAAGGATAGGGAAAACAATTTCAACAATACCAAGTTTATAAAGATATTTAAATTCCTTTTCTAAAATTTAAAGGTAACTTAGAACTCACCAACCCTTTCAATCCAATATTTACCAGCTTTCCCTTCCCTGAAATTTCAATACTATAAAATTTCATCCGTTGAAACAAATTATTAACCTTAGTAATCAAAATGAGTAAGACAGAGGGAAGTATTCAGCAAGCCCCTTTAAATCCAGCACCTTCCCTACCTCCACGAATAACTAACGGAACACAGGATCTAACCGACTACATAAACCAAGTGGTCGCTAATGCTTCTCCCAAATGGGAACTCCATCAGGAGAATCCGACAGTGTAGACCAACCAATTGATGTTGGTGAAGCTAGGAACCTAGAAGGGTTAGAAAGAATACCAGACGTAGTGAAAAGTCTACGACAATTCTCTGGGGAACCAGGTGAATTTAGCTCTTGGAAGAAGAGCGTAGACAGAATCCTGAAAATTTACGAACCTGTCCGTGGTTCGCCCAAATATTTCGGCATCCTGAGTGTTGTCCGAAATAAAATAGTTGGACAAGCGGACATAGTCCTAGAGTCCTACAATACCCCGCTAAATTGGGCTTAAATATCAAGATGCCTAATGCTGCACTATGCAGATAAAAGGGACCTTGGTACTCTCGAGTACCAAATGATGGTTTTGGTTCAAGGAAACCAAACCATTCCCGAATTCTATCAGCAAGTGTACCAACATCCTTCCCTTATTTTAAACAAATTAGCATGGAGTTAAGCGCTGAGTCACTTACTACCATGACTAGTGCGTACAGAGATAAGGCATTAGACACGTTTATACGTGGTTTAAAGGGACATCTTCCGCGGCTTCTCAGTATAAGGGAACCAATCGATCTCCCTCAGGCACTGCATCTCTGCCTCAAACTAGACAATGTTAATTTTAGGACAAACTATGCCATGAATAACCAAACTATTTTAAAGAGATCGAGCTTCCAACCTCCTTCCAACCTCCACTACCACGTCGTCAAGTCCCCTCACATAATGCACCGCCTTTGGGAAATAGGTTTATTCCCGAACTCTATCATAACCCTCAACCCCGACCTTACTTCCAAACACATCAACCAGTGAACCGATCCTTTGTTCCTTTTCAAAAAAATTCCTATCCATTTCAACATAATCAAAACAATTATTCATTCAACCAAAATCCCCATTTTCCCAGAAATCTCCCACCGAAACCACAACCAAGACCTCAACCCATGTCAGTCGACATGTCAGTCAGGTCGAAAAAATTGAATTATTGAACCAGAACCGACCTAGATATCAAAACCCTAGCGCAAACAAGCGCCCAAACTCTCAACAAATTCATTCTCCAGGTAAATACCAAAGGCTTTACCACACTACCACAAAGGATGTCCCCGGCAACGAGGAATCCAGAGAATTACAACCTCACGAAGAATTTGAGGACCTCCCACCTCCGGAGGATTACGGCTACGACGATGGTTTAGATGACTACGCCGATTTACAAGAGGATGAAAAAGTAGAACAAGCTCAGCCTGAGGAGGTTCATTTTTTAGATTAAACTGCTCTTCGCTGCCGTACTTTGAGTTCACTGCGAAGAGCGGAAAAACATTTAAATTTTTACTTGATACCGGATCAAATACAAATTATGTCCAATCATCTTACATTTGAAATCCCATATCTAACGAGACCATCTTTTTTGCGAATTCCAATAGCGGTAACACTAAAATAACCCACCACGCATACTTGGAAATTTTCGGTCCAAATATCCAGAAAATTAAGTTCTTTATTCTTCCCGGCCTAAAACCTTTTGACGGCATTCTCGGGAACGACAGCCTAAAGGAATTGAACGTTGTCATCCATACGAAGGATGACTTTTTCGTAATTAATAACGACATCAAGATACAGCTCAAGCAACAAATTTCTCAAGCAGTTAATTCTCTATTAACAGCTAAAATTTCTCATCTATCTTCTGATCAAGTCCTTCGACTTACTCAAATTTTTAAAAAATGCCCAAATCTATTTGCCGACCCCGATGTAAAACTCACCTACACTTCTAGAGTAAAGGGGGAAATTAGAATTGTAACTAACGAACCACTTTATTCAAGGGCATACCCATACCCGATGCTTTTGAAAGGAGAAGTCGAGTCTCAACTCAATGAACTTCTGTAGAACGGAATTATTAGACCGGTATGGATAGTCTCCAAAAAACCGGATTCTGAAGGAAAGAAAAAATACAGAATGGTAATTGACTACAGGAAATTGAATTCTGTAACTACAGCAGAAAAATATCCAATTCCTGAAATCAATGAAGTTTTGTCGAATTTGGGCAAAAACAAATGGTTGACAACGGTTGACCTTAAGAGCGGATTTCATCAAATTCCTTTAAGGGAATGCGATATCGAAAAAACTGCTTTTTCCGTAAACAACGGAAAATTTGAATTCCTTCGGTTACCTTTTGGCCTGAAAGATGCGCCATCCATATTTCAACGAACACTCGACGACATATTACGGGAGCACACAGATGTCCGATGTTACGTTTACATCGATGATATCATTATCTTCAGCAAATCCGAAGAAGACCATTACAGAAATGTCGAACTCGTCTTCAAAACACTGGAAGCTGCAAATATGAAGGTCGAACTGGAAAAATCAATTTTTTTCCAAACCCAAGTCGAATTTTTAGGCTTTGTCGTCTCAGAAGATGGAATCAAAACAAATCCTGAGAAAGTTCGTACAATAGCAAATTTTCCTAGACCCAAAACATTGAAAGATCTACGATCATTTCTTGGTATGTCGGGCTATTATCGTAGGTTCGTAAAAGACTATGCGAAAATTGCAAAGCCCCTGACATAACTTCTGAGAGGGGAAGATGGACGAGTGTCCAAAACTCAATCAAAAAATAAAATAATCCATTTAGACCAACAAGCTCTAGAATCCTTTGAAAAAATAAAGAACACCCTAATTTCTAATGAAATTATGCTTGCCTACCCAGACTTTTCGAAAGAATTTCACCTCACCACCGATGCATCGGACTATGCTATCGGTGCAATTCTCTCGCAGGATGATAGACCAATTACTTACCTTTCCAGATCATTGAATGAGACCGAGGAATCATATGCCACCAACGAGAAGGAAATGCTTGCCATCATATGGGCACTCGGCTCCCTTCGAAATTTCCTATATGGGTCAAAGAAGGTGAAAATTTTCACTGATCATCAACCTCTCACCTTCGCGCTCAGCAACAAAAATTCAAATACTAAAATGAAAAGATGGAAAGCGAAGCTCGAGGAATACAACTATGAGCTACAGTATAAGCCCGGGAGAGCGAACGTTGTAGCGGATAGTTTGTCTACACCACCACGAATCGAAATAAATTCAATGACAGCAAGTCTTCATAGTGATGATAGTTCAACCCACAACCTAATTCCGTCAGTCGAAGCCCCCATTAATGCGTTCAGAAACCAATTGATATTAACAATTGGCCAAGCGACAAGTTATCAACCTAAACAACCCTTCCCAAATTATAACCGTCATATCTTTACAGAGTCCAGGTACACCAAAGAAATGATAATAGGCATTTTTAAATGATATCTTAATCCTAATTTAATAAATGGTCTTAAAACGGATGAGTCAACTATGGCTATCATTCAAGAACTCTACGCACTCCACTTTACAAACTATAGAATAAGTCAAACTCAATTAGAAGTTATAGATGTTCCTACCGAAACCGAACAAGTGGAAATCATCCTCAAAACACATAGAAGAGCTCATAGGAATGCATGCGAGAACAGGCTCCAAATCTTGCAAAAATATTACTTTCCAAGAATGAATGCAAGAATCCAAAATTTTCTCAAGCGCTGTACAATCTGTAAAGAAAACAAGTACGAGCGACAACCTAATAAGATTTATATAAATGAAACACCCCTACCTTCCTATCCAGGTCATATTATTCACATAGATATTTTCCCCACACAACATTTTCTAGTCCTCACTGCAGTAGAAGACATACGACAACCCTTATGGGATACACTATTCCACTATGGTGTCCCGGAGCACGTTGTCATTGATAAGGAGAAATCCCTAAATTCAGTATCCCTTAGAGCCATGATGGAAGAACTCAATATAACAATTTACCAAACTCCGCCATACAAGAGCGAGGTTAGTGGCCAAGTAGAAAGGTTTCATTCTACCTTATCAGAAATTATGCGATGTGTGAGTTCCGAATTTCAGATTACTGAATTCAGCGAGCTGCTTGAAAAATCGGTCTAAGAATATAATTCCACCATCCATTCGACCACGAAAAAAAAACCAATAGAATTGTTTTTTGGTCGAGATCAGAGAGTTTTTCCCGAATTATACGAAGAGGCAAGAAAGAGTAATATTGAAAGGATAAAAGAGAAACAATTGAAAGACTTACAGATCCATAACAAATCAGGAAAGCCCCCTAAGACTTACCAGGTAGGAGAAGAAATTTTCGTAAGACATAATAAAAGAATAGGCTCTAAACTAACTGTACGCTATAAGATCGAGAATGTAAAGGAAGTTAGGAACACCACTGTACTTACTGAATCAGGAAAAATAATCCATAAAATAAACATGAGGAACTAATTTTCTCCCATAACATTTCAGGTTTTTCCTTGCAATAGCTTGCGCCGAGGTGCAAATATTGGACTACTCAAAATCCCAAATTGTTGCCATAAATAATGGGTTAGCGAAAATTCAGAATGGAAATTTTAAAATCATTCATACAATTGATCTGGATAAATACGAAGAATTTATAAACCAAGCCAACACAACCCTCCTCTCAACAAACATCAAGTCCCATATCCTTTTCCCTCTCCTTCAATTTGAACTTATACAGATAAAGGACATACTAGCCTATATTAAACCAAATAGAAATAAAAGATCTTTAAATTTTGTAGGTTCAGCATGGAAGTGGCTCGCAGGCAGCCCTGACCATGAAGATCTTGTTTTAATTGAAAACAAAATAAATAATTTAGTTGATAATAATGAAAATCAAATTGTCATAAATGAATTGTATAATAATAGAATAAACAATATAACAAGAGTCACTAATAAAATTTTAAAAGAAATAAGAGAAAATAAATATGTAGATAATGAATTGTTTGTTACACTCAAATATAAAATTAAAATTATTAAAGAAGAACTTATAAATATTAAGTACGCCATTCATTGGGCGAAAGAACAAATATTAAGTTCAATTATTTTGTCAAACGAAGAAATAAATATTGCCATGAGAGCACTGAATAAAGAAAAATTCCCCTTTAATACGGTGGAAGAAGCGTTAGAATATGCTAATGTTAAAATTTTTACGAATAATTCCATATTAGTTTATATTGTTAACATTCCACTCACGGAATCACGAATTTGCGAAAAACTTTCTTTGAAACCAATAAAGAGAAGTAATAAAGTAATTAAGTTACCAAATGAAAATAATTGCCAAATATTAATATGTGAAAACAAATTTTATAATATCGAAAACCACGTAGAACATTGAACAGTTTGTCTGTTTTTTATTCAGAAAATATCAAAGAAATAATTAATTTAGATTGCATTCCCAACTTGCTCACAAGTCGCAACTCGTCCTGCTCCGTTACAAGCTCCCAACACATTCCGAGCAGCGATATGATAGAGACAGGCGTGATTTTCCTTAATCAATTTCAAGACAACATAACAATCGATGAAATCGGACATCCTCTGAACGGAAGCTTCCTTATCAAATTCCACAACGCAACAATTGGAATCAAGGATAAAATTTTTCGCTCAGGAGAAAGATCCTTACCTGCCGTTATTAAACCTCAGCCATATGAAAAAGAGATCAACGAAGTGCTTTCTCTAGAAATAATGCATGAGCTTCACATTAAGAACAGGGAGTATATCAAGTAGCTCGAAGTAACCAGCCTCGTTCACCAATCCATCTCTCACGGCACTGTAATGATCATCATGGGCATCATAGTGACAGTAATTATTGTGAAAAGGAAGCAAACACAAGTAACAATTAAACATGAGGAGACCCATCAAGAAGTAGCATCCGAAGTCTTGGGAACCCCTAGCACCTTCAAGCCAATTTTCATCCGTACCTTTAATCAGATGAGAAGTCACAGCATCCCCAAACTCTATGACGCTCCATTCTTTTAATTGCTGGATGAGGGCATTCAGATTAAGCAGGGAGGAGTTAACAACAGCAACATTCCAAAATTAATAATTTCAAGTATCCCGCAACTTCCCACGATTCGTCCCATTGCATCAGCAACTTTCCGGGTTCATGAGTTCTCACAGTGGACACCGGATACATACGCGAATTCAACGAGCAAAACTGTGGGAAATGCAATCTTGCTTTTTTACATTTTCATGCTAATAAAATATTTTATGTTAAAAGTTTAGTTCTAAGTTATCTATCAACCTGTTAAGACGTTCTGTGTAAATAAATAAAAATATTTTTTTAATAAATTTTGAAGTGTATTTTTTATAATTGGTGCCCGAGCAGCGACCGTACTGTGTTAAACGTATTTTAAGCGATAGTAGTAAATATAATAATTGAATACGCGACTGTAAAAAGGTGTGCGATAAACAGTAAAGAAAGAATAACTGTGCGACTACGAAAGTCTGTCTAATTTGTAATAAAAAAAAAGCAATCAAAATAAAAAAGAAAAATTGACATTAAACTAAATAAACTGAAGGAGTGAAAAAAAAAATTAATTAAAAATAAAGTTGAAAAGCAGATACCAAGGAAACAGAAATAAAGGAAGAGTACCCGAGTCACCGTGGGAACTAGACATCCCTACAGGAAAAAAAGGAACAATACTCGACCGGCACAGTACTGCATCATGAGAATAATTTTGTTGTAAGCATAATTATTAAACATTTATTGTAAAATTAACAGAAACAAAATAATTTCAACAATACCAAGTTTATAATTATATTTAAATTCCTTTTCTAAAATTTAAAGTTAGGGAAAATAATTTCAACAACACCAAGTTTATTCATTTTCTAAAATTTAAAGATATAATTTCAACAATACCAAGTTTATAAAGATATTTAGATTCCTTTTCTAAAATTTAAGGATAGGGAAAACAATTTCAACAATACCAAGTTTATAAAGATATTTAAATTCCTTTTCTAAAATTTAAAGGTAACTTAGAACTCACCAACCCTTTCAATCCAATATTTACCACCTTTCCCTTCCCTGAAATTTCAATACTATAAAATTTCATCCGTTGAAACAAATTATTAACCTTAGTAATCAAAATGAGTAAGACAGAGGGAAGTATTCAGCAAGCCCCTTTAAATCCAGCACCTTCCCTACCTCCACGAATAACTAACGGAACACAGGATCTAACCGAAAACATAAACCAAGTGGTCGCTAATGCCTTCTCCAAAATGGGAACTCCATCAGGAGAATCCGACAGTGTAGACCAACCAATTGATGTTGGTGAAGCTAGGAACCTAGAAGGGTTAGAAAGAATACCAGACGTAGTGAAAAGTCTACGACAATTCTCTGGGGAACCAGGTGAATTTAGCTCTTGGAAGAAGAGCGTAGACAGAATCCTGAAAATTTACGAACCTGTCCGTGGTTCGCCCAAATATTTCGGCATCCTGAGTGTTGTCCGAAATAAAATAGTTGGACAAGCGGACATAGTCCTAGAGTCCTACAATACCCCGCTAAATTGGGCTTAAATATCAAGATGCCTAATGCTGCACTATGCAGATAAAAGGGACCTTGGTACTCTCGAGTACCAAATGATGGTTTTGGTTCAAGGAAACCAAACCATTCCCGAATTCTATCAGCAAGTGTACCAACATCCTTCCCTTATTTTAAACAAATTAGCATGGAGTTAAGCGCTGAGTCACTTACTACCATGACTAGTGCGTACAGAGATAAGGCATTAGACACGTTTATACGTGGTTTAAAGGGACATCTTCCGCGGCTTCTCAGTATAAGGGAACCAATCGATCTCCCTCAGGCACTGCATCTCTGCCTCAAACTAGACAATGTTAATTTTAGGACAAACTATGCCATGAATAACCAAACTATTTTAAAGAGATCGAGCTTCCAACCTCCTTCCAACCTCCACTACCACGTCGTCAAGTCCCCTCACATAATGCACCGCCTTTGGGAAATAGGTTTATTCCCGAACTCTATCATAACCCTCAACCCCGACCTTACTTCCAAACACATCAACCAGTGAACCGATCCTTTGTTCCTTTTCAAAAAAATTCCTATCCATTTCAACATAATCAAAACAATTATTCATTCAACCAAAATCCCCATTTTCCCAGAAATCTCCCACCGAAACCACAACCAAGACCTCAACCCATGTCAGTCGACATGTCAGTCAGGTCGAAAAAATTGAATTATTGAACCAGAACCGACCTAGATATCAAAACCCTAGCGCAAACAAGCGCCCAAACTCTCAACAAATTCATTCTCCAGGTAAATACCAAAGGCTTTACCACACTACCACAAAGGATGTCCCCGGCAACGAGGAATCCAGAGAATTACAACCTCACGAAGAATTTGAGGACCTCCCACCTCCGGAGGATTACGGCTACGACGATGGTTTAGATGACTACGCCGATTTACAAGAGGATGAAAAAGTAGAACAAGCTCAGCCTGAGGAGGTTCATTTTTTAGATTAAACTGCTCTTCGCTGCCGTACTTTGAGTTCACTGCGAAGAGCGGAAAAACATTTAAATTTTTACTTGATACCGGATCAAATACAAATTATGTCCAATCATCTTACATTTGAAATCCCATATCTAACGAGACCATCTTTTTTGCGAATTCCAATAGCGGTAACACTAAAATAACCCACCACGCATACTTGGAAATTTTCGGTCCAAATATCCAGAAAATTAAGTTCTTTATTCTTCCCGGCCTAAAACCTTTTGACGGCATTCTCGGGAACGACAGCCTAAAGGAATTGAACGTTGTCATCCATACGAAGGATGACTTTTTCGTAATTAATAACGACATCAAGATACAGCTCAAGCAACAAATTTCTCAAGCAGTTAATTCTCTATTAACAGCTAAAATTTCTCATCTATCTTCTGATCAAGTCCTTCGACTTACTCAAATTTTTAAAAAATGCCCAAATCTATTTGCCGACCCCGATGTAAAACTCACCTACACTTCTAGAGTAAAAGGGGAAATTAGAACTGTAACTAACGAACCACTTTATTTAAGGGCATACCCATACCCGATGGTTTTGACAGGAGAAGTCGAGTCTCAACTCAATGAACTTCTGTAGAACGGAATTATTAGACCGGTATGGATAGTCTCCAAAAAACCGGATTCTGAAGGAAAGAAAAAATACAGAATGGTTATTGACTACAGGAAATTGAATTCTGTAACTACAGCAGAAAAATATCCAATTCCTGAAATCAATGAAGTTTTGTCGAATTTGGGCAAAAACAAATGGTTTACAACGGTTGACCTTAAGAGCGGATTTCATCAAATTCCTTTAAGGGAATGCGATATCGAAAAAACTGCTTTTTCCGTAAACAACGGAAAATTTGAATTCCTTCGGTTACCTTTTGGCCTGAAAAATGCGCCATCCATATTTCAACGAACACTCGACGACATATTACGGGAGCACATAGGTGTCCGATGTTACGTTTACATCGATGATATCATTATCTTCAGCAAATCCGAAGAAGACCATTACAGAAATGTCGAACTCGTCTTCAAACCACTGGAAGCTGCAAATATGAAGGTCGAACTGGAAAAATCAATTTTTTTCCAAACCCAAGTCGAATTTTTAGGCTTTGTCGTCTCAGAAGATGGAATCAAAACAAATCCTGAGAAAGTTCGTACAATAGCAAATTTTCCTAGACCCAAAACATTGAAAGATCTACGATCATTTCTTGGTATGTCGGGCTATTATCGTAGGTTCGTAAAAGACTATGCGAAAATTGCAAAGCCCCTGACATAACTTCTGAGAGGGGAAGATGGACGAGTGTCCAAAACTCAATCAAAAAATAAAATAATCCATTTAGACCAACAAGCTCTAGAATCCTTTGAAAAAATAAAGAACACCCTAATTTCTAATGAAATTATGCTTGCCTACCCAGACTTTTCGAAAGAATTTCACCTCACCACCGATGCATCGGACTATGCTATCGGTGCAATTCTCTCGCAGGATGATAGACCAATTACTTACCTTTCCAGATCATTGAATGAGACCGAGGAATCATATGCCACCAACGAGAAGGAAATGCTTGCCATCATATGGGCACTCGGCTCCCTTCGAAATTTCCTATATGGGTCAAAGAAGGTGAAAATTTTCACTGATCATCAACCTCTCACCTTCGCGCTCAGCAACAAAAATTCAAATACTAAAATGAAAAGATGGAAAGCGAAGCTCGAGGAATACAACTATGAGCTACAGTATAAGCCCGGGAGAGCGAACGTTGTAGCGGATAGTTTGTCTAGACCACCACGAATCGAAATAAATTCAATGACAGCAAGTCTTCATAGTGATGATAGTTCATCCCACAACCTAATTCCTTTGAAAAAATAAAGAACACCCTAATTTCTAATGAAATTATGCTTGCCTACCCAGACTTTTCGAAAGAATTTCACCTCACCACCGATGCATCGGACTATGCTATCGGTGCAATTCTCTCGCAGGATGATAGACCAATTACTTACCTTTCCAGATCATTGAATGAGACCGAGGAATCATATGCCACCAACGAGAAGGAAATGCTTGCCATCATATGGGCACTCGGCTCCCTTCGAAATTTCCTATATGGGTCAAAGAAGGTGAAAATTTTCACTGATCATCAACCTCTCACCTTCGCGCTCAGCAACAAAAATTCAAATACTAAAATGAAAAGATGGAAAGCGAAGCTCGAGGAATACAACTATGAGCTACAGTATAAGCCCGGGAGAGCGAACGTTGTAGAGGCTAGTTTGTCTAGACCACCACGAATCGAAATAAATTTAATGACAGCAAGTCTTCATAGTGATGATAGTTCATCCCACAACCTAATTCCGTCAGTCGAAGCCCCCATTAATGCGTTCAGAAACCAATTGATATTAACAATTGGCCAAGCGACAAGTTATCAACCTAAACAACCCTTCCCAAATTATAACCGTCATATCTTTACAGAGTCCAGGTACACCAAAGAAATGATAATAGGCATTTTTAAATGATATCTTAATCCTAATTTAATAAATGGTCTTAAAACGGATGAGTCAACTATGGCTATCATTCGAGAACTCTACCCACTCCACTTTACAAACTATAGAATACGTCACACTCAATTAGAAGTTATAGATGTTTCTACCGAAAACGAACAAGTGGAAATCATCCTCAAAACACATAGAAGAGCTCATAGGAATGCATGCGAGAATAGGCTCCAAATCTTGCAAAAATATTACTTTCCAAGAATGAATGCAAGAATCCAAAATTTTCTCAAAAAACAAGTACGAGCGACAACCTAATAAGATTTATATAAATGAAACACCCCTACCTTCCTATCCAGGTCATATTATTCACATAGATATTTTCCCCACACAAAATTTTCTAGTCCTCACTGCAGTAGATAAGTTCTCGAAACTAGCACACGCAAAAATTATAAACTCCCGGTCAGTAGAAGACATACGACAACCCTTATGGGATACACTATTCCACTATGGTGTCCCGGAGCACGTTGTCATTGATAAGGAGAAATCCCTAAATTCAGTATCCCTTAGGGCCATGATGGAAGAACTCAATATAACAATTTACCAAACTCCGCCATACAAGAGCGAGGTTAATGGCCAAGTAGAAAGGTTTCATTCTACCTTATCAGAAATTATGCGATGTGTGAGTTCCGAATTTCAGATTACTGAATTCAGCGAGCTGCTTGAAAAATCGGTCTAAGAATATAATTCCACCATCCATTCGACCACGAAAAAAAAAAACCAATAGAATTGTTTTTTGGTCGAGATCAGAGAGTTTTTCCCGAATTATACGAAGAGGCAAGAAAGAGTAATATTGAAAGGATAAAAGAGAAACAATTGAAAGACATACAGATCCATAACAAATCAGGAAAGCCCCCTAAGACTTACCAGGTAGGAGAAGAAATTTTCGTAAGACATAATAAAAGAATAGGCTCTAAATTAACTGTACGCTATAAGATCGAGAATGTAAAGGAAGTTAGGAACACCACTGTACTTACTGAATCAGGAAAAAATAATCCATAAAAGCAACATTAGGAACTAATTTTCTCCCATAACATTTCAGGTTTTTCCTTGCAATAGCTTGCGCCGAGGTGCAAATATTGGACTACTCAAACTCCCAAATTGTTGCCATAAATAATGGGTTAGCGAAAATTCAGAATGGAAATTTTAAAATCATTCATACAATTGATCTGGATAAATACGAAGAATTTATAAACCAAGCCAACACAACCCTCCTCTCAACAAACATCAAGTCCATATCCTTTTCCCCCTCCTTCAATTTGAACTTATACAGATAAAGGACATACTAGCCTATATTAAACCAAATAGAAATAAAAGGTCTTTAAATTTTGTAGGTTCAGCATGGAAGTGGCTCGCAGGCAGCCCTGACCATGAAGATCTTGTTTAAATTGAAAACAAAATAAATAATTTAGTTGATAATAATGAAAATCAAATTGTCATAAATGAATTGTATAATAATAGAATAAACAATATAACAAGAGTCACTAATAAAATTTTAAAAGAAATAAGAGAAAATAAATATGTAGATAATGAATTGTTTGTTACACTCAAATATAAAATTAAAATTATTAAAGAAGAACTTATAAATATTAAGTACGCCATTCATTGGGCGAAAGAACAAATATTAAGTTCAATTATTTTGTCAAACGAAGAAATAAATATTGCCATAAGAGCACTGAATAAGGAAAAATTCCCCTTTAATTCGGTGGAAGAAGCGTTAGAATATGCTAATGTTAAAATTTTTACGAATAATTCAATATTAGTTTATAGTGTTAACATTCCACTCACGGAATCACGAATTTGCGAAAAACTTTCTTTGAAACCAATAAAGAGAAGTAATAAAGTAATTAAGTTACCAAATGAAAATAATTGCCAAATATTAATATGTGAAAACAAATTTTATAATATCGAAAAACCATGTAGAACATTGAACAGTTTGTCTGTTTTTTATTCAGAAAATATCAAAGAAATAATTAATTTAGATTGCATTCCCAACTTGCTCACAAGTCGCAACTCGTCCTGCCCCGTTACAAACTCCCAACACATTCCGAGCATCGATATGATAGAGACAGGCGTGATTTTCCTTAATCAATTTCAAGACAACATAACAATCGATGAAATCGGACATCCTCTGAACGGAAGCTTCCTTATCAAATTCCACAACGCAACAATTGGAATCAAGGATAAAATATTTCGCTCAGGAGAAAGATCCTCAGTCCAAATCTTTCCTGCCGTTATTAAACCTCAGCCATATGAAAAAGAGATCAACGAAGTGCTTTCTCTAGAAATGACGCATGAGCTTCATATTAAGAACAGGGAGTATATCAAGTAGCTCGAAGTAACCAGCCTCGTTCACCAATCCATCTCTCACGGCACTGTAATGATCATCATGGGCATCATAGTGACAGAAATTATTGTGAAAAGGAAGCAAACACAAGTAACAATTAAACATGGGGAGACCCATCAAGAAGTAGCATCCGAAGTCTTGGGAACCCCTAGCACCTTCAAGCCAATTTTCATCCCTACCTTTAATCAGATGAGAAGTCCCAGCATCCCCAAACTCTATGACGCTCCATTCTTTTAATTGCTGGATGAGGGCATTCAGATTAAGCAGGGAGGAGTTAACAACAGCAACATTCCAAAATTAATAATATCAAGTATCCCGCAACTTCCCACGATTCGTCCCATTGCATCAGCAACTTTCCGGGTTCATGAGTTCTCACAGTGGACACCGGATACATACGCGAATTCAACGAGCAAAACTGTGGGAAATGCAATCTTGCTTTTTTACATTTTCATGCTAATAAAATATTTTATGTTAAAAGTTTAGTTCTAAGTTATCTATCAACCTGTTAAGACGTTCTGTGTAAATAAATAAAAATATTTTTTTAATAAATTTTCAAGTGTATTTTTTATAATTTATATGATTGACATAAGTAAAAGCTATCTACATCATTATGACGCCCCATACAGAAATAGTCTCTTATGGTATTTTGCTTTTCACAAGCTACATCATCAAATATAAAAACTGAATTTGTTTTAGCCTTAGAAGGCAGCATAACTTCGCAATTATTCAAAAATTCATAATACTGCATTCTCTTTATTGATTTTATGAGTTTTTTTAGGTAGACATATTTGGGTTGATGTAGTGATTTCGAATATATGTAAATGTTTTCAAACTTCAGTCCATTCTCATCTAAAAGAATGCTTAACATAACGTTAGTTTTTCCACAATTAGATGGGCCTACAATTATCCCGCGAATGCTATTGGGAAATACTTGTCCATGCTTCTTTTTTTTTGTTTTACATTTCCATCAAAATTTTGGATAAAAATAGATTCTTGCTGTCTTACAAACTTAATTTTGGTGAATGAATCATTTTCATATAAATCACCATGTTTTATAAACATTATTTCATAATCGTCACTTACCTCTAATGCAACAGTTATATAATGATTGATTTTAGAACCTGATCAGTTAGTTCTGATAATTCAGCGAGAGGAAACGGATTAATTAATTCTTTAATAAACAAGCTTCCATTTGAGTTACACCTCCCATCTTATAACTTTTGCGGCCCCGGAACTAAACTTAAGGAGCGTCTTGCTAGAGGAGATCGGGGAATAAATCAACTAGATGAATCTTGCTGTGAACACTATATAGCTTACAATAAAAGTAATAATATAAATTACAGACATACAGCCGATAAAATTTTAGCTGGAAAATCCTGGCAGAGGTTCAAAGCTAAGGATTCAACTTTATCAGAAAAACTAAATAGTCTTTTAGTTACTAACATGATGAATGCTAAATCTACTCTTGGAATGGGTATATCATCAAAAACAAAGAAGAAGAAGAAAAGCCGTCAGCACCATAGAATTAAGAAAACTGATTTATTTAAAAATGCAGTAAAAGAAGCGAAGGCGGCAATCAAAAATTTGAATTCTGTAGATACAACTAAATTAGCAACGACTGCTTTACATGCAGCTAGACAAATTATTAAGAAAAAACGAAGCAGTATTAAATTACCCAGAGTAATACCAATTCCAAAAGTTGGAGGATTCTTACCATTGCTTCCTATTTTAGCAGGATTATCTGCTGTAGGTTCTCTAACTGGTGGTGTTGCAGGAATGGTAAAAGCCTTAAGTGATTCAAAGATCGGAAGAAAACAGTTAGAAGAAAATACCCGACATAATAAAGCTATGGAAACAATAAAACTAAAACAAGGAAAGGGTGTCTATCTAAAACCATATAAAAGTGGGCTGGGATTATTTTTAAGTTCAAGAGAATCAAAAAACTAATAAATATGCTACCCAACAGTCCTCTCACAAACATAGATATATTTAATTTGGTAAAAAGTATATTCTAAATTTCCGAGGTGTTTTTATGAAGGATACATTGCCCAAAAAAACCTTTAAAATGGAATGTGGGGTCGTAAGTTTAGATAATAATAGAGGGGTCGGTACACATTGGGTAGCTTATAACAAAAATAAAAATAATGTTAAATATTTTGATAGTTTCGGAAATTTAAGACCTCCACAGGAAATAGTAAGATACTTACATGCAAATAATATCTATTACAATCACAATTGTTTACAACGTTTTAATACTTTTAATTGCGGTCACTTATGTTTAGAGTTTCTTCTAAATCAAAATAAATAAGATATACACTATAACATTTGTTTCATTTCTTTCACACCGGTAATGTCGACTACACTTACGCTGAGCGAAAACAAGTCTACTCTCACCACAGAGTACTTCCCACCAATAGTATCAGATTCATATTATGTGTGTGGATAAGTGGATTTTCACACCTACAAGTCTATACATAACGTTGATGTAATGAATAACTTATTTCATTTAGGTAATGATGTAATAGTTCTTCCAGTTGGCTCTTACGAAATTGAAGACATAAATAATTATATTCAAGAAGGACTTAAAGAGAAAAATAATACAGCTAGTTTAAAAAATCAGAGCAAATAACAACACTTTGAAATGTGATATATATTGCATTCAAGATATAGATTTTTCACACCCTTATTCCATTGGCTCACTGTTAGGGTTCAGCAAGAGAAAACTGATTGCAAAACAAATGCATGCATCAGACCTTTATGTTAATATAAATCGTGTAAATACAGTGAGAGTCGAGTGTAACTTAATGGAACTTTCATAAATAGTCAACCTGCGCATATAATTCATCAATTTTCAATCAAAGGCAGCCCTGGGTATAAAATAATCGAGGTTCCTAAAAATGTTATTTATTTACCAGTGAACGTGAAGAAGATAAGTTCAATAAAAATAACTTTATTAGATCAAGACGGAAATCTTATTAATTATCGAGGTGAATTAATTACGATTCGTTTACACCTTAATCATCAAAAATGATAATTTATAATGCTATTCCTGACTCTACTAATTTCTATAAAAGACATGGTTTACCGAGCTCTACAATCAATACTTTATAAACTCGTAAAGAGAAAGTACAATCGTTACCAAAAGAAAGCCAATCGTTTTTACGATCATTAGGATTCACATTGAAGTAAAGAAAATAATAATTTCAACTTAACAAAGTAAGATATGCTGAATATTTTTCAAGAACCAGCATTTGATGATAGTATTTCAAAATACGAATATCATTCCTATTCGCCGTATTTAAATAACTTTGCTAAAAATGACATCATCCACATCTGCGTGCAACATCAAAATCTCAATATATTACCTTCGGAAAGTTACATTTATGTTGAGGGGACTGTATCGAAAAATGATGCACTCAAGGGGTTATGAATACCCTTAAAATGTTAATACACAGTGCGAGCGATTAGGAAAATGGGATAGGATTAGACAGGAGATACCGATGTACATTGGTTTCAAATGCCTGATTATCGCAATGGGAGGGAAAAATTCGGTCGGGTAAGCATTCCACATTCGTGTTGTGCGGCTAAAGAAAGAATCTCTATACTTGACAGTACGTCCGAAGTTGGACTCAAGGGTAAATTGGTAGGCTTTCCTAGAAGCGCGAGTGATACGGTTGAATAGTTTAAGGGGAGGAATGCAACTGGCTATTTCACTAGAACACTGTTTATTATAATACCGATAAAATAATGAAAGGCATGAAACATTGAGACGGTGCGAGAGAGGCTCAATTGTTTTAGTTATTGTTTCATCACCTATAATTTTTATAGCTCTTTTTTGGATTCTGTCCAGGAGACTTAAGTGCGTTATGGGAGCACCTGCCCAAATATGACAATTGTACTCAAGCTATGGACGAATAAAGGATTTATAGATTACAGCCAGATCAGAAGGGGAGAAATATTTCTTGCATCGTCTCAGAAAACCCAAACATCCTGCAGCATTTTTGGCGACGTCGAATATGTGTTCATTCCACAAAAGGTGGTCAGTGATGCACATACCGAGAACTGAAAGTTGTTCGGTTTCCTCGATGCAAGCGCCGCTAATGGACAACGGCAGTGGGGGAGGGTCTCGCTTTAACGACAGAAGACAGCATTGGGTTTTTGAAACATTAAATTCTACGCGGTTTTTTATTCCCCATTGGACAATGCTGTCTAGATCAGAATTTAATGAGCTAATCATACGCTGCGGTTCAAGTTCCACATCCGAAGGACATGGATGAGAATCTAAAAACGAGTATGAAAAGCTGAGGGTACTGTCGTCAGCAAAACAGTACATTGGATTAGAAGTTTCAGACAAGAGGTCATTAATGAAAATGAGAAAGAGAGTCGGAGACAGAACGGAGCCCTGGGGCACACCAGCATTTATTTTATGAATATCAGACTTGAAACCGTCCAATACAACTTGTATTGAGCGATCCGAAAGGTTATTTCTAATTCAACGAAGAAGAGATTCTTCGATACCAAATGCACGCATTTTCGATAAGAGAGCCTGATGCCAAACTCTATCAAATGCTTGTGAAATATCAATCGCAATAATCTTACTTTCTCCAAAACGATGTAAAGATTTGTGCCACTGTTCGGTGAGATATACCATCAGATCACCAGTGGACCTATTGCTACGAAAGCCATACTGTCGGTCAGTTAAGGAGATTTCGTTTTTCAAGATATTTCTTAAGCTGATAGTTAATCAGCGTTTCCATGACCTTGGAAAGAAGGGACGTAAGTGCAATTGGACGGTAGTTAGAGGGTGAAGAAGATTCGCCTTTTTTAGGGACAGGCTGGACAAATGCTGTTTTCCACCCACTCGAAAAGAGACCAGTAGAGTAGGACAGATGGAAAAGCTTACGCAGTGGTTTTGCCAGCGTAGAAGAACACCTCTTCCGAACAGAAGGGGAGATACTATCTGGACCAGTGGATGTCAAGATCTTTAAGAACTCTAGCAACTGCACGAGTACGAAAGAAGATACGTCCCATGAAACTGTTTATGCTCTCAAGTACAGGTGGAGTCATGACACTTTGTGGAAGCGTAGAATTAGCAGCAAACTGAGCTGCTAGCAAATTTTCTTTTTCTTGTGCGCTTACCACAGGAGTGTTATTGGAAACGAGCATTGGAACCGACGAGCAGGTGGAATTTCGTACGTTTTTTACAAATGACCAACAATTATTACTTCCTTTGGGACATTGTAGTATTTTTTGCCTTAATTTTTGCTCATGTAGAAATTTGGTTCTTTGAATATGACTATTACAGGTCTTTCTAGCTTGTTTGAACTTATTCCCGTTTTCCTCAGTTGGGTTGGTTTTATAACATCGGAAACTGACCTCACTCAACCTGATAACCTCCTTACAACTCAAATCGAACCATGAGTTTTCTTTTGGTTTGAGGCTTGGTTTTGTTCGGTATAGAGGCTTTCATCCCCTTAAGAATTATATTTGTAATCATATTAGCGCTGGAATCAACGTCACTATCGAGGAAGCATAGTGACCAGTTAAAGATCCTGAAGAAATTATTCAGACCGTCCCTGTTGGCTTTCTCGTATTGCCATACGGTCCTCTTCGGAATGCTTTCTTTAACTGAGAATTTTGCGCACGAGAAATTGGCTGATATGATACAATGGTCCGATGTGCCTAGAGGCGATAACATACTAATAGTATATTTACCAGGTAGAGAGGTAAGAAACAAGTCTAGGGTGTTGGCGGAGTGACCTGCAATGTCAGGTATTCTTGTTGGCTCAGTAACCAGCTGAGTCAGATTATTCACCTCAGCAAAGAGCTCAACATACCTTCCTTCGGGTGTTGTCTGGCCAGAATAGCGTAGCCACTTGGAATTGTGTACATTGAAATCGCCCGTAACAACGATTTCACTGTGCGGATATGGGGATACATTTCTTTGGATAGAGTCGGACAGCGCATCGAATTCGTTAAAAGTCGAAGTACTGTCCAAACTTGGGCTACGATAAATAAAGCATATGTGAATGATGTGCTTATGGACGGTAAATTTGAACCACATGAAGTTAAAATTTGTATTCAAGCAATGGCCATATTGTGGTTGAAGCTGATAAGCAACATCTTTTCGCACATATACGGCGATACCATGATGTGGAAAAAAGAGTGGCACTAAACTATATCCTTGTAGGCTAAATTCTGAGAGATCAGAATCTTCACCTACGTGGGTTTCGCTTAGTGCAAAAACAGCTAGCCTTCTGTTCGCAGTATGAACATAGGCAGCATAGAAATTCTTCCTAAGCCCACGTATGTTACAAAACTCTACCTTGAATTCACTACCCATTACGAAAAATAAACATAAATAAAATCAAATCAGACAGTTAACTATGCTAATATAAGGTTTGGGTACCAAATAGGACTTCACAATACAATTACTACTAGTGTTATGCCTTAGAAACAATTGAATTGATCCGCCCCTGTATTCCCAAGCCAATAACAGCAATATATCTGATATTACTTTGACTTAATCATTTCCTACATTGTGTGGGATGACCACACACTGCATGTAATGATCAAGTCGAAGCAACTGCGAGTGACTATGAAGGGGAAGGAAAGGAATTTTACCGCTCGCTTTGTGATGTAAATGTTGATGGTGAGTGCATCATATTGGGTTTTATTTTATTGTTTTGTTTTTGTGCTTAATTTGTGTTTAATATTTAATCTATAAATAAATGATAATGGCACTATGAACATTTTTTGTTTGCCTTTCGCAATTGGGATTTATATGAATATCCAACCTTACCTACTAGCGACCATCATATTTGGAATGTAAGGACAACATCGCAAGTTGAGAAGCTAGATACCTACTTATTTTGATCACTGTGATGTGGTCAACCTTAAGGCATATTTAAATTCTGACGTTTATCCCTATGAAGATCAAAATATATCGTTTGAAAAAAACAGCTTCAGTATAATTTATCAATTGTACACTGAGTTTAGAAGAAACTATTATAATTGCGCAGTTGCAGAACCATTGCTGACAAGAAATCTCCTCAAGTCACAAGCACCTATTTTTGTGATTGATTGTAGGCATCAGAATGAAATAGTGCAAACTGGACCGGTTGATATTCGTTTGGAAATTAAAACAGCTAAGGAACTACCCACAAATAAATCAGCGTATTTATTAATGTTGCATGATCCAATTATAAATTACAATCCTCTAAGTCAATTAGTATCTCGAAATATTTAAATGCTTTAGTTCAATATAGCTTCTAATCAAGAACACACCAGCTCTAGCAATGGCATTCATCACTGATATTCAAGGCTTTAGAGGACCTAATAATAAGTTTATAGTTAAAGAAATAGCTATTCTGCGTGGACGTAGTCATTACCATTTCATAATCACACCACCATTTGACTTTACACATTTACCAACATCATTAAAAAGACAAGCAAAATGGTTGTATCGAAATCATCATGGCTTGCACTGGAATGGCGGATTCACTAAATATCGTCAAGTACAAGAATTTCTTCAAGATAATATCATAACTCACACCGTTTATGTTAAGGGTGTTGAAAAACTACAATGGATAAAGAAACTCCTAAATGAAAACGTTGAAGTATTAAATGTTGAAAATATAAGCTGCCCCAGCTTCAAAGAACTAAAAAGTATTTTTCCAAGTGAGACAAGATGCTTATCACATAGCAAATGTTGTACCCTCCAGAACGTGTTATTATTAAATAATTTCTTACACAGTCAGCAAAATTTTTCCTGAATTTTTAAAGAAATAAGAACAACATTTATTTTTTTTTATTTTTTCTAGTTTATTTTCGTTTTACATATAAGTTTTTTTTTCTTTTACAATTTTTTTTTTATAAATTAGTTTATTTTTTTTTTTATTTTTACGTATAAGATTTTTATGTACATTTCTTTTTTACAATTTTCTTAATAAATTAAAATATGTAATAAATAAATATAATTTACTTAAAACTAGGAGGACTGTTTTTTATTATTTTATTTTGAAATGACCCCAAGCATTGGTACTTATACCATCTTCCCTTATGAACCTTTTATCATCGAGGTGACTTAGGACAATCTTATTGAGCTTTTGGGTGTATATTTGATGAGCAATAGATCGAAAAACAAACATTTCTCCGTTATATACTCGTTTGCTATATAAACAATCTTTATAGCTAGCTAATTCTATCTATCTTTTTGACACCTTTAGCTTTCTTTACTTCCGTTTCTTCAACAGAAAAGGAGTACATTTTCGACCTAAGCCCGATAAACTCCTTCATTATTTTACCAGAATTTTCATCCTTCAATATACCTAATACTTTTTTATTTTTCAATTGAATATTATAAGGATTATCTATTGGGTATGCAGACGTGTCGAAATATAAATCGATATCTTGATTAATATCATTATAGAAATCTTCAGTCTTAATGGTATATATGGATCTTAGTCAAACTATGGAAATTTGGCTTTGCAATTAGAGCTCCAGCTCATAGACGTTTTTATAACTTTCCCAAGAGGTAACAATTTTCACATCTTTTCTTTTATCTACGTTCTCCATAGCTTTACCAAAAACACTATTATTCATCAGTTTGAAATTTTTTTATCAAACTAGCTGCTAGCTAAAGTTCGATGCTGATTATTTAAATCAATATATTTTTGTAGCCAGCGAGTTTGTTTAAATTCTAAAATTCTATGTATACGAATGAGTTTTAAACCATTTTTAATACATTGTTGAAGATTTTTATAATGTATAATATATTTCTGTTTAGGTGTCAAATCTGCAATTAATTTTGAAAATTTTGATTGATTTACTTTTTTTATTTGAACACAAAATGGTAAATCGTTATGACTTTTATGTAAGGAATCTGGGTATTCTAAGTCTACTTCATATATATAACCGACTTCCGAATCATCTGAAATATTCATCAAATCAATGCTCTGAAAATCATTAACCCATTTAATAGAAGAATATGGTAGAGGAGATGACATTGCCCATCCATATAAATTATTAGCATCAACGTACATCAAATACTGTGAATCTTTTGTGTCATCATAGTTTTTCATGTATTTATTGTAATCTACGGAGTGTCGATGTGAACATTGGGAAATGCCTCCTCTAATACCATTTTTTTATGAAATTATAAATTTCAATATCTTCAATAAGATCGAGATTGATTTTCGTTGTTCTTAGCATAGAATCCCAAGATAATCATGGGGCTGTATAGTAATGACAGGGGTCTAGTTTATAAATATTTTTACAAATACTCCTAAAATTTTTAAAATATCTGCTAAGAGAAGAACATCAGTTTTCAAATATAACTACATATAGTCTAAAAGATGTTGACATTTAAAAGTGTTCCATACTTCGTTTGCATGATTATAATCATCTAAAGAACAAGGTTCGCCAGTTAACTTATTACCAAAGTTATTTTGAGGGGGGAGGTTTGTTTCTTCTAAACTTTTCCATGACTTTATATAATCATATGGGAATACATCTTTCCTTGTCAGAAGCTTAAACTCTTCTTCAATTGGAAAGTCGGAGTTAATTAATTTGAAATCACTAATCGTTAGATTCCTAGCTAACAAATCAAGACTAGAAGACATGAATCGGAATGAATCTAAGAACCTCAATTCAAACGATTTTTTATTAGGTAAATAGATTGTCTTTGAAACAGAAACATACTTTTCCTTATTTAGGGGGATTAAGGAAATATTACCCTTAAGTAAAGCAAGTTCTTTTATTAATAAATGACAATCATAACCCGAAAAGTTGTGGAAGAAAATAGGGAAGAATTTTGGTTTTTTATATGCTAAATTACATGAATTATGTGCCGGACCATTATATTTACCAGTATAATGACAGTGGTCAGCAACTCGATCTACACCTAACTTTTTATTGCAAATATAACAAACCCGACAACTGTGATGATAGCTTAAATCAATTTCGGTGAGCTGGTTCATAGGTTTGCTTTTAATGCTAACTAATTCAATATCTACCTCTAAGTGCCTTAAATTTACTTAGAGTACTATCATATGCCTTAATGTAATATGCGCTAGCACACGGAACATGTTTTTTAATAAAATTATTCGTAGTACCTGTATCAGATGTATCAACGTCTTCCAGAATGCATTCGAAGTCTGCATAGACAACAAATGGGACATTCATTTCCCTTTCAGGATGATTATAGCTTAAGTTTTGTTTTTCATCTGTTGGCATCTTTGTGACCATCCTACAGCATTCACTTTTATGCGATAATGCTTTAGCCTCTGTCCTAAAGCCCAGCAAACACGTGTTGCAAAACCAAGTCTTTTCCCTATAATTCTTGACTTGGTTTGATATTAGTCTGGAAATAAAATAGAAAATATAAGTTGAATTTGCAGATAAGGATTTGAATTTTATATGAGTAATTTACCTTGATATATTTTGTATCCACACATAATGGCACAGCTCTTCTTTTTGCTAAAGCAGCAAATTTTATGCGTTTGCTTCTCCTGATTTGATATTTAATATGGCCCTATTACACCCTTCTTTTCCTCATCAAGTCCAAACACGTTAATACTTATGGTTAAATTCTCCAAAAAGTTCTAAATTGAATTTAATACATGAAAGTTTATTCCAATTGGCTTCCAGTTTTTCTATAATAGCCTCTTTTGCTTCGCTTAAAAATTGAGTAGGACTTAAATTATCCTCCTTCTTATTTTCGAAAATAAGCGTTTCAATTCTACCTTTAAAACAGCTCCTTACAACGCGAAAGTTATCTGAAAGTAGTTCAACAACGAGTCTTTTATGTTCGTATCGACGAACGTGCTTACTGAGGTCACCTTCCACTTCTACTTCAAAGATTTCACAGTATTTTCTGGTTGGGGTAGCTTGTACACCACCTTCCACTGCATCAAAAATTCCCTCGATGAGTTCCAAACGCATCCTGTCCTCCTTAAGATGTTCATCTCATTGACATAGGATTATATTTTTTTCACAAACTACACAATATTTATTGGCTGGGGGAGCTCTTTCATCACAATCCATCTCATTTAATAGTTCCTGAGCTATCAAAGCATGGCAATTGGTTTTATTGTGATCACACCACTGCCCCATAGCAACACTTTTTTCACACAAAGCGCAAAAGTCTTCATATACCATTGACTTTTTAACGGGAATGGCATGAACATTCGTCAAATGCCTTTTTAAGTTAAAATTTTTTGCAAAAATTTTACCACAAATTTCACATAAAAACGACTTCATGATGATTTCTATTTTTGTTAGTTTTTTTAAAAAAGTAAGAGCGAAACCGAACAGTCGAGCGTACTAGTTGAGGAATACTTTAAGAATAAGAATATTTTGAATAGGACAACTCTAAACTCATTTTTATCAAAATAAATTCCCATACTTTCAAAGTAAGCAGAACCCCAATAGTGTATGAGTTTCCGATAATGTAATCTTCTTGACACCTTGATGCACCAACCTAACTCATAAATTTAATACTTAACGACTTTCTAACATTATATACTTACTATTGAATTTTAAGAAAGGACGTGACTCTACTTACTACTGAATTGCAGAAAGGACGTGACTCGGTAAATACCACCAGTGTGACAGAAAAGTAGAATTTACGACTTTCCGATAATGGAATCTTCTTGACACCTTGATTCACCAACCTAACTCATAAATTTAATACTTAACGACTTTCTAACATTATATACTTACTATTGAATTTTAAGAACGGGTGTGACTCTACTTACTACTGAATTTCAGAAAGGACGTGACTCGGTAAATACCAGTAGTGTGACAGAAAAGTACAAAGTAGAATTTATGACTTTCCAATAATGGAATCTTCTTGACACCTTGATACACCAACCTAACTCTTAAATTTACTATTTAACGAGTTTCTCACGAATATCTTTTGGATATTTAATATTCCAAAATTGAATACCCAAAATCCGTTAACGACACAAGTTGTCAAGCAAACATTTAATAACAAAAGAAAAAAAAAGATAATTATTATAAAACACAAAATATATATGAATGTAGTACAAATATGATTTATTCAATATTTTTACAATTGTTCTTCAATTTTTATATAACACGTTCGTCCTAATGGCCACGTATACGTAAGATTAAATAGCCCATTATTTATTTCCGCTATACCGGCGTCTGATAATTTACTGTACCCCTGGGGTAAGAAAGTCTGGAAAGTAAAAAGTCTTTAGTTTCTGTATTCTATATACAATATATTATATATGTATTTAAAAATACTAATAATATAAAAATTACCTGAAATTCACCTAAATCAGCTACAATTCTTTCACTAATAGGGGGAAAGGCACTATGTTGTGTGTGAGTGCGAGCTCATGCACAATGCATTCATGTTCAGATAAACATGATGGATCATGCACAATTTATAAGAAAAAAAAAGGAATTCATTCTTAATGGTAATTATAAATGGATATCCATTGTTGATGATTTGGTGGATGAATACAATCATTCTATGCATGGAACTATAAAAATGTGCCCAATCGATGTGAATCAGGAAAACTTCAAGTTGACTAAGAATAAGCAAGTTCAAACAAGTTTTCGCGAAAGGCTACACACCTAATTGGACAACGGAAATTTTTAAGATAAGAAAAGTAAACCTTACAAATCCAGCAACATATCTCCTTGAAGATTTTAAAGGTCAACCTATCAGCGGATGTTTTTATGAAAAAGAGTTACAAAAAACTAAATACCCTAATATTTATCTTGTTGAAAAAGTACTTAAAAGTAAGGGAGAATATGTATATGTTAAATGGCTTGGCTTTCCACAGGCTAACAATTCATGGATTAATAAATCTCAATTATTATAAAACACACATACAATATTGGTTTTCCTTTCTATTCATAAATTAGTTCGCCTACCTACATTTTCGCCCGACAGCCTACAAATAAATCTTAAAGTCAATGAACCTATATACTGCACTATACCATTCAAAAACCATATCAACATACCCACTTTAAACCTACCTACCAAACCATCCAAGATTTCCTTTTTTCTAGCATATACCTACTACGTACACATCCACCACGTAAACCCTCAATCCTAAAAACATAAATATTTCTGTACATCACTAGGCACAAAAACAGTCACAAAAACTAGATTCACCCCGAATATTATAATTTTCAACCACCAAAATTATTCAAAAATTGCTCTATTCCTCAAGTAGGATATATTACTCTCTGTGTAGTTGTTGTAATTATACAGCATAAAATTTTCCCATCTCTATTTCTACGCCCAAAGGTGTATTCTTACAGTCGCGACAACAGTTTTTTCTTACAATACATTCTCCTTACATTTTCCATCGATTTATCAGGTACAAATTTCTAGCCACAAGATCCCTTACATTTAATTTACCTTTCTTCTTTGCCATGCACAGAGCACAATGCATTCTAATCAAGATCCTACACCAACACTGACCCTTTTCCATCAGGAGCAATTTTGATGCCACAAGCACCCAATTTTACACTAAACACATTCTCCTTACATTTTCCATCGATTTAGCAGGTACAAATTTCTAGCCACAAGATCCTTTACATTTCATTTAACTTTCTTCTTTGCCATACACAGACCACAATGCATTCTAATCAAGATCATACACCAACACTGACCCTTTTCCATCAGGAACAATTTTGTTGCCACAAGCACCCAGCACACGACACATAATGCATTGTAATCAAGATCCTATACCCATTTTATCCACCTTTTTTCCACGCACACGACGCACAATCAAGACGCACAATGCATACTAATCAGGCTCCTACACCAACACTGACCCTTTTTCATAAGGAGCAATTTTGTTACTATGACCACCCAATTTCACACTAAACGCATTCTACAGCAGGCTCCCCCGACCACTAGCTTTCCTCCTCGAGGAGCAATTTTGGTGGAAGGAGGAACAATTTTACACTAGGGAGCACTCAATTATTGCTCAAGTCCGATATTCTAACTACTTATGGTAACTAAAGTTGCTTTATTATTTTTCTTAAAATTTGATAAGTAAATCTTGGTGTTAGTTTATTTCTTCTATATTCCCTCCTAAAAATTACATATCCTTCCTTAAAGCTTTTATGCATTCCCTATTTTTATTTAGTTTTTCTAAATTATTTGTTACGTTTTCGCCTACTTGTTCTTTAATAGATGAACATAAATGTTTTGCAAGTGAATAGAAGTGTTGAATAGTCGCTCTCGAACAAGTCGATCTCGTACTGTGGAGGTGTTAACACGTATTCGGCTTCCCAGTTTTTCCAAATTAAATTTCGTGTGTGAGCTTAAGTTTTACATTAAATCAAGATTTCATAAGTGGTGCACTAGCACAGTGGTAGAGTGGCCGACCGAGAATCCGAGGGTCGCCAGTTCGATTCCCAGCCGGACATCAGAACTTGAGCAGCTTTTTTTCACAACCGTGAAGTGGAAAACTGTATTGGTTGGGAAAACAATCAAAGGAGGAGGAGTTTAAGCACCGGGGCATCGAAAGGTGTCCAAGGGACAATGAGGCCAGCGATGGCATCAGCTGAGGGAACATCGAAAGATGTTCCAATTACAAGCAGTGATTCTGCAGCAACAACATCAACAGCAATAACAACAACGGCAACATCATCCCATGCTAACCAAAAGCGCAGAAAGAGGATCAAGTGCGCACCAAATTTGGTAAAGAGGAGATCCACGGCCACCTCAGCAAAGCTGCCAGCTGGGGTGAATACGTCCGATATAGACGAGACGTCAGACGCAGCAAGACAAACCCAGCTAGGCACTTCACCCGAAGAGGGTATTGCATATATGTCTGAGGAAGGAGAAGAGCACTTCACGACGGGCGATAGTACTGCCTTCGTGAACCTCTCCAAATCAGAGGCGTCATCTGAGGAGGACGAGGAACAAAGAATGATCGCTCAAATTGAAACAATGGAGGCAGAAATCCAAAAGTTGAAAAGTTAAGTTAAGGCCAGCCAGAAGCGCGCCGAGCGAAACAACTAAAAGAACTCGACGAACAAGAACAACAACAGAAAAAAGAACAATTACAAAAACAACAACGGCAAAAACAACCGCAAGAAAAACGGCAGCAGCAGATTCGAAAGCAGCAGAATCAACAGCAGCAGAAAAGTCAGTCTCGGCAGCAGCAGCCACAGCCGCCGATTACGAAAAAAGAAAAGGTGCCACCCATAAATACTTATAAAATGGAGTTACAGGATACCATAAATCTATGTAAGTTGACCATAGGTCAAAATTTTACTATTAAAAGATTAAATAACGATAGGCATGCTATCCAGTGCTTCACACTGGAACAGCATAAAAAAATTAAAGAGTTGCTAAAAGCAACTACTACTGAATTCTTTAGTTTCACCCCTAAAACCGAAACATTTCAAACGGTCCTTTTGAAGGGCATAGATTCCTGCACGGAACCACAGGTGCTCTTAAATGAACTCCGCCAAAAAGCGAATGACGATCTCGACTTTATCAGGGTCAAGCCGTTCGCTACAGTCAGAGCTAGGCGGAAGAAGCGGAGTCTTCCCTTCTTCCTTGTTCAACTCTCACCCAGCAGCAAACTGGATAGTTTGAGGAGTATATCCATCCCAACTACCAGGTTGTAACTTGGGACAAATTAAAAAGGCGCGCCGACATGCTTCAATGCATGCGCTGCCAAAGGTTCGGCCACGCCGCAGCAAACTGCGAAATGCAGTCACGCTGCGTTAAGTGTGGAGAGAACCACAATCCATATGAATTCAAGTTAGGAAGGGAACGGGTCGAAGATAGGACCCAGCTTAAATGTGTACTCTGCCGAGGCGGCGGACACCCCGCGAATTATCGGGGATGCCCGACGTTTCAGCTTATAAAGAACAATAAAGCAGCAAAGCAAACAGTGGTAGAAAAGCGTCCAACAGTGCGCCCTCCTACAACAATGCCCGTCAACCCCCAAATTTCTTACGCCAAATGGCGTCAGGAAGGGGAAGCACGGTACAGCCTACACCAAAGGTCGCCCAACAGGCCCCCGTGCCTACGGCGCCGGAGGCACAGGCGGATATTATGGGCATTCTACTGGCCATCCAGGGCCAGTTGACTGGACTCCAAAACCAGATCAGGGAGCAGGCGACTGGGGTGGATTATCTCTACTCTGTTTTGCCGAGCTTAACGCAACTTAGAGGTTAAGGGCGCGCTGCCGGAGAGGCCCTTTAAGATCCTAGCTGTGAATGTAAATTCACTGATTAGGACCGAACGTAGAGCGAATTTATTCCAATTGCTTAAAGACATAAGTCCAGATGTGTTTATGGCTAGCGAAACTAAGTTTAACCAGAAACATAAATTGACTTACAACAATTACAATATCGTAAGGAGAGACCGACACAACTCCACTCAAGGAGGGGGCGTGGCAATCTTTATACGTAAAGGCATTAGTCATAAGGTAATATATAATAGTGATGTGCGTAAATTTCGGACGTTAGAGGTATGCATCATATGCATTCATCTCCAACAGGGGAAGCGAATGTATGTGATCGCTGCCTATGCACCGGAAACACCTCAGCCCACACAGTTTATAACAGAGCTTGAAAAGCTTTTTGAATGCTTAAGATTGAGCTCGGAAGAAAACTACTACATATTGTCTGGTGATTTGAATGCCAAACATATAGATTGGGGAACTCAAATACAAAATCCTCGTGGTAACCATCTGTATAATTGGATGGGTCTATACAACATGGAGTATCGCATTGAACTTCTCGCTACAGACAGGCCATCGTTTCCAAGAAGCGGTGCCTATCTGGATCTATTGTTGAAAGACGCAAGACTAACAATTACTGATACTGTGGGCCATCGGCCTAAAAATTGTTTAAGAACGATCGAGTACGACAGTGACCACTGCGGACTCGCCGCCGTAATACAACTTCCGAACGCGGTTATGGAGTTGGAGGAGTATTTACCGGTGCATACTTACAATTACAGTAAGGTGCGCTGGCCACGCTTCTCGAACGTCTTATTGAGCTAATTACGATCAAATGGTATATCCCCACCAAATGACAGGAACATGACAAATACTGAAATTGACAGATACTTAGAACAAATGGACGAAACAATTCAACGAACAATGAACAGGACAATACCGAAATACAAAGAACGTAACGCAACTGACATGTACCGTAACGCGACAATTGATGCACTACACAGACAAAAAAGTGGTTTTCTGACAAGAATAAAACGCTTGTACAGAGGGTTTACTAACACACGAGATCTGGAGATAAGGACACTGAAGTCGTCCATCAAAAACATCAACCAATTGATCAAAGAAAATTATAGGTTGTCCAATAATTTGTTTTGGGACAACAAAATTCGGGCCGTGAACGCTACCGACCCGAGTATGTTCCCACAAATTAATAAGATATTCTGAAGAAAAGATCAAAACGACCTTCCGTGTCTTAAGCTCCAGAGGACGACACAAAACAGAGACGACAGCTAATACAGTTGAGGTCATCAAAAGTGTCTTGCAGAGGGACTTTGACAAAATTCAGCGATATTGTGATGACTGGAAGTTGAAAATCAACTTCCAGAAATCAGAAACTATTTTGTTTATGACTCCGTTGTCTAGCGCCTCAAGGGATACGAGAAAGAACTGGCGCAAGCTGGTGATCGTAGGGCCACATGAACATCCACTGGCGAGTAAAAGTGTAGTAAAGTACCTTGGCATCTGGTTGGATCAGTACCTGTATTTCGACAGACATATAGGTGCTGCTTTGGGCAGGGCTAGGGGAGCCTTTGACAAAACGACTGTTTTATAGCAGCCGTCTTGACAGCAGGGTGAAGGTAATTTGCTACATGGCCCTCATCAGGCCGATGATTGCCTACGGATGCCCGGTGTGGTTCAACGTAGCCCCATCTCAAATGGAAAAGATTCGGGTGTCTGAGAGGCAATGTCTTAGACGTTGCCTTGGATTACACAGAACACCAGAGTCGGAGTACACAACATATTATTCCAAACAGGTTCTATACAACGGAGCCAACATAAACAGAATAGATAATTTTTTGTTCAAGCTGATTCGGGGTCACGTTGCAAGAGCGATGTACTCAACTAACAGCTTAATTTTTGGGGCTTATTACCCCAATAACGAATATTTTGCGAGTGCGCGGTTAAGTGGTTACATCCCTCCCGAGGCATTCCTCTATTTAGACAGTCGGGGGCTGATACAGGATGGAGGGGCGGTTCCGCTCATCTACCACGTCAGCCGGAAAACTGTGGATAGGCGACTCCTGTATGATCGAGACGTCATCGCTCAAGGCGGAGAAGAGCGCCTTCGGTTCAGTAGGACTGTGTCCGATCGGGATCGAAGGGATAGGGCGAAACAGGAGAACCAGTTCTGGTGGCTCTCTGAACAGCATCATAATATTTAAATTCGTTGAAGATGCTATATCTTGGCCGACTTACATATATTTAGGGCAATTATGTATAGGGAACAGTCGAGGTGGCACCAAAAAAAAATTAAAAATATGTATGTATGCGTGTCTGTACATGTATGTGCGTACGTATATGTATGTGCGTATGTACATGTATGGGTGGGTTGCATGTTGCTGTGTATCTGCATGCATATAAAAAATAAACGAAAAAAAAAATGTTAAAACGAAAAAAAAATGCTTCTGTGGCTGTTCTAGTTTTTAAGTAGTTTAAGTTATTTTTAGTTAGCATAAGTTAGTTTTATTTAGTTTTAATTATTTTTAATCTATATTTAGGTTTAGTTTATAAGTAAAAAAAAAAAAAAAAAAAAGATAAGATACCAAGATTTTTGTTAATAAATTTCCTTGAAAAATAAAATAAAATAATTTGATTTAATTAAAATAGTTTTTAGGTCGAAAGACATTAGTTCTAAGAGTTATTGTTTAGTTTAGAGCGCCCGTAAAGGGCCAGTAAATTAGTTGTAAGTAATTGATAATTAGGCTAGTTTTAAACATTTTTGTCTAGCTTGAAATAAAAATGAATTAAAAAAAAAAAAAATCGCTCTCGAATTATTAAAAAAAAAACACTTTAAATAACATTAATTCCGGACTTAAAAGTATTAATTAACTCCCTTTATTATAATTGTAAAACACTGTAAGAAGACAGTTGGAAAATCTCAGGTAAAATAAGCTTTAAAATACATAACCTACCTGGTCGCAAGTCACATGACCGAAAACAAAAGAAAAAACCACCAAATATCACTCCAGGATCACATTGAAAGGGCAACGAAAATTTACACGCCACATACAAAAATGTCTCTACCCTCTGCTGATTTCCCGAAAATTAAAGCAATTATTGATGAGTCACTACGCACAGAGCTTACGAAAGTAACCGAGAATATAGCCTCAAAGGACGACGTCAACAAATTAAATATCGAACTTAATTTTCTAAGAAATCAAAATGAAGAACTTTCAAAGAAAGTACAGCAGTTCGAAACGCGTTGCAATTTTCTGGAAGATGAACTCGAACTACAGAGTCGTGAGCTCAAAGGGGGTGGCCGTGGCGCGGTAGTTGTGTGTTCGCCTGTCAACCTCATGGTCACAGGTTCGATCCCTGCCGTAGTATATGTCTTCTTATTTTTCCATTAAAAACCAATTATAAAAATAAGTGTGTTACAATGAGTTGATGGTTTACTCAATACATGCTGTTTAGGCATAGAACTAACAACATGTGATTGGGTAAAACTAGTATACCGATAAAATATGACAAAGAATACAAAAATTAATGCGAATTGTAAGGGACATAGATAAATAAGACACGGAAATGTCTCCACATTAGTTCAGCCACCATCCCTGGAGATAAAATCTGAGACAACAACCACCTACAGTCTCCGAATATCGCGCCACACATCTTTCCTATCATTCTTTCTCTTCCTAAACCTCACCCTCACGCCCGCGCTATGTTGAAACATTGAAAAACATCATTATCTATCATTCTGAGACCGATCTTCACGCCGAGCAATTACTCCTTGATAGTGAAGAATCACAAAATTTAAGACAAGCCACAATAATAATTGAGAATAGCACATTCATTAAACTTAAGATAAAGACCGGCTCCAACGAGATTGCAAACAAAATACTGAGGAAATCCACAAGCTCAAGGGCACAGGTGCTTGTATCCAACGAGATCTCGCAAAGCAGATGCAACTAAAACGCCGAATTCTAATTGGGTATCGTCGAATAATAAAAACACAAAGACCAAACGAAAAGATTCAAATTAAAAACAACAATCTTGTAATTGGTAGTAAAAAAAATTATTTAAATTCTTATAATAAATTAAAAATTAATCAAAATGATGATGGAGAAGAACTAAAATGAATGTATGGAAAAATAAATTTTGAATCTGTGAAAAACACGATGCTGTCAACAACAAGCTCAGTTCTCTTCGTAACGTTGTGGGGTATACACGTGAAGAGAATTTTAATTTATTAATTTAAATCTTAAACATTAAATATGTATTGTATATGTAGACTAAAAGTTGGAAGCCGGGATTCTAGAATTCAGTGTCATATTTGCAAGACTTTCTTTCATTTAAACTGTGTTAATTTAAAACCCGCTGACAAAGACTATATGAACAAGAATAATATACCTTTTGCTTGTCCAAAATGCAATAAAAAGAGAACAGATTCGCTTCGTCATTCTCCAACACAAGATCTAAATTCTCACACACCAGCTTCAGCAGCATCAACACAATATGTATCACCTTCATCACGCACACTAGGACCTACATCTTCAGTACCCACACCAGCATCACCACCACCATCACCTCAAGGTATTCCACAACATAACCGAAATTCTACCACCACTTCATCCCTACCCGCTATCACTCCGCCAGCACCAGCACAATCTTCAACATCCTCATCCACTTCAGCATCTGAGCCAACGCCCCCACCACCGCTTACAGTTGATCTTAATCTTAAACAAAGTTCAAAGCACATCCTTGTCAAAAGTAGTAACAAACAACACTCCACCTCACCGCCACTAAAAACATCTGCACTACACCTGCCTATAACTAATGAGGAAAATCACTTGCCGTCAATGCCTACTGCTAGCGGTTACAGCCAAGCTATCACTCTGGAAGTAGTTTATAGAGAGATCTTGTCAATGAACAAAGAGATTATTTCTCTTAAGGAAATGAATCGTAATGCATTATCTCTTATAAATGTGCTTCAAGAAGACAATCGCACTTTACAGATCAAAGTTGATAATTTGAAAAAAAGTGAATTTATTACAACAAAAATCTATAAATAAATGCATTGACATTGTGGGCATTCCAAATGTTGACCAAAAAGGTGTTTTGCCGTCGGTAGTGAAGCTAATTGCAGAAGGTTTGGATGTGAGTTTCAATGCTTCTGATATCAAACATGCTTATGTTAAATCTATCAAAAGTAAGGTACATGCAATTAAAAAAAACAACAATAGCTATCCTTCTATGCCGACAAAAACTCTAGACATCGTGTGTGTTAAATTTAAAACTATGGATTTCAAGGAAAAGATCATCTCTAATCAGCGAAAAAAACAACTTTCATCTGCTATTTTTGGTGAACAATTGGATAATAAACCAATCTTTATTAATGAAACTCTTACAAGTTCAAATAGACTTTTGTTTAACAAAGCTAGACAAATTAAAAAAGAAAAAAAAAAATTCGTATTTATGGATCAAAAGAGGAGTAATTTTAATGAAAAAACATGAAGGAAGTAAGACGTTTCGCATATCTTCAATTGAAGACATTAATAAAATAATCTAAATATGGATGAAAATTTTAATTTAGATTTAAATGTTTCTTCGTTAATTACTCCTTTTTGCCAATTTGAAAGAGAATTTCATAAAAGTGTTTTTAATTCTGATAGTTATATAAATAATTTTTTTATTATTCAACAAAACATTCGAAGCTTGAGAAAGAATTTTGATTTGTTTTTGGTTCATCTTGAATCATTCGTTAATAAGCCTGATATAATTTTTCTAACTGAAATATGGATTTTTGAGCATGAAGAAGAATTTTTCAATATTTCCGGTTATACGATGTATGCGAAGTGTAATAATTCTTATGCGTCTGGTGGTACTTGTGTGTATATAAAGGATGGAATAAATTGTGAGTATTCAAGCTTGGATTTATTAAGTTGTGATATGCTCAAGATTTCTCTAACTATCGATTCGATCAAACTAATTTTAATATGTATTTATAGATTTAATTTTATTAGTGAAGATGTTTTTATTGAAGAGCTTTCTACCATTCTTAGTAATAACAATGCTAAAAATTTGTTTGTAGTAGGTGATATAAATATAGATATTTTAAAAGAGTCTACTACTGTTGAGAACTACATGTCGTTAATGTCATCTAATGGGTTAGAATCATGTATAAATGAACCTACTAGAATAACCTCTACCACTAAGACATGCATTGATCATATCTTCGCTAGACTTGACCTCAAAGTTAACATATCTCTCATTAGCTCAATATTGAGCTTAAGATTTCTGATCATTGTATGACTTGCCTGTTTTTCGACTTTATGGAAATGAAAAAATACCAAACCGTAAAAGAAGTTTCTTTCAAGACAGTTTTAAGAACGAATTTTAAGAAGATTGATATTGAGGTTCGCGTCTGCAAAGAAAATTTTTATGTAAACAAATTTCATAATGCCCGAGGAAATTTAAGAAAGGAATGGAAAATAGTCAATGAATTGTTTGACAAAAAAATGGTTTCTGATGCTCCAGTTAATTTGATTCATGCTAATTAGAATGTCGTTGACCTTTCTGAAAGTTATTTAATGAATATTTTACTGAAATAGCTTCAAATACATTCTCTGAAGCTGGAATCAACAATAGTTCTAACGCTTGCCATGATAATTGTTTCAATGAAGGGTTCTATACAAATAGTTTTTACTTTGAACCGATTTCATCTTTTGAAGTGTACAAAACCATAATGGCTTTGGACAATTCGGATGCATCTATACAAAATAGTATTTCTAATAATTTTCTTAAAAAAGTTTGCTTTAATTTAGTTGATGTTTTAACACATATAATCAATAAAAGTATTTTTAATGGTCAATTTCCAACAAACTTAAAAATGGCAGAAACAGGAGAACCAGTTCTGGTGGCTCTCTGAGCAGCATCATAATATTTAAATTCGTTGAAGATGCTATATCTTGGCCGACTTACCAAAAAAAATTAAAAATATGTATGCGTGTCTGTACATGTATGTGCGTACGTATATGTATGTGCGTATGTACATGTATGGGTGGGTTGCATGTTGCTGTGTATCTGCATGCATATAAAAAATAAACGAAAAAAAAAATTTTAAAACGAAAAAAAAATGCTGCTGTGGCTGTTCTAGTTTTTAAGTAGTTTAAGTTATTTTTAGTTAGCATAAGTTAGTTTTATTTAGTTTTAATTATTTTTAATCTATATTTAGGTTTATTTTATAAGTTAAAAAAAAAAAAAAAAAAGATAAGATACCAAGATTTTTGTTAATAAGTTTCCTTGAAAAATAAAATAAAATAAAATAATTTGATTTAATTAAAATAGTTTTTAGGTCGAAAGACATTAGTTCTAAGAGTTATTGTTTAGTTTAGAGCGCCCGTAAAGTGCCAGTAAATTAGTTGTAAGTAATTGATAATTAGGCTAGTTTTAAACATTTTTGTCTAGCTTGAAATAAAAATGAATTTAAAAAAAAAAAAATCGCTCTCGAATTATTAAAAAAAAAACACTTTAAATAACATTAATTCCAGACTTAAAAGTATTAATTAACTCCTTTTATTATAATTGTAAAATACTGTAAGAAGACAGTTGGAAAATCTCAGGTAAAATAAGCTTTAAAATACATAACCTACCTGGTCGCAAGTCACATCACCGAAAACAAAAGAAAAAACCACCAAATATCACTCCAGGATCACATTGAAAGGGCAACGAAAATTTACACGCCACATACAAAAATGTCTCTACCCTCTGCTGATTTCCCGAAAATTAAAGCAATTATTGATGAGCCACTACGCACAGAGCTTACGAAAGTAACCGAGAATATAGCCTCAAAGGACGACGTCAACAAAATAAATACCGAACTTAATTTTCTAAGAAATCAAAATGAAGAACTTTCACAGAAAGTACAGTTCGAAACGCGTTGCAATTTTCTGGAAGATGAACTCGAACTACAGAGTCGTGAGCTCAAAGGGGGTGGCCGTGGCGCGGTAGTTGTGTGTTCGCCTGTCAACCTCATGATCACAGGTTCGATCCCTGCCGTAGTATAAATCTTCTTATTTTTCCATTAAAAACCAATTATAAAAATAAGTGTGTTACAATGAGTTGATGGTTTACTCAATACATGCTGCTTATGTATGTTATGTATATCCAACGAAGCAGTAAGCGACCTACGTCAGGCAGTTGGTTCGTGGTCGTCACACTAGACACAACGTCTGGTCAACATAATTATCGCAGCATACAATACATCACTAAAATATACATATATTATTACATACTTATATAATTACAATATATATATCAATTATCCACTTATATTAAATAAATTACAATTAACATTAAAGTAGCTTGCGCATATTTAAAATTGGCGACGAGGATGGGATAAATGCTCGGTTAACAGTTTGTAGATTTCCTCTAAATTCAATTCGCTTACCTGTTTCGGGGATGCCAATGATGTCAATAGATCGTAAAGCGGAGCGCCAGCTAACGTGAGGAAGGCCGCTTTTTTACGTCCATCATCTGTGACATCATTGGCCAGCAGGAATAACTTGAAACGCTCAACATATGTTATCCATTTGCTTGGTTGACCCAAATCGAAAGGTTCGAGACTACCCACACCAGCCATGGTTACTCGTGGTGTCTGAATAATGATTTCTTCTTTTTTCTCGATGGTTTTACTTTTGTAGTCCATGTGCTCTTAGAAACAAAAGCAATACAAAAAAAAAACCCGCAAGTTCACTTGCGGTTCAATGTAACGGCTATGTTTTTTTTTTATTTATGTTCTACTTTTTCTTTTAATTAACTAAGCACGACCGTGAATGGAACTCGCGCACAATTATTTAAGTTTTCCTCGTCGCCAATTTTAAATATGCGCAAGCTACTTTAATGTTAATTGTAATTTATTTAATATAAGTGGATAATTGATATATATATTGTAATTCTATATCAATTATCCACTTATATTAAATAAATTACATGCCCCTCGGAAATCACTGCGTTCTATCATTTTCATAAACGTGATCAACATCCCGATGAGTCCGTCAGCAACTACATGGCAGCGCTACGCACACTGGCGGTAGACTGTCAATTTGGTACAGCTCTGGACCGCATGTTGGGTGACAGATTTGTGTGTGGAATGAAAGATGAAAATTTACAAAAAAAACTTCCTAGCGGAGAGTGAGCTAACGGTCAAACTCGTCATGGAGCGCGCAACGGCAAGTGAGGTTACAGCGATTAGTGCCATGGCTATGAGGCAGAATAATAAGTCCCAGAAAGAAGAATTTCATGACGGCGAATTTGTTCATGAAGTCAAAGCGAGTACCCGTTCGCAGCAGCATAACTTTGGCAGCAACCACGGGCTATGTGCTGGGTGTGGAGGCCAGCATTGTCGAAAACGGTGTCCACATCAGGAAACTGTTTGCTATTCATGTGGTTTAAAGGGTCATCTACAACGCGTTTGCCGTAGCGCTCGAGCAACGAAGTCGTCGACACCTACACCAAGTTCTACATTAACATCAGCACGTCAAGGTACATCACAACTCAAATCATATCGTGGTCAACCTACGATCAACCAAGTGTTACATTTGGTCAACCAAAAGAAATCTATCTCCGTTGTCATCAAAAGGCGTACCTGCTTATTCGAAGTCGATTCAGGTTCGCCTGTTACTATCATGAAGGAAACGACGTTCAACAATATCTGGCCTGAAGGAACTCCAAATCTATCCAAATGTGATTTGGATCTAAACGATTTTCAACGTAATACGATTCCAGTGAAGGGGGTTATCGATGTGTCAGTTCATTACAATCATTGTAAAATTGACAATTTGCCACTGATTATTGTCTCTGGCGGTGGCTCGAATTTGGTTGGATGCAACTGGTTTGATGCACTTGGCATACGCATCGAAGGCGTTTACGCCATCAACAGCGGAATCAGCATCGAATCAATAATTAACAAGTTTAAACATTTGTTCTCTGCCGAACTTGGATGTTATACTGGACCACCAGTATCGTTACACATCGACTCTACTATGCCACCAGTGAGGCTACCACCTCGGCGTATTCCTTTTGCTATCAAGGGACTATACGAAGAAGAAATCAATCGGCTATGCAATCAGGGAATCCTAGAGCCCGTAGAATACTCCGAATGGGCTACTCCTACGGTGCCTGTGGTGAAGAAGGATGGTTCTATTCGGATATGTGGGGACTACAAATCAACATTAAATCGGGCAATTAAACCACACTGCCACCAAATTCCTGCAGTTAACACACTTCTGGCGTCCATCGAAGGTGGGTCAATTTTTGCCAAGATCGATTTGGCTCAAGCATACCAACAATTGGTAGTCGATGAACGCTCTGCGTAACTACAAAAAATTGCGACTCATAAGGGTGCGTTCAAAGTGACTAGACTCCAATTCGGAATATCCTCAGCTCCTGGAATATTTCAAAGCTGCATTAAAAACATACTACAAAACATTCAAGGAGTGCTACCGTATTTTGACGATATCATTGTTATGGGTAAGTCGGAAGAGGAGTTAGCAGAGAGATTAAATGAGGTTTTGTCCCGTTTCGACAAGGCTGGGCTCCGATTACGAAGGGACAAGTGTCAATTTGGCGTACCATCGGTGGAGTTTTTGGGTTTTAAAATTGACGCCTTGGGTATACGACCGTCAGCGGAAAAAGTAAATGCGATCCGCAATGCACCTGCACCAAAGGACAAAAAACAGTTACAAGCATTTCTCGGTCTATTAAACTTCTACCACTCATTTTTGCCACACAAAGCAACTGTAGCGGAACCTTTACACCGTCTATTAGATAAAAATGCGCACTGGACATGGAGGCAACACCACGATAAGGCTTTCATTAAACTAAAGAAGATGATTACATCAGATGATGTTTTAATTCATTATGATGAAAAGCTACCTTTAGTTCTAACATGCGACGCATCACCCTATGGTCTCGGAGCAGTACTCAGTCACAAGTTAGCTGATAGGTCCGAAAAACCCATTGCATTCTACTCTAAGACTTTCTCCAAGTCCGAACGGGGCTATGCGCAAATAGACAAGGAAGCGGTGGCTCTCGTCTTAGGAGTTAAAAAATTTCACAACTACGTATATGGGCGCTCATTCACACTCGTGACAGATCATCGCCCACTACTGGGAATCTTCACCACAACTAAATCAGTTCCCAACGTAATATCTTCCCAAATGCTTCGCCGCTCAATATTTCTTAACGCCTACAATTTCAATCTTGTACATCATGCTGGAACAAAGATAAGTAATGCAGATTTCATGAGTCGCTGTCCATTACCAGAATCGGGGCCATCGACCGAAGAAGTCCTCATGATCGAATTAGCAGCAGCACCAGTCGTCAGCGCACAACTATTAGCGTCTCAAACGTCGAAGGATCCGCAGCTTTCCAAAGTTTTAAAATGGGTGCTAAGGGGGTGGCCCAACGTTAAAATCGACCGTTCAAGCGATTTGTACCCATATTATTCACGAAGAAATGAACTTTCTGCTAATAGGGGAATCTTAATTTGGGGAAATCGTGCTGTCATTCCTTTTCCAGCTAGAGAAACAATGTTAAATGCCCTGCATGCAGCACACCCGGGAATCGTCAAAATGAAAGCTCTAGCCCGCAGCTATGTTTGGTGGCCTAAAATCGATGCCGAAATCGAACTCGTTGTAAGGAGATGTGCAGCATGTCAGCAGAATCGGAATGAAGAGCCTCATACAGCAATACAACATTGGGAATCAGCTAAGCGTCCATGGTTCCGCCTGCATATCGATTTCGCCGGGCCATTCCAGGGCAAAACTTTTTTTTTGGTTGTCGACTCTTACTCAAAATGGCTTGAGGTTTCTGTGGTCACTTCATCGTCATCTGCTGCCGCTATTAAATTTCTTCGTCAGCTCTTAACAACACACGGGCTTCCTGATGAACTGGTATCTGACAACGGGACAGCATTTACATCGGATGAATTTAAGTTCTTCATGGAGAGCAACTTAATTCGACACATTCGCTCTGCTCCTTTCCATCCGGCTACAAATGGTCAAGCGGAGCGCATGGTACAAAGTACGAAGAATTATCTAAAGAAGTTGGGCAACGACACAAATATCGGCCAGAATCTAGCAAGATATTTGTTCAATCAACATATCACCCCACACGCAACTACGAATCATTCGCCTGCAGAGCTTCTACTCAACCGCGAACTGAGGACTTACTTTGACAAAATACAACCACAAGAAATTATTTTTGGTAAGGTCTCCGAACCATTTAAATCTAAATGCTTCTTTCCAGGTAGTCCAGTTTGGGTTCGGAACTATTCCACTGGGCCGAAATGGATTGAGGGTCTGGTGTCTGATCAAACAGGTCCTATTTCCTATAATATCCAGCTTAATAACTCCCGAATAGTTAAACGCCACCAAGATCAGCTACGCAGTCGTGTCTTTTCAACACCAACCGACGTTTCAGTTGGAGAGGCTCCAAGCGTGGCAGTTTCTATTGATGAATCACGATCCAACGTACTACCACCGTTTGTAGAAACGGAGCAAAATACTTTAACAGCAGCTTCAGCCAGCCCATCATCACCGGTACTCGTAGATACGACACCTCGCAGATCCGGTCGCAAACGACAACCCCCAGATTTTTATAACCCATCTGGATGTTAAGGGGTGTTGTGTATGTTATGTATATCCAACGAAGCAGTAAGCGACCTACGTCAGGCAGTTGGTTCGTGGTCGTCACACTAGATACAACGTCTGGTCAACATAATTATCGCAGCATACAATACATCACTAAAATATACATATATTATTACCTACTTATATAATTACAATATATATATCAATTATCCACTTATATTAAATAAATTACAATTAACATTAAAGTAGCTTGCGCATATTTAAAACTAGTATACCGATAAAATATGACAAAGAATACAAAAATTAATGCGAATTCTAAGGGACATAGATAAATAAGACACGGAAATGTCTCCACATTAGTTCAGCCACCATCCCTGGAGATAAAATCTGAGACAACAACCACCTACAGTCTCCGAATATAGCGCCACACATCTTTCCTATCATTCTTTCTCTTCCTAAACCTAACCCTCACGCCCGCGCTATGTTGAAACATTGAAAAACATCATTATCTATCATTCTGAGACCGATCTTCACGCCGAGCAATTACTCCTTGATAGTGAAGAATCACAAAATTTAAGACAAGCCACAATAATAATTGAGAATAGCACATTCATTAAACTTAAGATAAAGACCGGCTCCAACGAGATTGCAAACAAAATACTGAGGAAATCCACAAGCTCAAGGGCACACGTGCTTGTATCCAACGAGATCTCACAAAGCAGATGCAACTAAAACGCCGAATTCTAATTGGGTATCGTCGAATAATAAAAACACAAAGACCAAACGAAAAGATTCAAATTAAAAACAACAATCTTGTAATTGGTAGTAAAAAAAAATTATTTAAATTCTTAAAATAAATTAAAAATTAATCAAAATGATGATGGAGAAGAACTAAAATGAATGTATGGAAAAATAAATTTTGAATCTGTGAAAAACACGATGCTGTCAACAACAAGCTCAGTTCTCATCGTAACGTTGTGGGGTATACACGTGAAGAGAATTTTAATTTATTAATTTAAATCTTAAACATTAAATATGTATTGTATATGTAGACTAAAAGTTGGAAGCCGGGATTCTAGAATTCAGTGCAATACTTTCTTTCATTTAAACTGTGTTAATTTAAAACCCGCTGACAAAGACTATATGAACAAGAATAATATACCTTTTGCTTGTCCAAAATGCAATAAAAAGAGAACAGATTCGCTTCGTCATTCTCCAACACAAGATCTAAATTCTCACACACCAGCTTCAGCAGCATCAACACAATATGTATCACCTTCATCACGCACACTAGGACCTACATCTTCAGTACCCACACCAGCATCACCACCACCATCACCTCAAGGTATTCCACAACATAACCGAAATTCTACCACCACTTCATCCCTACCCGCTATCACTCCGCCAGCACCAGCACAATCTTCAACATCCTCATCCACTTCAGCATCTGAGCCAACGCCCCCACCACCGCTTACAGTTGATCTTAATCTTAAACAAAGTTCAAAGCACATCCTTGTCAAAAGTAGTAACAAACAACACTCCACCTCACCGCCACTAAAAACATCTGCACTACACCTGCCTATAACTAATGAGGTAAATCACTTGCCGTCAATGCCTACTGCTAGCGGTTACAGCCAAGCTATCACTCTGGAAGTAGTTTATAGAGAGATCTTGTCAATGAACAAAGAGATTATTTCTCTTAAGGAAATGAATCGTAATGCATTATCTCTTATAAATGTGCTTCAAGAAGACAATCGCACTTTACAGATCAAAGTTGATAATTTGAAAAAAAGTGAATTTATTACAACAAAAATCTATAAATAAATGCATTGACATTGTGGGCATTCCAAATGTTGACCAAAAAGGTGTTTTGCCGTCGGTAGTGAAGCTAATTGCAGAAGGTTTGGATGTGAGTTTCAATGCTTCTGATATCAAACATGCTTATGTTAAATCTATCAAAAGTAAGGTACATGCAATTAAAAAAAACAATAATAGCTCTCCTTCTATGCCGACAAAAACTCTAGACATCGTGTGTGTTAAATTTAAAACTATGGATTTCAAGGAAAAGATCATCTCTAATCAGCGAAAAAAACAACTTTCATCTGCTATTTTTTGTGAACAATTGGATAATAAACCAATCTTTATTAATGAAACTCTTACAAGTTCAAATAGACTTTTGTTTAACAAAGCTAGACAAATTAAAAAAGAAAAAAAAAATTCGTATTTATGGATCAAAAGAGGAGTAATTTTAATGAAAAAACATGAAGGAAGTAAGACGTTTCGCATATCTTCAATTGAAGACATTAATAAAATAATCTAAATATGGATGAAAATTTTAATTTAGATTTAAATGTTTCTTCGTTAATTACTCCTTTTTGCCAATTTGAAAGAGAATTTCATAAAAGTGTTTTTAATTCTGATAGTTATATAAATAATTTTTTTATTATTCAACAAAACATTCGAAGCTTGAGAAAGAATTTTGATTTGTTTTTGGTTCATCTTGAATCATTCATTAATAAGCCTGATATAATTTTTCTAACTGAAATATGGATTTTTGAGCATGAAGAAGAATTTTTCAATATTTCCGGTTATACGATGTATGCGAAGTGTAATAATTCTTATGCG